>WNWK01000487.1:155000-237500 GCA_009830355.1 Cherax destructor
ATTAGTTGCCCCAGTAGCCCTTCTTAGCTCTAGTGTAGCCCTTGTAGCCCTACGGTAGCCATCACCAACGTGGTGGTGGAGTTTGGTTGAACCAGCTTCTCTCCGATATTCGTGACCTTTAAACTTTAAAGGCCGGTTCAGTGGTGTTAGTGGAGGGGAGGGGGTTGGTTGTGGAGGGTCCTGGACCTGTCGGGGAGATGGGGAGGACTTTGCTGGGGGATGTGGTGACTCGTGGTATTGGGGGGAAAGAACTAAATCCTTGACTTTGATTCTAAGAAGGAGGAGTTTTGGTTGAAATGTTGGGGGGTTAGATGAGAGTAGTTGTGAGGGAGAGGGAGTTGTGGTAGCAGGATGAAAATGATGAGGGAGAAAAAGAGAGAGAGAGAGAGAGAGAAAGGGAGGGAGAGAGAAGAGAGAGAGAGAGAGAGAGAGAGAGAGAGAGAGAGAGAGAGAGAGAGAGAGAGAGAGAGAGAGAGAGAGAGAGAGAGAGAGAGAACACTACAAGGGAACCATTTATATTTAATTGCGTGATTATATTTATTCGTGAACAATTAATTACACTCAGGTGATTAATTTACACATTAAATAAATTTACATATTCCATTAATTTACACATTACGGCGGCATTACCCATTATTGATGAATGTTGATGCAGTGGTTAATATACAATACTGTAAGCACAATCATTGGGGAGAAATATAGCTGTTCTCTCTCTCTCTCTCTCTCTCTCTCTCTCTCTCTCTCTCTCTCTCTCTCTCTCTCTCACACACACACATACACCATTATTTTTCTCCTGAACTTCCTCTCTCCTCCCTTTTATTGCTCCTTTAAGACGCCTTTTCTCTCCTTATCTCCTGTACCCCAAAGACTTTCTTCCTGGCAGCATCCCGTCTCCATAACATCTTTCTTGGTTGTTCTTCCAAGACTGTCTTCTTCCTGCGGACCAGAAGCGACCCTTACTCGCTTCCTTCCTTTCTTCATCTTTATTCATTTCCACCATTTCCTCCCTCTTCCTTCATTTATTTTTATTCCCCCCTTCCCTTTAAATTTATTATTTTTTTCCATCCCTTTACTCCTCCTCCTTCCCTTCTTAATCTAATTTCTTCCCTTCCACCATCCTGTCTCCCGTTCTTCCCTCAAACCCTTCTGTTCCCCTTCACTTCTTCCCTTGCTTTATTTGACCCGCCCTTTCGTCCATCTGTTATCATAAATGGCACTTCTTACCTTCTCCTTCCTCTCACATCTCAACCTGCATTTACGCACGAATCACTGACACTCTTCCGATGGAACAGTGAAGAATAGAGTTATCATGGTTAGCGTGTCAAGAGAGTTATCATGGTTAGCGTGTCAAGAGAGTCATCGTGTTGCATGGCTCGACAAACAAAAAATACAAGTTTGTCTCAATTCGTTCCACTGCAATGGCAGGATAAATTGAAGGCCTGTTGTAAGCTCAGCATTTTCCGCAATTGGTGCCTGTCAACTGACTGTCAACTGATGTCATCAAGTGTCGGTAAAGTGAGACATTTCGCACGACAATACATCGTTCCTAAGGCTGATTGTGTATACAGCTCAAACACTCTGAATACTGTAATGTACCTGTACTGGGCTGTAATGTACCGGTACTGGGCTGTAATGTACCAGTACTGGACTTTAATGTACCGGTAATGGGCTGTAATGTACTGGTGCTGGGCTGTAATGTACCGATACTGGGTTGTAATGTACCAGTACTGGGCTGTAATGTACCAGTACTGGGCTGTAATGTACCAGTACTGGGCTGTAATGTACCAGTACTGGGCTGTAATGTACCAGTACTGGGCTGTAATGTACCAGTACTGGGCTGTAATGTACCAGTACTGGGCTGTATTGTACCAGTACTGGGCTGTAATGTACCAGTATTGGGCTGTATTGTATCAGTACAGGGCTGTAATGTACCAGTACTGGGCTGTATTGTACCAGTACTGGGCTGTATTGTACCAGTACTGGGCTGTAATGTACTAGTACTGGACTGTAATATACCGGTACTGAGCTGTAATGTACCAGTACTGGGCTGTAATATACCGGTACTGAGCTGTAATGTACCAGTACTGGGCTGTAATATACCATTACTGGGCTGTACTTTACCGGTACTGGGCTGTACTGTACCGGTACTGGGCTGTAATATACCGGTACTGAGCTGTAATGTACCAGTACTGGGCTGTAATATACCAGTACTGGGCTGCACTGTACCGGTACTGGGCTGTAATGTACTAGTACTGGTCCTAGGAAAGGTTCGATTGCTGTACATCTATGTATTAGCTTCAACGTTCAACGAGAATTCAGATGTATAACGAGAATGCAAATGTCCAATGGGAACGCAGTTAAGGAATTAGATTCTGTGGGATCGAATCGTTTTCCCTGGGATCTCACTGCTGTTAAAGTATGGGAAGTTCCTTGATGATGTTGAAAAGTTCTTGAACTAAAGAGCTAATTTTCGTATCCTTTCCTGGTGTTGTGTGACATTTATGGGTGCAACGAGCTTCTTTAATAATAATAATAATAATAATAATAGCAATATTAATAATAGTAATATCAATATTACTAGTAATAATAAATATAATAATAGTAATAATAAATATAATAATAGTAATAATAATAATACCACACTTCCTTAATTCGAATAATATAATCGAATCAGATCTATTTTTAAGAAGAAATGTACGTTTTAAGTGACGCTAAATGTAATTATCATTGTACTTAAAAGCGATTTTTCAGTTAATCATCTAACAGTGTGACATAATTTTTATGTAATTTTAGTTCAAATCAAATTACGTTAATTTTAGGTGAGATTTCTAAATTAGTTTTGGTCCAGAAATATTTGTTTATATTGCCAATTGGAAAAAATTATCCATCATTTTGTAAAAGAATTTTTGGGGGAGAGTTTATTGGCTATTTATATGAGAAAGTTTAATGGAATGGCCTGTCTGAATGACATGATTTTAAAGGTAATTAGCTGTTTATGTTAGAAAGTTAAAGGGAATCGTCTGTTTGTATGACATGAGCCTAAATTGGAGAGCTGTTTATAGAATGTGAGCTTAAAGGTGATCTGCTGTTTACATGACCTGAGGTTAAAGAGAATGTTCTCTTTCTAAGAAGAACAGCGTCTTGTGTGTGTGTGTGCGCGTGTACTCACTTATTTGTGGTTGCAGCTCTTGGCCCCCGCCTCTTCACTGGTCGCTACTAGATCCTGTCTCTCACTGGTATAAGAGCCTTGTCGTACCTTTTCCTAAAGGTTGGTTGTGTGTGTGTGTGTACTCACCTATTTCTTGGGCAACGCCTTTTTGCCCTAATTCCTTCCAATCAATCTTTAAACCCATATATTGATAAGCATACCAGTTCATTCTTACTGAATACCATTTATTCCCTCAGAATGGAAGAATTCTTTCATGCTTCCAGTTTCATACCCTTCTTTCATACCATCTCATACAGACTGTAACTGTACTCTTAAAGTTTGTATTGTTTTCTCTGGTATTCTGGTCTTCTGGTGATGTTACTGTTAATACAAATCCAAGTACTCGTAGTTTTCCTTCTGTGGTTAACGAAATGAGGGTTCTAGGCTGGCTCCTCATACTCTAGTACACTGCTGTATACAGTGATCTGAAAGCCTTTGCAAGGTTCCTGAAGGCAATTTTTATATTTTGTCAGAGAGAGAGAGAGAGAGAGAGAGAGAGAGAGAGAGAGAGAGAGAGAGAGAGAGAGAGAGAGAGAGAGAGAGAGAGAGAGAGAGAGAGAGACTTGAATTATGTAGCTATACAAAGGAGGTGGTGACGCGCCGTGACGGCGCTGGTGGTGACCATGGAGCAGGACAAGATTGATGATGATAATGATTTCAGCAATGTACCATCGTTGTGCACCTCCCCCCACCCTTACAATGACACCGTCCCCTTCCCCCCACAATGACGTTCTCTCTCCACAATAACGCAGTAGCTCTCCCCCTCCCCATTAAAGCCTATCCCAGCAGGCTTTCCCTTCACATCATCGGAGAATATAGGGATCTAAGCCGGTATCAGCACAACTCTGCCCTGACCAGCACTGTGGGTGGAGGCAGATGGGTGGAAGTGGCCAGATGGTGCAGAAGAGGTGGAAGGGGAGAGGAAAGAGAGGAGGAGCAGGGGAAGTGAGAAGGAAGAGGGTGGGAAGAGTGGCAGATGGAAAGGAAAGGAATTACAGAGGTGACGAAGCTCTAGAGGCGAAAAGACGAAAAATAGGAAGAGAATTCAGAGTGAAAAAGAAGGGAAAGAAGAAAGAAAAAGGCGAGGAGGGAAGAAAGAATGAAAGAGGAAGAAAAGGGGGATCGGAAGAGAAGGAATAAAGCAATAAATGAAAGAACAAAAAAGATAGGTTTTTAAAGCAATTAAAAGTTAAGCAGTGATTATCACACTAGGTCACAGACCAGACAGTGTCACACTAGGTCACAGACCAGACAGTGTCACACTAGGTCACAGACCAGTGTCACACTAGGTCACAGACCAGACAGTGTCACACTAGGTCACAGACCAGTGTCACACTAGGTCACAGACCAGACAGTGTCACACTAGGTCACAGACCAGACAGTGTCACACTAGGTCACAGACCAGACAGTGTCACACTAGGTCACAGACCAGACAGTGTCACACTAGGTCACAGACCAGACAGTGTCACACTAGGTCACAGACCAGACAGTGTCACACTAGGTCACAGACCAGACAGTGTCACACTAGGTCACAGACCAGACAGTGTCACACTAGGTCACAGACCAGACAGTGTCACACTAGGTCACAGACCAGACAGTGTCACACTAGGTCACAGACCAGACAGTGTCACACTAGGTCACAGACCAGACAGTGTCACACTAGGCCACAGACAAGACAGTGTCACACTAGGTCACAGACCAGACAGTGTCACACTAGGCCAAAGACAAGACAGTGTCACACTAGGCCACAGACAAGACAGTGTCACACTAGGCCACAGTCAAGACAGTGTCACACTAGGCCACAGACAAGACAGTGTCACACTAGGCCACAGACAAGACAGTGTCACACTAGGCCACAGACAAGACAGTGTCACACTAGGCCACAGACAAGACAGTGTCACACTAGCCACTAGGTCACAGACCAGACAGTGTCACACTAGGCCACAGACAAGACAGTGTCACACTAGGCCACAGACAAGACAGTGTCACACTAGGCCACAGACAAGACAGTGTCACACTAGGCCACAGACAAGACAGTGTCACACTAGGCCACAGACAAGACAGTGTCACACTAGGCCACAGACAAGACAGTGTCACACTAGCCACTAGGTCACAGACCAGCTTAAGAATGCCTCTTCAACACGGAAGTATAAAATAGTACGAAAGGTTTAAATAACCCAGATAGACTGAATATGATAAACAAGCAAATAGACAGATTGAAAGATTTATACTAGTCAGGTAGATAGAATAAAAGTTGATAAAAACCAGACTAACCAGATAGACAGACTGAATGATTCACACAAGCCAGATAGATAGATTAAATTATTTGCCATCAAAAACAGACTCAAAAATTTAAAAAAAAAAACATAAATTTCATGCAGAAGAACTAAAGACTTTGGAGGAGGAATTTTTTTATTCCTTTAGAGTAAAAAAATAGAGACGAAGAAAGAGGAGTAAGAAGTAAATGTGCATTAGGGGAAGAAAATAACAAGGGATTCTTCTTATTCTTTCTTCTTTTAATTTTTTTTAGTCTATTCTTCTTTTATATATATATATATATATATATATATATATATATATATATATATATATATATATATATAATATTATTATTTTTTTATTTTTTTTTTTTTTTATTAACACATCGGCCGATTCCCACCAAGGCAGGGTGGCCGAAAAAGAAAAACTTTCATCATCATTCACTCCATCACTGTCTTGCCAGAAGGGTGCTTTACACTACAGTTATAAAACTGCAACATTAACACCCTCCTTCAGAGTGCCGGCACTGTACTTCCCATCTCCAGGACTCAAGTCCGGCCTGCCGGTTTCCTGAATCCCTTCATAAATGTTACTTTGCTCACACTCCAACAGCACGTCAAGTATTAAAACCATATGCCTCCATTCACTCCTATCAAATACGCTCACACATGCTTGCTGGAAGTCCAAGCCCTCGCACACAAAACTTCCTTTACCCCCTCCCTCCAACCTTTCCTAGGCCGACCCCTACCCCGCCTTCCCCCCACTACAGATTTATACACCCCGAAGTCACTCTGTCTCGTTCCATTCTCTCTACATGTTCAAACCACCTCAACAACCCCTCCTCAGCTCTCTGGACAATCGTTTTGGTAATCCCGCACCTCCTCCTAATTTCCAAACTCCGAATTCTCTGCATTATATTCACACCACACATTGACCTCAGACATGACATCTCCACTGCCTCCAGCCTTCTCCTCGTTGCAACATTCATCACCCATGCTTCACACCCATATAAGAGCGTTGGTATAACTATACTCTCATACATTCCCCTCTTTACTTCCATGGACAAGATTCTTTGTCTCCACAGACTCCGAAGTGCTCCACTCACCCTTTTCCCCTCATCAATTCTATGATTCACCTCATCCTTCATAGACCCATCCTCCGACATGTCCACTCCCAAATATCTGAATACATTCACCTCCTCCATACTCTCTCCCCCCAATCTGATATCCAATCTTTCGTCACCTAATCTTTTGTTATCCTCATCACCTTACTCTTTCCTATATTCACTTTCAATTTTCTTCTTTTACACACCCTACCAAATTCATCCACCAACCTCTGCAGCTTCTCTTCAGAATCTCCCAAAAGCACAGTGTCATCAGCAAAAAGCAACTGTGACAACTCCCACTTTGTATTTGCTTCTTTATCTTTTAGCCCAACACCTCTTGCCAAGACCCTCGCATTCACTTCTCTTACAACCCCATCTATAAATATATTGAACAACCACGGTGACATCACACATCCTTGTCTAAGGCCCACTTTTACTGGGAAATAGTCCCCTTCCCTCCTACACACTCTAACCTGAGCCTCACTATCCTCATAAAAACTCTTCACTGCTTTCAGTAACCTTCCTCCTATTCCATACACCTGCAACATCTGCCACATTGCCCCCCTATCTACCCTATCATACATAAGAACATAAGAACATAAGAATGGAGGAACACTGCAGAAGGCCTACTGGCCCATACAAGGCAGTTCCTTATCAAAACCACCACTACCTAAGAATTTACTCCTGTACTCACGACACTAATCAAACCCAGCCCCTCCCACTCATATATTTGTCCAATCTCTTTTTAAAGCCACCCAAGGTCCTAGCCTCTATCACCCTACTCGGAAGATTGTTCCACGCATCTACAACTCTGTTCGAAAACCAGTACTTGCCTATGTCCTTTCTAAATCGAAATTTATCCAATTTAAATCCGTTATTTCTCGTTCTTACTTGGTTCGATATCCTCAGTATTTTATTAATATCTCCTTTGTTTATGCCCATCATCCACTTGTACACCTCGATGATATCTCCCCTCATTCTACGTCTCTCCTTTTCCAAATCCATAAATGCCACAAAAACATCTTTACCCTTATCCAAATACTGTTCACCTATATGTTTCACTGTAAACACTTGGTCTACACACCCCTACCTTTCCTAAAGCCCCTTGTTCATCTGCTATCCTGCTTTCTGTTTTACTCTTAATTCTTTCAATAATAACTCTACCATACACTTTACCAGGTACACTCAACAGACTTATTCCCCTATAATTTTTGCACTCTCTTTTGTCCCCTTTGCCTTTATACAAAGGAACAATACACGCTCTCTGCCAATCCCTAGGTACCTTACCCTCTTCCATACATTTATTAAATAATAGCACCAACCACTCCAAAATTATATCCCCACCTGCTTTTAACATTTCTATCTTTATCCCATCAATCCCAGCTGCCTTACCCCTTTCATTCTACCCACTGCCTCACGAACTTCCCCTACACCCACAACTGGCTCTTCCACACTCCTACAAGATGTTATTCCTCCTTGCCCTACACACGAAATCACAGCTTCCTGTCTTCATCAACATTTAACAAATCCTCAAAATATTCTCTCCATCTTCCCGATACCTCTAACTCTCCATTTAATAACTCTCCTCTCCTATTTTTAACTGTCAAATCCATTTGTTCTCTAGGCTTCCTCAACTTATTAATCTCATTCCAAAACTTTTTCTTATTTTCAACAAAATTTGCTGATAACATCTCACCCACTCTCTCATCTGCCTCTTTTTACATTGCTTCACCACTCTTTTAACCTCTCTTTTCTCTCCATATACTCTTCCCTCCTTTCATCACTTCTACTTTGTAAAAACCTCTCATATGCTAACTTTTTCTCCCTTACTACTCTCTTTACATCATCATTCCACCAATCGCTCCTCTTCCCTCCCGCACCCACTCGCCTGTAACCACAAACTTCTGCTGAACACTCTAACACTACATTTTTAAATCTACCCCATACATTTTCGACCCCATTGCCTACACTCTCACTAGCCCATCTATCCTCCAATAGTTGTTTATATCTTACCCTAACTGCCTCCTCTTTAGTTTATAAACCTTCACCTCTCTTTACTTACTGATTCTATTTTCCTTGTATCCCATCTACCTTTACTCCCACTGTAGCTATAACTAAAAAGTGATCTGATATATCTGTAGCCCCTCTATAAACATGTAAATCCTGAAGTCTACTCAACAGTCTTTTATCTACCAATACATAGTCCAACAAACTACTGTCATTACGCCCTACATCATATCTTGTATACTTATTTATCCTCTTTTTCTTAAAATATGTATTACCTATAACTAAACCCCTTTCTATACAAAGTTCAATCAAAGGGCTCCCATTATCATTTACACCTGGCACCCCAAACTTACCTACTACACCCTCTCTGCATGTTTCTCCCACTTTAGCATTTAGGTCCCCTATCACAATTACTCTCTCATTTGGTTCAAAAGTTCCTATACATTCGCTTAACATCTCCCAAAATCTCTCTCTCTCCTCTACACTCCTCTCTTCTCCAGGTGCATACACGCTTATTATGACCCACTTTTCGCATCCGACCCTTATTTTAATCCACATAATCCTTGAATTTACACATTTATATTCCCTCTTTTCCTTCCATAACTGATCCTTCAACATTATTTCTACCCCTTCCTTAGCTCTAACTCTCTCAGATACTCCTGACTTAATCCCATTTATTTCTCCCCACTGAAACTCGCCTACCCCTTCAGCTTTGTTTCGCTTAGGCCAGGACATCCAACTTCTTTTCATTCATAACATCGGCAATCATCTCTTTCTTATCATCCGCACTACATCCACGCACATTCAGACAACCCAATTTTATAAAGTTTTTCTTCTTCTCGTTTTTAGTAGATTTGTACAGGAGAAGGGTTACTAGCCCATTGCTCCCGGCATCTTAGTCGCCTCATACGACACGCATGGCTTACGGAGGAAAGATTCTTTCCACTTCCCCATGGACAATAGAGAAAATAAAAGAACAAGAGCTATTAAGAAAAGAAGAAAAACCTAGATGTGTGTATGTATATATATGCATGTGTATGCCAGTGTAGTGTGACCTAAAGTGTAAGTAGAAGTAGCTAGATATACCTGTTATCCAGCGTGTTTATGAGACAGAAAAAAGACACCAGCAATACTACCATCATGTAAAACAGTTTCAGGTTTCTGTTTCACAGTCACCTGGCAGGACGGTAGTACCTCCCTGGGTGGTTGCTGTCTACCAACCTACGCAAAATCCGTAGGGGTTATATACCTTCCGAAGACTGAGGTAATCATGTTTCCTCTAAAGGAAATAATGGCAAATGCCCCAATTTCTTGAATCACCATCAGTTCTCCCTCACCAACATACACCCCTAATGAATCACCATCAATTCCCCTTTCACCAACGTACACCCCATGAAACACCATCATTTCTTCTTCACCAACGTACACCCCCATGAATCACCATCAATTTCCCCCATCAACGTACACTCACATGAATCACCATCAATTCCCCTCACCAACGTACCCTCCCATGAATCACCATCAATTAACCCTCACCAACGTACACCCCCATGAATCACCATCAATTTCCCCCTCAATGTACACCCCATAAATCACCAACGTACACCCCCATGAATCACCATCAATTCCCCCTTCACCAACGTACACTCCCATGAATCATCATCAATTAACCCTCACCAACGTACACCCCCATGAATCACCATCAATTCTCCCTTCACCAACGTACACCCCCATGAATGGAGTAAATATTTGGAGACGAATCCTAAATTACTGTGGTGTAGAGTTTTCCCAATAATTCGGACTGGGGGATTATCCCTGATGTTGATAATTTTACAATAGCGTGAGAATTAAGATAGAAGGAGTATAGAAAGAGTGCCTTGAGAAGTGGCTAGATGGTATTTCTTCCTGGTTTTATTGTTCTTTGTATAGTTTGCTTTTATTAATGACAAAGTCTTCCTTGTTTTTGTTATTGTTTTGTACCATTTGCTTTTATTAATGTCAAACGAAGTACTGACACGCAGGGTATACACACCATGAGGTGTATGTGTACTAATAGTTTACCTTAATCCCTATTTTAGGTATTAAAGTATTCTTATTCGGCGGTATACATGTTATATTCAGCCTTAATGACCTTCGTGTAGTCGATAGGCTTTAAACTCCACTACCCAACCAAGAAACGAAGGAATAATAATTAAAAACTGGCTGAGGCGTTTTATCATCAAGGGAAGAGAGAAGAAGGTGAAGGAAAGAGAATTTATCTCCGTCGTCTTGAAAATATCATGTGGGAAAAATGCGGCTGCGAGCGAGCGAGAGGCTGGATTAAGACGCAGGATTAATGGAACTTGTGGGAAGTGTGGATGGGGTGAAGAATGTTTGTCTTGAAGGCCAAGAAAGTGATAGTGGGAGAACGTAAGACAATGGTGTTTGTCTTGAAGGCCAAGAAAGTGATAGTGGGAGAACGTAAGACAATGGTGCTTGTCTAGAAGGCCAAGAAAGGGATAGTGAGTAAGTTCTAAACACTAATGTTTGTCGAGAAAGTGATAGTGAGGGAGCTCAAAACACTAATGTTTGTCTAGAAAGTGATAGTGAAGGAGCATAAGACACTAGTGTCTGGTGTATAATGTCGATGTGAGTGTTCTTCAGTGCGGTTACTGTACACCTCAGGAGATACGTGGTTGTCCTGGATATACGTGGTTGTCCTGGAGATACGTGGTTGTCCTGGAGATACGTGGTTGTCCTGGAGATACGTGGTTGTCCTGGAGATACGTGGTTGTCCTGGAGATACGTGGTTGTCCTGGAGATACGTGGTTGTCCTGGAGATACGTGGTTGTCCTGGAGATACGTGGTTGTCCTGGAGATACGTGGTTGTCCTGCCTAAAACCTCTCTTATCACCACACCTCATCTCCTTCTCACTCACTCTCATTAATTTGCACTTGTCATTATTTGGATCTCGTAGTTAGTTTTGTTTACCCTCAGATCTTGCAACTTTTCCAAGTCATCCTGCAACCAGTTTTCACTATTCTCATCTTCTAAACTGCCATACATCTTTATTTTGGCCTCCTAGTTCCTTATTTCTTGACGCTCCATCATCCCCCTGACCCACTGCGCTAATTTTGTAAAACACTGGGGTAATACAAAGACGCTTCTGATCAACATAAAACCATTCATCCTTCCATAGCTGTGTAGGAAGAACAAAAAGGCACAATACCGTGACTGGAACAATACACAAATACCCCGAACATAGAAGAGAGGAGCTTACCACGACGTTTCGGTCCGACTTGGACCGTGTGACTTCGAAACGTCGTCGTAAGCTCCTCTCTCCTATGTGTGAGTTATTTGTGTAATGTGTATTTATCCCTGTATTTCACACTTCTCTCCAGTTCCTCTGCCACCAGGTTTACAAAGCCTAGCATGTGTGGATTTTAATTCCAACTTGTATATAATAGTTCATTTTTCCGTAATTGTTTAAGGTGACCACTAAATCCAGTCTTCGTTAACTCTCGTCATTCATAACGTTAATTTAATGTGGTTTCTCTTATGTTTTCTTCTTATTGCCTCCAGCAGTCTTGCTGTATTTGTCTTGTTTCTTTGCGGATCCCTTTCTCTCTCGTCTTCTTTCCTTGTCACTGAGGTTTCCCATAATCACTTTCTGTAGTAATTATCCGCTGAACATTCGTTATCAATTATGTGCGAGGTAATACACTCACCATCAGCACCACTAGCACCACCAGCACCACCACCGCCAGCACCACTAACACCATCACCACCAGCACCAGCACCACCACCACCATCACCAACAACACCATCACCAAACACATTGCACTCTGCAACTGTCAGACAAATTTACATAATAATCTTTAGTTCGTTGCATATGAAAGTTAATATTACTGCCAGATATGGTCGCTTGTCCCATCGTGTACGTGATGACCTTACACATATCTCACGGTATACATACTGCTCATACATACACTTCTAGAATTTTGACTGTGGATGAATATCTCTTAAAATAAGGTACCTTCAGGGGGTACCTTTAAAGAGGACTTTATAAAGTCTATACTCCCAATCACCGTGAATAAGGAGGACCAGGAGTGCTTGGTATCTGCTTGTCATTAGCTGTTAGCTTTGAATGTATTATAAAGCCACTACCTACGTCCTAGGACGACTACTACCATCTGGAAGATGACTGTCACCGACTGCAACACGGTTTTTCACTGTCTTCAACACGACTACTACCACCTTCAACATGACTACCATCACCTTCAAAACGACTACCACCGCCTTCAACATAACTACCACCAACTTCAACATGACTACCACCATCTTCAACACGACTACCATCATCTTCAACACGACTACCACCACCTTCAACACAACTACCACCATCTTCAACACGACTACCACCACCTTCAACACGACTACCACCATCTTCAACACGACTACCACCACCTTCAACACGACTACCACTACCTTCAACACGACTACCTCCACCTTCATGACATATGAATTTCAAACTACAATTTCCACAGTAATTACCCCTTAAAAAGAGAAAGACAGTATTACACTTCATTACAAAATCTCCTCAATAAGAAATTTTCCATTTACAATTCTGACATTTACTAGTCAGGAATTTACCAGACCCTTTTGTTCAAGTCACGAACACCTTCATTTACAACACTTAAATACAATTAATAATAATAATAATTAAGGGGAGAGATAGACGACAAAGAATTAAAAAAGCACAAGATCAGGAGAAAAGTTCCACATAGAGAGAAACGTTGTCCCAAGAGCATAATGTTGTTCCAGTGAATCCTCCAAAGAGCGAAACATTGTCCCAGTAATGACTCGTTGTGCAAGACGTCGTGGCCTCCAGGGTAGCCTGCCACAGCGTACCCACACCTGAAGCGAGATTCTTGGACCACCGGTGAACTTTCCCTTTTGATCGTTAATGTAAGTTTTGTTTCCTCAGGTGCTTGCCCAGTGTGTGTGTGTGTGTTCTCACCTATTTGTACTCACCTATTTGTGGTTGCAGGGGTCGATTCATAGCTCCTGGCCCCGCCTCTTCACTGATTGCCACTAGGTCCTCTCTCTCCCTGCTCCGTGAGCTTTATCAAACCTCGTCTTAAAACTATGTATGGTTCCTGCTTCCACTACGTCACTTTCTAGGCTATTCCACTTCCTGACAACTCTATGACTGAAGAAATACTTCCTAACATCCCTTTGACTCATAGGAGTCTTCAACTTCCAATTGTGACCCCTTTTTTCTGTGTCCCCTCTCTGGAACATTTTGTCTCTGTCCACCTTATCTATTCCTCGCAGTATTTTATATGTCGTTATCATGTCTTCCCTAACCCTCCTGTCCTCTAGTGTCGTCAGGCCGATTTCCCTTAACCTTTCTTCGTAGGACAATCCCCTTAGCTCTGGGACTAGTCTTGTTGCAAACCTTTGCACTTTCTCTAATTTCTTGACGTGCTTGACCAGGTGTGGGTTACAAACTGGTGCTGCATACTCCAGTATGGGCCAGACGTAAATGGTGTACAGAGTCTTGAACGATTCCTTAGTGAGGTATTGGAACGCTATTCTTAGGTTTGCCAGCCGCCCGTATGCTGCAGCAGTTATCTGATTGATGTGTGCCTCAGGAGATGTGCTCGGTATTATACTCACCCCAAGATCTTTTTTCTTGAGTGAGGTTTGCAGTCTTTGGCCACCTAGACTATACTCTGTCTGCGGTCTTCTTTGCCCTTCCCCGATCTTCGTGACTTTACATTTGGCAGGGTTAAATTCAAGGAGCCAGTTACTGGACCAGGCTTGTAGCCTGTCCAGGTCTCTTTGTAGTCCTGCCTGATCCTCGACTGGTTTAATTCTTCTCATTAACTTCACATCATCTGCAAACAGGGACACTTCTGAGTCTATCCCCTCCGTGTGTTAGTTACCATTTTGTCCTAGGCACATGTCGATTAGACACTAGGCCTGTTGTATGTGTACTCACCTAGTTGTACTCACCTAGTTGTGGTTGTTGGGGTCGAGTCATAGCTCCTGGCCCCGCCTCTTCACTGGCCGCTACTGGGTCACTCTCCCTGCGCCATGAGCTTTATCATACCTCTTCTTAAAGCTATGTATGGAGTGTGTGTGTGTGTGTGTGTGTGTGTGTAAGGAAACACTTCGAAATGTTCTTTTGGTACAAAATCATTAATTTTGTTATTAACTTATATGAAAAAAAATATATCTTTAAATGTACAAGAGAAAATTTTAGAAAGGACTTAATTTTAATTGAGTTCTTGCTAATTGACCAGTTTTACCTATTCGGCACGACATATATTATATTATATTATATATATATATATATATATATATATATATATATATATATATATATATATATATATATATATATATAAATAACTTTTTCATGAAACCTTTTTCTGTTAATTAATGCTGAAGATAACTGGAGCAATAATTAGCACGGGAGAGAAAGACGGAGGAGTTAAGAGAAATTATGATATCCAGGGGCAGGGGATAATGGGTGAAGGAGGGAATTGGGATAATTAGCAAGAACGTGGCTGGGCAATTAGAGAGGACGACGAATGGCCGAGCACAGTTCTCTTTGTTTAATACTGTTATGTGTGTGTGTGTGTGTGTGTGTGTGTGTGTGTGTGTGTGTGTGTGTGTGTGTGTGTGTGTGTGTGATCCGCTGTAGTTACGATATTAAAGTTTGAGGAGACAGTGTGATACTTCTTTTTGGACCTTTGAATAGAGATAGATAAATAGATATCCAGTGAGAGAGAGAGAGAGAGAGAGAGAGAGAGAGAGAGAGAGAGAGAGAGAGAGAGAGAGAGAGAGAGAATCATTTTGTCCACTCGGTGTACATCAGGCAAGCAGAAATACTGTTAATTAAGCCCAATGACAGAATAATTCCAGCTCTGGCCGGGAATTTGTGTAAATGAACTCGCTCACAAATGTCCCAGTATTTTTTGTGGTGAGGAGTTGCTGACCCCTGGATGAAAAAATTATTTGAATCAACTCAGTGAGCCATTTTATCGTCAAGTTAATCTCAGAAAATTTGCAACTGATTTCTTGTTGCAGAGCATTCTCACCCTTCTTAGGGAATGGGAAGCCTTGTTACTAGTACCTGTAAGACCTGAAGGATGTTTCCGGGGGTCAATGATCCCTAAGGATCAGACCAGGTCTAGAGGTGAAGGGCTCTTGTTTCAAGGACCTGAATCTTCAGGTAACTTTCTGGTTCAGGTCTCGTGAGTTGTTACTTATCCAGAGGTATTTTTCGGTCCATTACTCCTTAACCCCCTCTCCCTTTTCAGATCCCTTTTCCAATTTCCCCTTTGTGGTCCCTCTGCCTTCCTTCCCCTTCCCCTGGAACCAGCCTATGATTAACGTTCTAATGGATGCGGTAATTAAGCTCTAAGATGTGCGAGGTTACCAGAGTGGTAATGATGATGGTTGGTGGTGGTTGGTTGACGGTGATTTTGGTGGTAGGTGGTAGTGGTAGGTTGACGGTGGTGGTGGTAGGTGTCTGGTTGACAGTGGTGGTGGGGGTGGTGGTAGGTGGTCTGTTGTTGGTGTGTGGGGATTGGTGGTAGATAATGGGAGTTGATAGTAGGAGGTGAGGAAACATGGGGGGTTACAGTGAAGGTAGTGTGGTTGGGATGTTAGTGAGGTAGGGATGTAGGGAGTGAGAATGTAGGATAGGAGTGGGGACGACGGGGGTTAGGGTGATAGGACTGATGGGATTATTTTTTATTTATTTATCATAACTGGATACTTCAGCAGTGGGTTACTACTCTATTCAATATTATGAAGATAGTTTCACGGCGGGAACGAAAGCCAGCCGTGTTTCCCTGTCATATTCCATCACACAGGCTGAATTTCATACACACCGTTGAAATCTTTCAGCCTGAGCTGAGACTTCAGTAGGGCAATTAGGATATCGTCGAGGATTTCATGTAAGGTTCATCATATATATATATATATATATATATATATATATATATATATATATATATATATATATATATATATATATATATATATATGCAAAAAGATCACAGTAAACAGGTGATATCAAAATATGCAAGACAACCACTATGAAAAATAGAAGAATTCCAAGCGCTTTCGTGACTACTCACATTATCAAGGAACTATAAAAGGAAACATGACAAGAAGGCTTATAAAGGGGCAGAATACACCTCACAGTCACATCACACTAACAAAGACTACACCTCACAGTAGCGTAACAACGCACGACTCTGTGAGAGACTTTAACCATCCAATTGATTTTCAAAATGCTGAGAAGGTTGTATCAAGCAAGTCCATGGTTGAGAGGAATATAATAGAATCATGTTTCATTAAAAGCAGTTTTGAAAATAATATGAATATTTCTTTTGGTTTATATAAATTGGATTCATTTATAATTAATAAAATTTGGGAAGAATTTAATGATAAATTGGACTAATCTTAATTCTTGGGAAGAGTTTCAGGTCCTTTCTTATGTTCCTCTTCACAGAGTCGTGAGATGTTACGCTACTGTGAGGTGTAGTCTTTGTTAGTGTGATGTGACTGTGAGGTGTAGTCTCGCCCCTTATATAAGCCCTTCTTGTCATGTTTCCTGTTATAGTTCCTTGATAATGTGAGTAGTCACGAAAGCGCTTGGAATTCTTCTATTTTTCATAGTGGTTGTCTTGCATATATATATATATATATATATATATATATATATATATATATATATATATATATATATATATATATGTCGTGCCTAATAGGTAAAACTGGTCAATTAGAAAGAACTCATCTAAAATTAAGTCCTTTCTAAAATTTTCTCTTATACGTTTAAAGATATATTTTTTTTCATTTATGTTAATGTAAAAAATTATAATTTAGTACCAAAAGAAACTTAGAAAACTTACCTAACCTTATTATAACAAGCGCAATTTAATTTAGCCTAACCCAACTAAATATATTTTAGATACGTTTACAATAATTTAATAATAAACAAACACAATGAAATATATTTTTTCCGTTAGGTTCAGAATGATTTTGGCGAAATTACTGCATACACAAATTTTCGCTTGTCTTATATGGCAAGAAGAGCGTTGCTATTTAAGCCAAAATCGCAAGTTTTACCTAATCGGCACGACATATATATATATATATATATATATATATATATATATATATATATATATATATATATATATATATATATATATATATATATATATATATAAGAAGACATGCATTCCTTTAGAAACAATGCAAATTCATTCCTGCAATAGCCTTTTACCATTTTAAAACAATATTATATTACTTGTGACATCATAAACTAACTCTTCTTCATCTGTACTGACCAGAGTTCTTAAATATGGGATGCTAGTGGTAGCAATGGGTCATGGAAGTTCATGGGAGATACAGAGAGAACTGGAGAAGGCATACCACACAGAGGCTATCTGCACAGAGGAACTATCAACGTCTGTCTAGATTAATGACCGTCGTGTATTGTCTTGGTATATGAGTCAAGGACAGAGAAGCAGAAGACTGTTGGGTGACTTGAGAGTCTTTCAGATAGCAATAATCATAATACTGGACCTGACCTAAAACCCTGATTGACCTCCCTGGATGGACCATCTCTACTTCCCTAACTCTTAAACAACAAAGAGTCACAATACCGTGACTGGAACAATGCACAAATAACCCACACAGAGGAGAGACGAGCTTTCCACGACGTTTCGGTCCGACTTAAACCATTTACATAGTGGGGGTGACTTTGTAAATGGTCCAAGTAGAACCGAAACGTCGTCGTAAGTTTCTCTCTTCTATGATCGGGTTATTTCCGTATGTTCCCTAATTCTTCTCCCCTCCCTTCCCTCCCCTCCCTCTCACCCGTCACAGCATTTCCCTTCCATATATGGTCTAGAACTTATTAATAAATCATAATATAAATATCCCACAGAACTAAAAAGAAAAAAAAGCCATCTTTATAATAATGATTTTTGTAATTATTAAAATTATTTAAAAATAAGTAATTTGCAATAATTTAATTCTGTAATATTTATTACCTGTAAATTCTCTATTAAAAATCGTCATAATTATTATCAAAGTATTTTTTTTTGTGGCTGGATAATTAACGAGTTAAAGAATATGGTAATATGTAATCTAAAGAAATTGAGTAGTTCTGCCTGGAGGGTGTTCCGGGGGTCAGCGCCCCCGCAGCCCAGTCCTTGACCAGTCCTTGACCAGTTCTTGACCAGTCCTTGACCAGTTCTTGACCAGTCCTTGACCAGTTCTTGACCAGTACTTGACCAGCCTTTGACCAATCCTTGACCAATCCTTGACTACATGATAGTCGTCCTTAGCGTATGTGAATCTCAGCTCATGTGAGTCTCAGCTCACCTGTCAGCTCATGTGAGGCTCTTGCGCGATACTTCTTTAAAATTGCACCAACGGGGATCCAATTTCATTTGTCTTAATATTTTTTGGTAGCGAGAGCAGACGTTTTCCCTCTAGGCAGTGCCCGCCGACAGATGGCGGAGGACTTGGAATTTCAAACAGAAACTATCTGCTCTAATGTATTATCGTGAGAAAGAGAGAGAGAGAGAAAAAAAAAAATTATGCCATGATCTTTCAGATTTTTTTGTGAAAGCAACTTTCCCAGGGTATATATTACTACTTTCTAGAAACCTAGAATATTGTAATCTATAAAACCTAGGTACATTACTACCTAGCTGGACGAACCTTATCAAGCCACCATGGTACAGTGGTTAGAGCACTGGCCTGCTAGTTTCAAGACTGGCTTGTCGTGCGTTCGGGTCCCAGCCTTTAACCAATCCTTGACCAATCCTTGACCACGTGATAGTCGTCCTCAGCTCATGTGATTCTCAGCTCATGTGAGTCTCAGCTCATGTGTCAGCCCATGTGAATCTCAGCTCATGTGTCAGCTCATGTGAGTCTCAACTCATGTGTCAGCTCATGTGAGTCGCAGAGACATATTACGATTTTGCTTGCTCTTGATACTATTGTTATTGTCCATCTGAGGAAAAGGGATACGCTGTATCCACGGCAAAGGGTATACTCTCTATCTACGGTAAATGGATACTCTATCTCGGAACCCATCAAAGGTATATCAAAGGGCTGGCATGAAGCTGTAGACGTTTCCCATCATTATTTTATTTTAAGAACATTAGACTCTCAAGTGACTATTGTGTTGAGTTTGATGTGACTTAAATGGTGAACTGCAAACACCTCGTTGTTGAACAAGGTTTATTTGGGTCAACGTTTCGCTCATTGTAGCGCTTTGTCAAGTTGTTAACAGAGAAAGTGTTACACAGAGCGAAACGTTGTCCCAATAAAAAGTTTGCTCCACAAACTAAGTTTGATATACTGACCCCAACAACACATCTTGGCCAAGAATTTCTCATCAAGATTTGTCTCCTTGGATCTTCAGAGTTTTCTCTGTACGTTATGAAGTGTGTGTGTGTGTGTGTGTGTGTGTGTGTGTGTGTGTGTGTGTGTGTGTGTGTGAGTGTGTGTGTGTGTGTGTGTGTGAGTGTGTGTGTGTGTGTGTGTGTATGATTTTTGGTTTCAGCTTTCAACAGACTCTTTCTCATTTCTACTGTCCTATAGTTGCTGCCTAAAAGTTGTGACTAATATTTGCTCGACCTCTGGCACACTTTCTGACTTTCCAGCTCTCCCTCTCCCTCTCCCTCTCTTCCCTACGTAACTTCATTCTTTAATCATTCGTTTTCTCGTCTCCCCCCTTTACCTTCCTTACCGCACACCCACAAGGAGGGTCATGGGCCAATACGTGGCTCCAGTTATAATGGGACGCAATGAATATTTTAGTGTGTCAAGCAGGTCCCCCTTTCTCTCTGTCAGGCTGGCTGATTTAATGCTCTCTCTCTCTCTCTCTCTCTCTCTCTCTCTCTCTCTCTCTCTCTCTCTCTCTCTCTCTCTCTCTCTCTCTCTCTCTCTCTCTCTCTCTCACTCTCTTTACCAAACACGCACACCAGTTCCAGAAAGTGCCGAAGTTAGCAATCACAAAAGTCCGGCAGCTGAGCATAATTAACTAGGAGGAGAAAAAACTATAAGTAAACTTCACATTGAAGAATAAACGGAGATTCAGGGGTGGGAGGGGGAGATTTGATCACGACTTACAAAATATTTAAAGTCTTCGAGAGGAACAGGAAGTAAGTGCACATGTACATTGACCACCTGGAAGACTCGTAAATAATCAAGCAATTTCTTCTTCAGGCAAGTTATTAATATTGTTATTATTATTATTATTATTATTATTATTATTATTATTATTAATATTACACAAGACAGCGCTTGAGTAAGGATTTTATCAGAACTTATCCTATATAAGAATATTTTGTTCCAGCTGTACATATTGACTCTGAGTGTCTGAGGTTATTCAAATTACCCAGAACTTACCAGGTGGAGGCTCAGTGTTTAAATTACATGGAAGAAAAAATGACCAAATACTATGTGTATACCTCTCTTGATGTGTATAAGAGCAGAAGAGTATGTAGGCGAATATAGTACAATTAGTCGGTCCTATCTCTCAGTACCTTCAGCAGGGGAAGATACAGCCTGGTGCCTCTCACAGAAGCCTGTCTCAGTGACATGCATTTTCGAAAAGATAGATATTATCTAATATATAAGTTGAAAAAATGGAGATTTTTTAATTTTGGAGAGTAACGGTGGTAATGAGTTGGTAGAGAGGGTAATGTTGATTATAGAGAGGTAAATGGTGATTTTTAGAGAGGGCCGTAACGGTGATGATGGGGAGGGTTGAGATGATGGTAGTGTGGGTTGTGATAATAAAGGGTAGTGGTGGTTAGTGGTGGTGTTAGTGGTGTGTGGTGAGAGGTTAGTGGTGGTGTTAGTGGTGTGTGGTGAGAGGTTAGTGGTGGTGTTAGTGGTGTGTGGTGAAAGGTTAGTGGTGGTGTTAGTGGTGTGTGGTGAGAGGTTACTGGTGATGTTAGTGGTGTGTGGAGAGGTTAGTGGTGGTGTTAGTGTGTGTGGTGAAAGGTTAGTGGTGGTGTTAGTGGTGTGTGGTGAGAGGTTAGTGGTGATGTTAGTGGTGTGTGGTGAGAGGTTAGTGGTGATGTTAGTGGTGTGTGGTGAGAGGTTACTGGTGATGTTAGTGGTGTGCGGTGAGAGGTTAGTGGTGGTGTTAGTGGTGTGTGGTGAGAGGTTACTGGTGATGTTAGTGGTGTGTGGTGAGAGGTTAGTGGTGGTGTTAGTGGTGTGTGGTGAAAGGTTAGTGGTGGTGTTAGTGGTGTGTGGTGAGAGGTTAGTGGTGATGTTAGTGGTGTGTGGTGAGAGGTTAGTGGTGGTGTTAGTGGTGTGTGGTGAGAGGTTACTGGTGATGTTAGTGGTGTGTGGTGAGAGGTTACTGGTGATGTTAGTGGTGTGTGGTGAGAGGTTAGTGGTGGTGTTAGTGGTGTGTGGTGAGAGGTTACTGGTGATGTTAGTGGTGTGGGGTGAGAGGTTACTGGTGATGTTAGTGGTGTGTGGTGAGAGGTTAGTGGTGGTGTTAGTGGTGTGTGGTGAGAGGTTACTGGTGATGTTAGTGGTGTGTGGTGAGAGGTTAGTGGTGGTGTTAGTGGTGTGTGGTAGAGGTTACTGGTGATGTTAGTGGTGTGTGGTGAAAGGTAAGTGGTGGTGTAAGTGGTGTGTGGTGAGAGGTTAGTGGTGGTGTTAGTGGTGTGTGTGAGAGGTTAGTGGTGGTGTTAGTGGTGTGTGGTGAGAGGTTAGTGGTGATGTTAGTGGTGTGTGGTGAGAGGTTACTGGTGATGTTAGTGATGTGTTGTGAGAGGTTAGTGGTGGTGTTAGTGGTGTGTGGTGAGAGTTTACTGGTGATGTTATTGGTGTGTGGTGAAAGGTTGAAAGGTAAGTAGTGGTATTAGTGGTGTGTGAGGAGAGGTTAGTGGTGGTGTTAATGGTGTATGAGGAGAGGTTAGTGGTGGTGTTAATGGTGTATGAGGAGAGGTTAGTGGTGGTGTTAATGGTGTGTGAAGAGAGGTTAGTGGTGGTGTTAATGGTGTGTGAGGAGAGATTAATAGTGATGTTAATGGTGTGTGAGGAGAGGTTAGTGGTGGTGTTAGTGGAGTGCAATGAGAGATTAATGGTGGTGTTAGTGGGCACGGGAGTAGAGGAAATAGCAGTGAGGTGGGCGATAAAGGCGATGCTTTCAAAGCTTTCCACCCAATCTCCCTCACCCACTACCAACAACCCACCACCCTAACCCAAGACCCACCACCCTAACCCAAGACCCACCACCCTAACCCAAGACCCACCACCCTAACCCAAGACCCACCACCCTAACTCAAGACCCACCACCCTAACCAAGACCCACCACCCTAACCCAAGACCCACCACCCTAACCCAAGACCCACCACCCTAACCCAAGACCCACCACCCTAACCCAAGACCCACCACCCTAACCCAAGACCCACCACCCTAACCCAAGACCCACCACCCTAACCCAAGACCCACTACCATAACCCACCACCCTAACCCACCACCCTAACCCACCACCCTTACCCACCTCATATATATATATATATATATATATATATATATATATATATATATATATATATATATATATATATATGAGGAGGAGAATGAAGAGGAGGAGGAGAAAGAGGAAGAGGAAAAGGAGGAGAAAGAGGAAGAGGAGAAGGAGGAGAATTTGTGGAAGGAGGTGAGGCAAGGTTAAGATCAAAGGGAAAATGAAACTTTGATTATAATAAGAAGGTGAAAGAGGAAGCGTGGGCGGGGGATGGTGCTCACAGTGCCGTGAGCGTGGAACGGTGCTCACAGTGCCGTGGGCTGGGACGGTGCTCACAGTGCCGTAGGCTGGGACGGTGCTCACAGTGCCGTGGGCGGGGGACGGTGCTCATAGTGCCGTAGACGGGGACGGTGCTCATAGTGCCGTGGGCGGGGATGGTGCTCACAGTGCCGTGGGCGGGGATGGTGCTCACAGTGCCGTGGGCGGGGACGGTGCTCACAGTGCCGTAGGCGGGGAACGGTGCTCACAGTGCCGTAGGCGGGGAACGGTGCTCACAGTGCCGTGGGCGGAGACGGTGCTCACAGTGCCGTGAGCGGGGATGGTGCTCACAGTGCCGTGGGCGGGGATGGTGCTCACAGTGCCGTGGGCGGGGATGGTGCTCACAGTGCCGTGGGCGGGAGACGGTGCTCACAGTGCCGTGGGCGGGAGACGGTGCTCACAGTGCCGTGGGCGGGGTACGGTGCTCACAGTGCCGTAGGCGGGGAACGGTGCTCACAGTGCCGTAGGCGGGGAACGGTGCTCACAGTGCCGTGGGCGGGGAGGGTGCTCACAGTGCCGTGGGCGGGAGACGGTGCTCACAGTGCCGTGGGCGGGAGACGGTGCTCACAGTGCCGTGGGCGGGGACGGTGCTCACAGTGCCGTGGGCGGGGACGGTGCTCATAGTGCCGTGGGCGGGGATGGTGCTCACAGTGCCGTGGGCGGGGATGGTGCTCACAGTGCCGTGGGCGGGAGACGGTGCTCATAGTGCCGTGGGCGGGGATGGTGCTCACAGTGCCGTGGGCGGGGGACGGTGCTCACAGTGCCGTGGACGGAGGGTGCTCACAGTGCCGTGGACGGGGGTGCTCACTGTGCCGTGGACGGGGTGCTCACAGTACCGTGGACGGGGAACGATGCTCACAGTGCCGTGGACGGGGAACGGTGCTCACAGTGCCGTGGACGGGGGACGGTGCTCACAGTGCCGTGGACGGGGGGTGCTCACTGTGCCGTGGACGGGGATGCTCACAGTGCCGTGGACGGGGACGGTGCTCACAGTGCCGTGGACGGGGGTGCTCACAGTGCCGTGGACGGGGACGGTGCTCACAGTGCCGTGGACGGGGGTGCTCAAAGTGCCGTGGACGGGGACGGTGCTCACAGTGCCGTGGACGGGGGTGCTCAAAGTGCCGTGGACGGGGACGGTGCTCACAGTGCCGTGGACGGGGTGCTCACAGTGCCGTGGACGGGGACGGTGCTCACAGTGCCGTGGACGGGGTGCTCACAGTGCCGTGGACGGGGGACGGTGCTCACAGTGCCGTGGACGGGGGGGGGTGCTCAAAGTGCCGTGGACGGGGGGGTGGGGTGCTCACTGTGCCGTGGACGGACGGTGGACACATAATTGAGGCTCCAGTACAGAGTGGAAATTTCGGGTAGATTCATGTAGATTACCTTTAACAAAGAGTAGACGAAGTAGATAGTCGATAGACCTACAGAAGAGAATAGAGAGTGAATGGAAGACCGAGTGCGAGAAACAAAAGAAGTGAAGAAAAAGGATGGAAATAGAAAAAATGTGATAAAAGATACGCAGAGGAAGACGTAGTGTATGAAGGAGACACGAGGATGAAGGAACATTTTTTTGTTCCTTGTTTCTGTTTTTTGCATTATTATTATTATTATTATTATTATTATTATTATTATTATTATTATTATTATTATTATTATTATTATCATTTTTATTATTATTATTATTATTATTATTATTATTATTATTATTATCATTATCATTTTTATTATTATTATTATTATTATTATTATTATTATTATTATTATTATTATTTCAAGTACTTCGGCAGTTTTTCATACTTGCTTTTGTTTCTTTTAGTTTCTTTATTTTCCTTGTATACTTGCCTTGTTTATTTGCTTTGATTAGTTGTCTGCTTATTTGCTTTGTTTGATAGGCTTTGTGTACTCAGCTTGCTTTGTTTATTTGTTTTATTTCCTTGCTTTATTTTTTTTACGTTCTTCGTTTACTTGTTTCTTACTTGCGTTGTTTGCTTTACATGTTGTAAAGGAACTTACACGGGTATAAATATTGTATGCTGAGAGAGAGAGAGAGGAGAGAGAAGAGAGAGAGAGAGGATAAGTTGAATTACGATACTGATACTTATCCATATTATCCCTGGACGGGTTGATATTGGATGTAGTATAATCCTTGATTACGTTCGTGTTTGCGTTGCCTTGCCTATAATTACATTAGTCTGCCTATAATAGTAGTAACATTCGTTCATTAGTATCACTGTTGCTGTTATTCACGAGGGTATTTGTTAATTGTTATGCATAAAATGTTAATTTTAATTCGTTTATTCATGCCTTCTGCAATTTCGGTTTTAATCAGTTATCTAATCATTTCTCTAAACCTTCCTGTAAATCCTGTCTTTAATTCTTTCGCTAATACTTTCTCTATTACTTTCTCTAATTCTTTCTCCAATACTTTCACTAATCCACTTCTTGACTTCCCTGAGGCTGAAAACTGGATAAGAGTTGTTGGAAATAACCAATGTATCTTTAATAATAATAATAATAATAATAATAATAATAATAATAATAATAATAATAATTTTTTTTTTTTCAACGTACCAGCCGTGTCCCACCGAGGCAGCGTGACCTAAAAGGAAAAAGGAAAGTTTTTTTTTTTAAATTTAGTAATTTATACAGGAGAAGGGGTTACTAGCTCCTTGCTCCCGGCATTTTAGTCGCCTCTTACGACACTCATGGAAGAAATGTTTTCCACTTCCTCCTTGGAAATAATAATAATAATAATAATAATAATAATAATAATAATAATAATAATAATGCTATGAAGAGGGAGTAGAAGTAATTGATAGTTGATTGAAATCTATCGCCTACACGCTAGGGACATTAAGGTTGCAAGTGATTAATCACTAAAACAGATTAAAATATATATATATATATATATATATATATATATATATATATATATATATATATATATATATATATATATATATATATGTCGTGCCGATTAGGTAAAACTTGCGATTTTGGCTTAAATAGCAACGCTCACCTTGCCATATAAGACAAGTGAAAATTTGTGTATGCAATAATTTCGCCAAAATCATTCTGAACATAACGAAAAAATATATTTCATTGTGTTTGTTTATTATTAAATTAATGTTAACGTATCTAAAACATATTTAGTTGGGTTAGGCTAAATTAAATTACGCTTGTTGTAATAAGGTTAGGTAGGTTTTCAAAGTTTCTCTTGGTACAAAATTATAAATTCTTACATTAACATAAATGAAAAAATATATCTTTAAACGTATAAGAGAAAATTTTAGAAAGGACTTAATTTTAGATGAGTTCTTGCTAATTGACCAGTTTTACCTAATCGGCACTACACACACACACACACACACACACACACACACAATATATATATATATATATATATATATATATATATATATATATGTGTGTGTGTGTGTATTTATCAATATACATATTGATAGATACACTCCTCGTGGTGTATATACCCTCGGGTTAGGTAACATGAGGGGTGAAATGCTGATACTTGTGTTGGGGGAGACTGGGACTGTCAGTGTGCATGTGCTTGCGTGTGTAGTGGGCTCGTTGTTAGTGGTAGTGGGTGTGGCATCGGTGGGAGTGGCAGTGGGTGTGGTGGGCGTGGCAGTGGGTGAGGGGCCTCCTTTTCCCACAAGTCTTTCTCTAATAACACAACAATGATATAAGGACAGTGTGTTTCAATATATTCTCTGGTGTCGTGTGTGTGTGTGGATGTCTGTACTCACCTAGTTGTGGTTGCATGGGGTGATTCACAGCTCCTGGCCCCGCCAAGAGCTGTATGTGTGTGTGTGTGTGATGTGGCGAAATGCCTCCTACTATCGATAAAGGCTTCCTTTACTCTACGTGTTTTTAATCCAAGCGAAGTAAAGCACGTCCCTTCTGCTGTCTCATCTCTGCTGGACATTGTTGGGAAGTTTTAAAAATTACGAGTAATTCTGGCACACGTTTTCATCTTTGATTTAATCCTAGGCTGGTTAATGAGACTTAAAGCCAATCTTTTACGAGAGGGTCATTAAAGGCTGCTTGTCACCTGGTCATCAAACGGTCAAAAATAATTTACTCAAGAAAACAGGGACTTGTGTAAGCTCTCAGCTCACACAAACTGAGAGATCTACACCTCACACTGTATATCTGTCAGTCTATTTGTTAAGAAAGCTTTTTTCATTATTATTTCTGTACATATTCTTACGCAGAACTGAAAGGCACAAAATCGTTACAAGAATACGCAAATATCCCGCAAATAGTGGATAGAACCCTACGGCGGCTAGTGAATAGTACAAGTCGGGCCGAAACGTCGTCATAAGCCATGTGCTGGTTATTTGTGTAATATTATTATGCTCTTTAACTTTATTACTTTTTGTTCTTCGTATTCCTGGCCCCAAGAACATATCCCATGTGTTCTTTGCCACATTATTTTACTACCTTGTAATAACATGAAAAGGCTTGATAAAACTCTTCTCGGGCAGAGGTGACCCTTAATATAAGAAGTAGTAGGGGCGGGATTACATTAAACTCAGCCAGTGATGTGTGCGACGCCTCGCTCCAGCATTACAAGGTCATCACCTCTGTAATTCTGGCTGCATCACCTATTACTTTCCGCTCGGAAAGGTGTTGGAAATAGTGGAAAAACTGTGTGGGTGGGGAGGTTGGGAGTGGGTTGGGGGGTTGCGTGTGGGTGGGGGGAAGGGTGTTGGTAGGGAGGTAAGGTGTGAGAGGAAGAATGAAAGGTAGTGTCCAGGGATGGATTGGGAGGTGGGATGTGGGATGTAGAAGGGAGGTGAGGTATTTACAGAAGGTGGGCTGTGGAGGTGAGGTTTAGTGTGAGGGGGAAAATGCATTCCCGTTATTATTTATAAAAGTTAAATAGACTGTTACTAGCAAGAATAGTCAATACTTCTCGGATAACGAGCTAGTATGTAGATAAAATGAGCAATGGTGAATTAGACACACGTGCAGTATCTGGGTGTATTTTGTCGACGTTTCGCCAACCAGAAGACTGAAGAGGTAGAAAATGAGGTAATCAGTCCCTCAGTCTAGGAGCAGGTGCTCAGTACCGTAGTCTGGATTCATCAACACTTAGGTATTGATTCATCAAGACTACTGTATTGATTCATCAAGACTACTGTATTGATTCATCAAGACTACTGTATTGATTCATCAAGACTACTGTATTGATTCATCAAGACTACTGTATTGAATCATCAAGATTACTGTATTGATTCATCAAGACTAGTGTATTGATTCATCAAGACTACTGTATTGATTCATCAAGACTACTGTATTGATTCATCAAGACTACTGTATTGATTCATCAAGACTACTGTATTGATTCATCAAGACTACTGTATTGATTCATCAAGACTAGTGTATTGATTCATCAAGACTACTGTATTGATTCATCAAGATTACTGTATTGATTCATCAAGACTAGTGTATTGATTCATCAAGACTACTGTACTGATTCATCAAGACTACTGTATTGATTCATCAAGACTACTGTATTGATTCATCAACATTTCAGTACTGATTCATCAAGATTACGGTACTGATTCATCAAGATTACGGTACTGATTCATCAAGATTACGGTACTGATTCATCAAGACTACGATACTGAACACCTGCTCATAGTCTTAGGGACTGATTACCTCATCTACCTCTTCAGTCTTCAGTATAGCATTGATAAAGCCACTAGTTGGCGAAACGTCTAGATAATAAAGATCCCCAGATATCAGTATTATTTACCACTCATATTCACAAAATGAACAATAGATAGAAACTACGAGAAAAACCATGTCAAAGGGAGGACGTGGAACGTGTAAAAGACAGTCAAAACATCAGATAATCTATCATTTAGAAAAGAGGTCTATAAACTGTGCTCCGTGAAACCCTAGGATTTCACGGGAACTTTAATGGGCTCCGTGGAGCACGTCACGAGAGAGTCAGGAGAGAGAGGGATGATAAAATATCAAGAGGCATCTATAGTGATTCTCACAGCAGGAGTAAGAAACAGGATCTCGCTTTGTAAACAATCACTGGTGTGATTATTTGCTGAGTTTTCCTCTGCTTTCTGGTCTGGTTTAGTCGGGTTTTTCTACGTTTTACTAGAGTATTATTGGTCTCAGATGATGGCAATTATGTTATCAGAGAACAATAACAGCAATAATTATTTCTGTTGGAGTTATTTAAGACAGTATGGCTGCCTTGTCTGACCAAGTCTTCAGTTGCTGGTAGTCACAAGCTACGAATAAATAATATAAAATTAAAGTAATCTACCCTTGCTGTGTTTGTCTTGCCCTTGTTCTGCTACTTTGATGTCTATGTACTGTTGACTATATTTACTGCCAGGTGCTACAAGCCTTGAATCGTTACTTGTGCTCGTAATAGTAATAAAAATATGTATATAAGTAGCCTGAATATGGACAATGATCTTCATTTTCAGGTAACATCATTTGCAGGTAACATCAATTATTAAACTTTATACAACGATAAGCAATCACATCCAAGTCATTAAATATTTCTTCCATTATCTATTACAGTTACCCATCAATTACTGTGAGATTCCTCTCTTAATAATTTGCAAGAAAATCTTTAATTCTACAATATATATATATATATATATATATATATATATATATATATATATATATATATATATATATATATATATATATATATACAAACATTGATCTCTGGCCTAAGGAGACTCGAACCTACGAACCTTGCAACAAGGTTCGCAGTGCTTTACGGACCGTACCACACTGGACCAATACCTTGGCGTCCAGCTCACGCTAGACGTTGATCCAAGGCAGCCAGCTTTCAGGCAGGTGGCTTACAGCTTTTCATCTCATCCCCTGCATGCATCGACACAATAGGGCATTTTTTTTTTATATAAACGTTATACAAACCAGTGATTTATAGAGCACAGAACAGCAAATAAAGCAAAGGACAGAAAAATTACCAACTGGATAATGAGAACCTTAAAAAAACAGAGAGAAATAGCGTCAGTGAGGATGATGTCCAGATCACTTGTGTTCTTGCGTCTAGAATATTGTTCTGTGCTTACAACTCAGTTTAAGGCAGGAGTGATATTAGAGCTGAACATTTTTTTAATTTTTCAATGCTAGTGTATTGCCCGCATAGAGCAAAGTAGTGTACTGTCTGGAGAAACAGCTGATGAAAGTTACTTTAGGACCTGGTACTAAATCTACACTCTACCTTAACAACATACTGGAGTGAAAGCTATGGGTGGAAGCGTAAAATACACAGAGTGAAAAGCAGGGACTCCATGGACACAATACGAGAGCACTGTGTCAACATCCGTTGGTCTAGATTTTATTCAACCTTCAACTAGCAGATATAAGACATATTGCTGGACAAAATTATAAAGGTCTTCAAGAGGAAACTGGACTACTTCCCAAGAGCCAGATCAGTTACACTCTGGTGGAAATGGGAGCCAGCGTGCCGCTAACAGCAAAAGCCTGGTTGAACAGGCAAGCAACAGGGAAGCCTGATCCCAGGTCGGGCTGCAAGGGTTGACAATGCATCGAAACTGATCATATCACATGTGTGAGATTCAGGTATTCTGAGTAGGTGAGATGTGGAGGGAGGCGGGATGTAGTAAGTGTGTGGAGAGTGCCCTACTAGAGTGCATGTGGAGAGTGTGTGAGCAGAGTGCGTGTGGAAACTGTGTGAGTGCGCTGGTGTGCTTTCCCCTCTTTTCCCAGTCTCCTCCACCCTGGCTAACTTCCACCAAACTGAGTTACGTTTGTGTTTCCAACACGTAAATTGTCTTAAAAGCCCAGCTGTGGCAGTATGTACCCTGAGTCCACCCGTTGTTCCATTCTGGGTCCATCCTCTCAATTCTGCCCCAGTTCAACCCTCTGTTCTACTTTAGCTCAACGGGTAGAGCGCACTTTGTAAATTTAAAAAAATAATCTACCCTTGGTCTGCCACCTAATTTTACCCTTAATCTATCCTTTCTCCATCCATGGAATACTCTTTATTCTACTTTATTCACCCTTAGTTTATTTTTGTCCTCAATTTATTCACACATTTTTCTCCCTTAGTATATTATTAATCTTCCATTTGTTCACTCTTAATCTGTTATTAGAGCTCCCTTTGTTCACCCTTAATCAGGTCTTTGTAATCCCATGTTTTGTCCTTGGTTCTCCTCAGTGTATGTCCGTGTTCATTTCTTGTTCCAGCCTTGGTTCACCTAATGATTCATTCTTGTTCCAGCATTGGTTCATCCATGGTCTGCTCTTTTTAAATCATTAGTCCATCTATTACCAATTATTGTTCATTCTTGGATCCACAAATGGCCCACACTTTTTCGACCCTTCGTAAATCCATGGTTCACTCTTGGACCACAATTGGCCCAATCTTAGTGCAGCTGTGACTTCATTCTGTTTATATCTTTGCTTATATTTTCCATGTTCCTAATCTAGGATAAAGAGACTAAGGAGAAGAACATGAATTAGAAGACGTGGAGAATGTGGAGAAAAATAATAAATGAAAGAAATAGGTGAAGAAAGAGAAGAAGAAGTACGAGAAGTGGAAAGAGGTAAAGATGTTTGAAGATGGAAGAAAGCGACGCAGGATAAGAATTTAGGAGAAGAAGAGTGAGGCAGGGAAGAACAAGGGGAAAGAGTACTAAGAAGGAAGCGAGTCAGTTTCCTGTATGCTAACACTCGTGTTGTGGAGAGAAGAATATTGAGAAGAAAGTCATACGTCAACAAAGACATGAAAGAATGCAGGAAGGAAGGCAGGCAGGAAGGCAGGTAGGAAGGTAGGTAGGAAGGCAGGTAGGAAGGTAGGTAGGAAGGTAGTTAGGAAGGCAGGTAGGAAGGCAGGAAGGAAGGCAGGAAGGAAGGCAGGAAGGAAGGCAGGTAGGAATGCAGGAAGGAAGGCAGGTAGGAAGGCAGGAAGGAAGGCAGGTAGGAAGGAAGGAAGGACGGAGGGATGGAGACATAAAACAAAGGGAATGAAGGAGGGAAGAGAGGAAGGTAGGAGAGTAAGTGAGAGAGAGATAGATAGATAGATAGAGAGAGAGAGAGAGAGAGAGAGAGAGAGAGAGAGAGAGAGAGAGAGAGAGAGAAGAGAGAGAAAGACTACGAGAGAGGTATGGAGGGTTAAGGGAGAGAAAGGGAGGAGAGGTAGAAAATGTCAATACTCCCACCTGGGTCCCCAGTAAGTGCAGAATTGTTTATGTCAATGATGTCACCAGAATACGTCAACTATGACGTCACACGAAGTGCATTTTTGACCTATGACGTCACAAGAGTCATCTGCTATTTCTTCATTCAAAATATTTCGCTTTTTTTCAAATATTTTTTCGTAATTCAGTTATTTCAACATTTTTTTTAAAGTATAGCTAAAAATCTCTACATTTTTATTCCATCAAATGAGCTCCCTCATTAAGATATACACATTCATTTATTTGTATATATTGTCGTGTATACACATGTATTATACACATATAAATGTATTTGTATACATTTGCTAATGAAAATAAATACGTTTATTATAGCGTCTTTTGGGTGAGCTGGCAATGACCTTAGAGAACCCTGCATTTATACTAGTAATAATGGTAATTATAGTTTTAAATTATACACCTTTAAAGAAGAAGCAAATTATACTAATTGCAACGATACGATAAATTCCGGCCAAGGGCGAGCCAATTATAGGATGATGTTTGGGAGTTTACATTGTGAGTTATAGAGAGATTTATGTTATGTTTAGAAGTTATGTTAGAGCTTTCTGAAGGAAGTTTACCTTGGTATATCTTGTATGGCACACATACACACGCACACACACACACACACACACACACAGTAAAGGATCAGGTGATAAGGCTGAGGAGGGAAGATGGGGAACTCACAAGTAATGATCAAGAGGTATGTGAGGAGCTCAACTCGAGGTTTAGGGAAGTATTCACAGTGGAGGAAGGGAGGCAGTTGGGTAGACAGGACGGGGTGCATCACCAACAAGGGATGTATCGAGTGCTGGAGGGTATACACACATCTGAGGGGGAGGTGAAGCAGTTACTCAGTGACCTTGATACCTCAAAGGCAATGGGTCCGGACAATATCTCACCATGGGTCCTTCGGGAAGGAGCTGAGGTTCTGAGTGTGCCACTTACCAAAATTTTCAACACATCCCTTGAAACTGGGCAGCTACCTGAGATATGGAAAAAGGCCAACGTAGTCCCCATCTTTAAAAAGGAGACAGAAAAGAGGCACTAAACTACAGACCGGTGTCACTTACATGTATAGTGTGCAAAGTCTTGGAAAATCATCAGAAAAAGAATGGTGGAGCATCTGGAGCAGAACAGGTTAATCAACGCCAGACAGCACGGTTTCAGGGGAAAGGGAAATCCTGTGTAACAAACCTCCTGGAGTTCTATGATAAAGTAACAGAGGTAAGGCAAGAGAGAGAAGGGTGGGTTGACTGCATTTTCTTGGACTGCAGGAAGGCCTTTGACACAGTTCCTCACATGAGATTAGTAAAAAGATGGAAGACCAAGCGTGTATAACAGGAAGGGCACTGGAATGGATCAGGGAATACCTCACAGGAGGCAACAACGGGTCATGGTGCGTGATGAGGTATCACAGTGGGCGCCTGTGACGAGCGGTGTACCGCAGGGGTCAGTCCTAGGACCAGTGCTATTCTTGCTATATGTGAATGACATGACGGATGGGATAGACTCAGAAGTGTCTCTTTTCGCAGATGATGTGAAATTAATGAGGAGAATCACATCGGATGAAGACCAAGCAGGACTTCAAAGTGACCTGGACAAGCTTGACATCTGGTCTAGCAACTGGCTTCTCGAATTTAACCCCACCAAATGCAAAGTCATGAAGATCGGAGAAGGGCAAAGAAGACCGCTGACAGAGTACAGGCTAGGTGGACAAAGGCTACAAACCTCAACAAAGGAGAAAGACCTTGGGGTGAGTATAACACCAAGCACGTCTCCGGAAGCACACATCAACCAGATAACCGCGGCAGCATATGGGCGACTGGCAAACTTAAGATTAGCGTTCCGTTACCTTAACAAGGAATCGTTCAAGACACTGTATACCGTATACGTCAGGCCCATACTAGAGTATGCAGCACCAGTCTGGAACCCACACCTGGTCAAGCACGTCAAGAAACTAGAGAAAGTGCAAAGGTTTGCGACAAGGTTAGTTCCACAACTCCGGGGTCTGTCTTATGAAGAAAGGCTGAGGGAAATAGGACTAACAACACTGGAGGAAAGAAGGGTCAGAGGAGACATGATAACGACATACAAAATACTGCGGGGAATTGACAAGGTAGATAGTGACAGGTTGTTTCAGAGAGGGAACACAGAAACAAGGGGACACAACTGGAAGCTGAAGACTCAGATGAGTCAAAGGGATGTCAGGAAACATTTCTTCAGCCACAGAGTAGTCAGGAAGTGGAATGGACTAGAGAATGATATAGTGGAGGCAGGAACCATACATAGTTTTAAGACAAGGTATGATAAAGCTCATGGAGCAGGGAGAGCAGAGACCCAGTAGCAGACAGCGAAGAGGCGGGGCCAGGAGCTGAGTCTCGACCCCTGCAACCACAATTAGGTGAGTACAATTAGGTGAGTACACACACACACACACACACACACACATACACATGCACAGCTTCAAGAATGGATATAATAAGGTCCAAGACGCTAGAAGTCAGTGATGCCAAGCAAGGTGGTCTAGGAAGCGGGGGCCAGGAGCTAAGTATCGATCCCCTGCTAACACATCGTAGAGTACAAATCGGTGAGTAGATACTCTCCCTCTCCCTCTCTCTCTCTCTCTCTCTCTCTCTCTCTCTCTCTCTCTCTCTCTCTCTCTCTCTCTCTCTCTCTCTCTCTCTCTCTCTCTCTCTCTGCCACTCGGCAAACCGACACAATTAACTACCCCATTAAACAAAATAGGAACTCAATTTCAAGAGTGAACCCATTGTTCAGTTTCATTTTGGACCAGCTATAAAGGTATGTATTTCGAAGTATCCCACATCTATATATACACACCCGGGGTGGCCTTTAACCTTGCCACGCCATGAAATAACTCAGCGAATGGAGCCGAAAACATTCCGAAAATGGAGTTGAATTATTTAAAATATTGTGTCCACTGCCTTTACAGTGTGTGGTTTTCCGGAGACTGGTTGCTGTTTACCAGACGCTTGCTCTCTCTCTCTCCAGCCAAGGTGGATTCTTTAATATATATTATATATATATATATATATATATATATATATATACATATATGTCGACAGGGTGTGCGTGATAGTAGCATCCACTAACATAAACGAAGGTCTGTCAGTGAGCCTCTCAAGTCAATGCGAAGTTCATTGGGAAAGTAAAATAAAATTGGCTTCTCCGCTTAAGCAATAATTTGAAGACATAAAGAAAATAGAAGAGATTGTCAGAAACATAATGTTTTTATTTACAGTTATCGCTCTGCCATCCGACATTTCTGACCAGAAATAGATTGCAAAACGCAGTCAATTATATTTTTTGAAGAGGAAAGAAATGAAAGAACCAAGGAAAGCCATGTCGAAATTTATTACTTTGAAACAACATGGGAAAATTATATTTAAAAAAAAAAAAGGATTTAAAAAACCAAAGCTTTTGAAAAAAAAAGAGATGTGAAGATTATAATGGAATTAAGTTTAAATATTACGCTACTCTTAGCATCGTATGTAAGACAGGAGAGGTGAGGAGGAAAGTTACTACCCGCATCAATTCTACTATCCGCATCAATTCTACTATCCGCATCAATTCTACTACCTGCATCAATTCTACTACCCGCATCAATTCTACTACTCGCATCAATTCTACTACCCGCATCAATTCTACTACCCGCATCAACTGTCTACCGCATCAGTTCTACTACTCGCATCAGTTCTACTACTCGCATCAATTCAACTACCGCATCAATTCTACTACCCGCATCAACTGTACTACCCGCATCAGTTCTACTACTCGCATCAGTTCTACTACTCGCATCAGTTCTACTACTCGCATCAATTCTACTACCCGCATCAACTGTACTACCCGCATCAGTTCTACTACTCGCATCAGTTCTACTACTCGCATCAGTTCTACTACTCGCATCAATTCTACTACCCGCATCAATTCTACTACCCGCATCAACTGTACTACCCGCATCAGTTCTACTACTCGCATCAGTTCTACTACTCGCATCAATTCTACTACCCGCATCAATTCTACTACCCGCATCAACTGTACTACCCGCATCAGTTCTACTACTCGCATCAGTTCTACTACTCGCATCAATTCAACTACCCGCATCAATTCTACTACCCGCATCAACTGTACTACCCGCATCAGTTCTACTACTCGCATCAGTTCTACTACTCGCATCAGTTCTACTACTCGCATCAATTCTACTACCCGCATCAACTGTACTACCCGCATCAATTCTACTACTCGCATCAGTTTTACTACCCGCATCAATTCTACTACCCGCATCAATTCCATCAATTCGTATTGTTCAAAATCACGTCAGGGCCCAATTACACAATGTTGTAATGGCATTTATGCGTGTTTGCGTCATGATAAACTTGCGTCATGCCAAAGTTAAATATTAAAATATTGGAACTTGAACCAAATAATTTAATACTAAATTATTAATGGAAGACTTTGTAAGAGAGGAGAACAATAAACTGTATAATATTGCTGCTGCTGCCAAGACTACTGTCGTAACTAAGATCATCTTCTTCTTCTTCCTCCTCTTGTTCCTTCTACCTCTCTGGTGATCCTCGCTTCTTCCTCTTGCCTTCCTTCCGTCTTTTCAAAATTTATAACGAAATTTGTTAACGACAACGAACTGGAGTCGAGCCAGAGTCCATGGACACACACACACACACACACACACATACACACACACACACATACACACACACACACACACACACACACACACACACACGCCCCGATGGCATGGTGGCTAGCGCTCTTGCTTCACGCACGGAGGGCCCGGGTTCAATTCCCGGCGGGGCCGAAACATTTCGAAGTGTTTCCTTACACACACACACATACATACAACAGGCCAAGTGTCTAATCGACATGTGCCTTGGACAGAATGGTAACTAACACACATATTATTCGGCAAGAAGGGCACTGGTATTTAAAAAAAATCGCAGGTTTACCTGTATATTATATATATATATATATATATATATATATATATATATATATATATATATATATATATATGGAATGAAATATTTTAACAGGCCTTTGTAAATTTTAAGACTGCAAATTCTGAGAGGCAAAGTTTGTAGTTCTCATGAAATAGCGGCAGTTTTGTAGCACTACAGCATCAGTGTTGAAGTGTTAGCGGCAGTTTTTTTTTTACCTGTACAGATGCGGCCTTGTAGCACTAGCATCAGTTCTGTAGCTCTCCGGAGCCAGTTTAGCAGCTCTAGCGGTAGTCTTGGAGCTCTTTTAGGGCAGTTTACTATCTTTATTGGTAGTTGTATAGCTCTTTTAGGGCAATTTACAATCTTCACTCGTAGTTTTGTAGCTCTAGCGAGTTTTGTAGCTTTCCAACTGCAGTTTTTTTTTAACCTCCCAGCAGCAACAGTTTTGTAAGACAGTATTGGCAGTACTGTAGTTTAAGCGGCACTTTGAATAAATTGTTTATTTTTGTATCTTGGTGTTTGTTTTGCGTTGCCATTACAAAGATGGTGTTTCATGTGTTTGTTTTTTCTCCACAACTTATGTATTTTGGCCTTAGGTAAAAGGGAGGATGAAGGAAATGGATGAGTAACGGGGGATAGTGAGCGAAAAATAGGGAGAGGGAGGGAGGGATGGAGGGAGTGAAAGAAGAGAGGGAGAGGAGACGGAGAGGGAGTGAAAGAAGAGGGAGAGGGGAGTGAAAGAAGAGAGGGAGAGGGGAGTGAAAGAAGAGAGGGAGAGGAGACGGAGAGGGAGTGACGAAAATGGACAGGGAGAGGGAGGAAGGGAATGAAGAGAATGAGATGGAAAGGGTAGGAAATGAAGAAAGAGAGGGGAAAAGAAAGAAGGAGAAAGGGCGTGAAGGAGAAAGAGTGTGATGAAAATATTATGATTTTTTTTTTGGGGGGGGGACAAAGTGGGCAGTGGAAATAGTCTCGTGAGCATAAGAACATTTATCTTTCCTCAGGTTATTTACAAGCCAAGAGCTGTTACCTTACCTCAGGTTATTTACAAGCCAAGAGCTGTTACCTAACCTCTGATTATTTACAAGCCAAGAGCTGTTAACCTTACCTCACGTTATTTACAAGCCAAGAGCTGTTACCTTACCTCAGGTTATTTACAAGCCAAGAGCTGTTAACCTTACCTCAGGTTATTTACAAGCCAAGAGCTGTTACCTTACCTCAGGTTATCTATAAGCCAAGATCTATTATCCTACTCAGCTCACCACAAAAAGGTACTTAGGAAAAGAACATTATGATACCGTATCTCTGTGACTTAACAAAGGTCCTGGACCTTTGTTAAGTCACAGCTCTTTTTTGGTGAATGGTTCCAGCAAAGGTATTGTGACTCTTAATTCTTCAATATATTCAGTTCATTTTCAAGCTAAAAACGTTTATCCTGTCTCATTTTAGTTACGGGCTAAAAAACATTTATCCTAGCCGATTGAATAACAAGGTTAAACTGTTGTCTTACCTCAGGTCAATTAAAGACTAAGAAAATACATCCTTCAGTTCCTTAATAAGCCGAGAACTACCATTCCACCTCAGTTCATTTGCATTTTTTTAAGGAGTTTGGCAAAGTTAAGTCAGTGGTCATGTGACGTGACCTCAGTTCCACTTAAATTTTCCCCAGTTACATTGTTCTGTTACTGCTGTGTTGCGGAGGTTCCCACTGGAACGATAAAGAAAATTCATCGTTTTCTTTCTCGTCTGTTTTCAAAATGCTGTCTTTTTTCCTGGGTGGTTTTTGCATGTGTGATGCTACATAACTGAGATATAATGCGTCTTCTGTCTGTGTGAGATGTTGAACAAGGTGAGGGATTATTATAGCTTTCGTAGTATATGTAAGAGTAAGGAAACAGTCATTTGTCTGAAGTTTATCTCTCTCTCTCTCTCTCTCTCTCTCTCTCTCTCTCTCTCTCTCTCTCTCTCTCTCTCTCTCTCTCTCTCTCTCTCTCTCTCTCTCTCTCTCTTATCACTTACTTTATGCATTACGTACTAATGCAGGAAATTGGCCGACAAAGTAAGGAGGGGAGTGGGCCAGCTACCTCATTTGTAATCCATTAGTGTATAAGTAAGGAGGTGGAGGAGAGAGGGAGGGAGGGAGTTAGTGGAGGGAAGGATGGAGGGAGTTGGTGGTTTCCCAGTAGGTTAGTGAGGCAGTGCTTACCTTCCCTAAATTCACGCTTGATTTCTGTAAAAAGATGTTCCATCTCTCCAGACGTTCCACCAATTTATTCCTGGTTATCTCTTCCAATACTCTGGACAGTAAACATGTCAATGACACTGGTCTTTAATTCGGTGCCTCTCGTCTGTCTTTCTGTTCACATGTTGGATTTACGTTTTCGGCTGTTCAGTAGTTTTTTTTACCCCGTCTCTAATGACGTATTGTAAATCTATGTCATTGGTAAACATAGTTATTCAGCTCCTTCTTTCATAATCCATGGCTACGTGTGTGTACAGGCCACATCAGTTTTGACTGTTTCCGACATTATTGTTGCTTCACTACTTCCTCTTCTGATAAATGAATTCCATTCTTTCTTTGTTGATTATCCCTGTCAGCCTTAATTATTTTTCTGTTAGTGATCCTCGATCGTTTCTCAGCCTTATTACTTGATCCTCAGGAGTCGTCTTCCTTCTTATAAGTGTGTGTGTGTGTGTGTGTGTGTGTGTGTGTGTGTGTGTGTGTGTATGTGTGTGTTTAATGACCAATTTGTAATTACCTCATCGCTGCTACAGAAGCGGAGCTCAACTTTTTCTCAAATTACAACTGTGGTTTCTTGTCATCCCTGTTGAAGGTCCAAAGAAATTTCATTTTTTTTCCTACTCTTTCATGCACTTTAATGACCTTCTTTGTAGTTATCATGTCTCCTATTTTCCTCCTCTCAGTCAATCTTTATTGCTTCCAGTCTTTCATCATAACTCTCGTAGCTATTTTGTGCATCTTCTCTGGGATATTTTCTTACTTATTATCTAGGTGTTTTTTATAAGGTGTGAGCGCCACGCAGTTCCTACAATTGTATTTTATTCGAATAAATTAAGCCAAATCATATTATTTTATAGTAGTAAACTTCAACGTTTTTTACAGTGATTTATGTGAATGTTTTAGCCAACAGCTGAAGAATGTTAGAAAGATCTTCAAACCGCCCATATGCCTGTTATAAACGGATTTTTGTGAGTGTGTCTCCATCCATGAATGTAAATTATTTAATAGTTTGCCACTTGTGACCCATGAGTTCTTGACAGTTTTATTTATATGCTCTTCCAGTGATATATTTTTGTTAGTAATAATTCCTAGATCTCTCTCTCTCTCTCTCTCTCTCTCTCTCTCTCTCTCTCTCTCTCTCTCTCTCTCTCTCTCTCTCTCTCTCTCTCTCTCTCTCTCTCTCTCTCTCTCTCTCTGATACTATCAACATTTTGTTTATGTTCTTCATGTTGCTTGATTTTATTTTATCTCGTTTCCATTACATATCATTTATCGACATTTCATTATCCACTAATTACTCCATTTGCTCAGGGGTTAGGGAGAGAGGGTGAGGGGGAGGTGAAGAAAGAGGGAGAGAGGGGTGAGGGGGAGGTGAGGAAAGAAGAGAGAGGGGTGAGGGGGAGGTAAGGGGAGAGGCGAGAGGAGAGGTGAGGGGAGAGACGAGAGGAGAGGTGAGGGTGGGTTGAGAGTGGGGGATGAGGCGGCACTGGTGAGAGGAATCAATAGCGCACGGTTTCAACAGGACCCCGTGAACACGTGCTGAGGGGATGGGGAAGAGGAGGTGGTGGTGGGGGGAAGCAGGTGTTTGAGATGACAGGTGAGGGGAAAGATGTTGATGGGGAGGATGAGTGGTGCTAGAAGTGATGGAGGGGAAGCAATGACATCAGTGACATCAGCTGCCTGTGTGACACTGGCTGATGCTGCTTGGCTGACATTGCCTTGCTGACACTACCTGGCTGACATTGCCTTGCTGACACTACCTAGCTGACATTGCCTTGCTGACACTACCTGGCTGACAATGCCTTGCTGACACTACCTGGCTGACAATGCCTTGCTGATCCTGTGTGCTTATAAATGAGACACTTGAGAAACATTTGTGCATCTTTATTCTAGAAACGTTTCGCCCACCAGTGGCTTCTTCAGTCCAATACAGAGAAGAACGGTGGAAGATGAGGAGGAAGAGTTTGAGGTAATCAGTCCCTCACTCTGGAATAGATATGTTCACTTCATCAGTCACTTTTCTCAAGATTGAGGGACTAATTACCTCAGATTCCTTCTCAATTTCCACCGTTCTTCTCGGTATTGGACTGAAGAAGCCACTGGCTGGCGAAACGTTTCCAAGAACAAAGATTCCCAAATATTGCACAAGTGTTCCTTTTATACAGGTCCTACGTGTGATCCCAAATATAACAAGGACCCACGATTTATGTCCTCATGGCAAGACCTGAGTTGTGTCTCCACGATCTGATTTATGGTTCAGCGAACCTGATTTGTGGACCAGTGCCCTGCTTTAGAGCACCAGGTTCCCAGTATAAATCAATATGATTTGTTGATTTATGTCCCATCAGTCGCAAATACTAACGCCAGCCCTCATCCCCCAATCAGGTTTCATCCAAGGAAGGGAAGGGTAGTCCAAATATAATGGATCTTTTGAAGAAGCTTATTAATAATAATAATAATAATAATAATATTATTATTATTATTATTATTATTATTATTATTATTATTATTCTTATTATTATTATTATTATTAATTATAATAATAATAATATTATTATTATTATTATTATTATTGTCGTTGTTGTTTTTATTATTTTAGGAAAATTCTAGATCTTAAGCTAAGCAAAAATATTAAAAATTATTTATGTAATGACCACAGAGTCAAATGATGCAGGTGTGTGTGTGTGTGTGTTAGTTACCATTTTGTCCTAGGCACATGTCGATTAGACACTAGGCCTGTTGTATGTATGTGTGTGTGTGTGTGTGTGATTAACGAAACACTTCGAAATGTTTCGGCCCCGCCGGGAATTGAACCCGGGCCCTCCGTGCGTGAAGCAAGAGCGCTAGCCACCATGCCATCGGGGCGTGTGTGTGTGTGTGTGTGTGTGTGCGTGGAACGAAGCGTTGTTACAGTAAAGTGTGCCTTCACAGACACACTTTAAACGTTGCTAAGTCGACAAATTCTGGAGACGGTGGAAGACGCAGGAACAATCTGTTCAGACGGGAACTACATTGTGTAGACCGCAAGGGGAAAAATAAGTCTGTCGTCACTTAACACTTAACAACTTAACTGCCACTGCATAATGTAAAATATCACTTAAATACTTAAGTGCTACTAAATACATTAAAAAATCACTTAACTGGCACCGGCAAAGTGCAAACAGTTAACTACTGGTGAAGAATTAATTCTAACTACTTAATCACTTAACGTCCCCTCTTAACTGCCGTAAAGTGAAACCTATTAATCACTTAACTGCCTAAGTGTCACTAACAAAATTCATTAACCAAGTTACCGGCAGTGAAGAATGCAAGAGTAATATCGACACACTAGACTCGGTAGTTCAAACTTTTCCAAGACTTGGAGTTTACCATCGACACACCTGCGAGTTATCACGCTCAGGTAGGCTGTGCTCAGTTGGGCTCGTCTTAGCTCAGTGCAGTGACGAAAGTGTTCGATTGAGCGTCAGCTGTGTTCAGCCCAGCTGCTTAGGTTGAGATTACCAACCCGTGGGTTGGTAATCACACACGCACGCACGCACGCACGCACGCACGCACACACACACACACACACACACACACACACACACACACACACACACACACACACACACACAGGGAATACCTCACAGGGAGGCAACAACGGGTCATGGTGACGAGCGGTGTACCGCAGGGGTCAGTCCTAGGACCAGTGTTATTCTTGGTATATGTAAATGACATGACGGATGGGATAGACTCAGAAGTGTCTCTGTTCGCAGATGATGTGAAATTAATGAGGAGAATCACATCGGAAGAGGACCAAGCAGGACTTCAAACAGACCTGGACAAGCTTGACATCTGGTCTAGCAACTGGCTTCTCGAATTCAATCCCACCAAATGCAAAGTCATGAAGATCGGAGAAGGGCAAAGAAGACCGCTGACAGAGTACAGGCTAGGCGGACAAAGGCTACAAACCTCGGCAAAGGAGAAAGACCTTGGGGTGAGTATAATGCCAAGCACGTCTCCGGAGGCCACATCAACCAGATAACTGCGGCGGCATATGGGCGACTGGCAAACCTAAGATTAGCGTTCCGTTACCTTAACAAGGAATCGTTCAAGACACTGTACACCGTGTACGTCAGGCCCATACTAGAATATGCAGCACCAGTCTGGAACCCACACCTGGTCAAGCACGTAAAGAAACTAGAGAAAGTGCAAAGGTTTGCGACAAGGTTAGTTCCACAACTCAGGGGTCTGTCCTATGAAGAAAGGTTGAGGGAAATAGGACTAACAACACTGGAGGAAAGAAGGGTCAGAGGAGACATGATAACGACATACAAAATACTGCGGGGAATCGACAAGGTAGACAGTGACAGGATGTTCCAGAGAGGGAACACAGAAACAAGGGGACACAACTGGAAGCTGAAGACTCAGATGAGTCAAAGGGATGTTAGGAAGCATTTCTTCAGCCACAGAGTAGTCAGGAAGTGGAATAGTCTAGAGAAAGATATAGTGGAGGCAGGAACCATACATAGTTTTAAGACAAGGTATGATAAAGCTCATGGAGCAGGGAGAGCAGAGACCCAGTAGCGGACAGCGAAGAGGCGGGGCCAGGAGCTGAGTCTCGACCCCTGCAACCACAATTAGGTGAGTACAATTAGGTGAGTATACACACACACACACACACACAAAACACACACACACACACTCAAAACACACAAAACACACACACACACGCACACACACACACACATACACACACAAAACACACACACACGCACACACACAAAACACATACACACGCACACACACAAAACACACACACACACACACACACACAAAACACACACACATACAAAACACACACACACACACACACACACACAAAACAAACACACACAAAACACACACACACAAAAAAAAAAAACACACCACACCACACACACGCACACACACACACACACAAACACACACACACACACACACACACACACACCACAGGAAAGGAAAAACTGGTCCTAAGAAATTTTATCCGTAAGTTAAGATTAAAAGTAATTTCATTCAATAATAAGTCTGCGGGTCCTGCCAACCACGTTTTATTTATCCCTCACGATCCTTAAATTTTATGAGATTCAACCACTCTGTTTATCTATCGCAACATTGCATAGCTCCTTACTAATTAATGGTTGTATTTCTAAAGGATTAGAGCAGTAAATTTCATATATATATATATATATATATATATATATATATATATATATATATATATATATATATATATATATATATATATTTTTATGAAAATACACAGTGAAAATAGTCAATAAAATCTGAGCACTTTCATATGCTTACATATATATCTTCATATATTCATATCCCATTCCTTTGAAGATGTGTGAGTAAGCACATGAAAGCGATCGGGTTTCATTTCCTATTTTCACTGTGGCATTTTTTCATATTTTCAATCACGTGTTTCACTGTGATTTTATTTTGATTTCTTAACAATGAATTTCTATACACAAACTTGACTTGATCCTCTAACCTTCAAAACGTTCCTCTAACTTCCTTTAGTCCTACTCTACCCCCGTCTAAATTGTTGTTCCCGCACTAACTCTTGTTCTCCTCCTTCCCGGCAGACATGGCGGGCGTTACTCGTACTCGGCCCTGGAGGACGACGGCGCCGGAGAGCGGCTGGAGATGGAGAGGAAGGCGGCCAGAGGAGCTAGCAGAGACACCACCGCCCTTGCTGCCCGGAGTTATCTCAGAGGTCACCAGCGTTACTCCCTCCTTGAACACCTGCGTGATATTGGTGAGTGTGTGTGTGTGTGTGTGTGTGTGTGTGTGTGTGTGTGTGTCGTGTGTGTGCGTGTGTGTGTGTGTGTGTGTGTGTGTGTGTGGTGTGTGTGTGTGTGTGTGTGTGTGTGTGTGTGTGTGTGTGTGTTGTGTGTGTTACCATTTTGTCCTAGGCACATGTCAATTAGACACTAGGCCTGTTGTATATATGTGTGTGTGTATGTGTATGTAAGGAAACACTTCGAAATGTTTCTGCCCCACCGGGAATTGAACCCGTGTGTGTGTGTGCGTGCGTGTGTGTGTGTGTGTGTGTGAGCGTGTGTGGTGTGTGTGTGTGTGTGTGTGTGTGTGGTGTGTGTGTGTGTACTCACCTAATTGTACTCACCTAATTGTGGTTGCAGGGGTCGAGACTCAGCTCCTGGCCCCGCCTCTTCGCTGTCCGCTACTGGGTCTCTGCTCTCCCTGCTCCATGAGCTTTATCATACCTTGTCTTAAAACTATGTATGGTTCCCGCCTCCACTATATCGTTCTGTAGACTATTCTACTTCCTAACTACTCTATGGCTGAAGAAATGCTTCCTAACATCCCTTTGACTCATCTGAGTCTTCAGCTTCCAGTTGTGTCCCCTTGTGTCTGTGTTCCCTCTCTGGAACATCCTGTCACTATCTACCTTGTCAATTCCCCGCAGTATTTTGTATGTCGTTATCATGTCTCCTCTAACCCTTCTGTCCTCCAGTGTTGTTAGTCCTATTTCCCTCAACCTTTCTTCATAGGGCAGTCCCCTGAGTTGTGGAACTAGCCTTGTCGCAAACCTTTGCACTTTCTCTAATTTCTTGACGTGCTTGACCAGGTGTGGGTTCCAGACTGGTGCTGCATACTCTAGTGTGTGTGTGTGTGTGTGTGTGTGTGTGTGTGTGTGTGTGTGTGTGTGTGTGTGTGTGTGTGTGTGTGTGTGTGTGTGTGTGTGTGTGTGTGTGTGTGTGTGTGTGTGTGCCTATTTGTATTTTCAGGGATTTAATGTCTTCTCCTTGTCCTGCCTCTTAACTCTCCTATGGTTCGGTCCCTCCCAATCGAGTGTGTCCTTTCGTATCCCTTCCTAAGGCTGCGTATGGAGCCTGCCTACTACAGCTTCTTCCTCTAGGTCATTCCATGACCACCCAGAGGCTAAAGAAAAAAGTCCTTTCTGACTTCTATGCTATTCAGGTGTCTCCTCAACTTCCAACTGTACCTCGCAAACCCGCTTCCCGCCCCTCAAAGAGTTTATTTCTATCCACCCTATCACATCCTCTGAGTATATGGTGCGTTAATATCACACCTCCTCTGGTCCTAATCTCTAAAATCATTAGATTCGGTTTCTAATGTTTCTCGACGCAGTTCGAGTCCCTTAGCTCTAGAACTAGTCTCGCTGCCAACCTCTACATTTCTCCAGTTCCTTGTCAAGTTTTATCAGATGTGAGTTGTATGGTGGTGCTGCACACTCCAAGATAAGTCTGACATTTTGTCGTATATAAGGTCATGAATGACTCTTTGTTGACTTTATGTTCTCAAGTCGCGCATTTGTGAATAAACATTCATAGAGGATGTAGCATTAAACCGTCAGAATTCGTGTCACAATGGGAGATAAAGATTCTGAGACAAATAGAATCGGGAGGATGGGAAGAGAGAGAGAGAGAGAAAGAGAGAGAGAGACAGACAGACAGAGACAGACAGACAGAGACAGACAGACAGAGACAGACAGACAGAGACAGACAGACAGACAGAGACAGACAGACAGACAGAGACAGGCAGACAGACAGAGACAGACAGACAGACAGAGAGGAGTACATGGAAAAGACAGATAGCAGAGTACTTTAGAGTCCACACCGAGTCTATATGCTAAGAATAACTATCTACTTCTGTTAAGACAGACAGAGACAAACATACTAACTTGCTGAAACTTGGAAAGAGAAACTAAATAATTGAAACCCGTTCAGCGAACCCGCTACAGCCAATCAAACATTGGAAGACTGGAACACCACAAGCATAACTTACCTCGTGTCTCCACCAGAGGGTACTCCCACCCTTATCACACATCTACGTTGTTTGTTCCTCAGGTTCGCGGATCGACAAGAACTGGTTCATGATCCGGGACGCCTCGGTGAAGACAGACCGTCTCATGACGCTTCAGCCTTTCGACGAGCAGTGCCCCTTCCCCGTCACCCAGGGCACCCGTGAGGCCCTCGTTGAGCTCTTCCAGGTCAGTCCACCGCCCGTTAGTTGTGTCTGTGAGGTCAGTCTAGGTTCAGAAGTTGTTAGTCACGCAGGTCATTCCAGTAAGAAGAGGTACATTACAGCTCTTGGAGAAGTGAGAGGGTGGACCTAGTAGCGATCAGCGAAGAGGCGGGGACAGGAGCTGTGAGTCGACCTCTGAAATCCAAATAGGTGAGTACCCCTTAGTTGTTCCGCCCATTTATCTTGTGATATCTACGCCACATGCGCAAGACTTGGGCATCTTTATTGTCTACTGCGCAGCAAACTTTTTCAGTCGAATGCTGGCAAATATAACACTTTATTGGTAATAAAGATAACACAAGTGTTACATATCTATTTTATTTGTCATCTTATTAATATTCTATATAAATAAAATAATACCAACATCTTTTGATGAGCGAGAATCTACGCCAATCCAAAGACCCTTAGTAATGAAGTCTTTCACCAAATAAATGATTCCTATGATTTTTAGCCTCTGTAAGAGACTTTGCATTCAAGTCTTGATAAGACTCTGCATAAAGCGAGAACCCCAGTAAAAGTCTCTAACGAAGCGTGTGTCCTTCGTCGCCCTCAGTGCTTAAACATCTCAACACTTGTATAGATTCTTGTGGTCATTCATATGAGTGATAGTCCATAGCACCGACAAGTTGCTGAATGAAATACAAGTGCAGAACTTGGGTAACTTTACTGCCAAGTGCCGTAAATGTGTTATATTTGTTATCCTGTGGTGTTTGAGAGAGAGTTTCACATCTGTTCCTCATCAACTAGTTATTCTGGTGCTCACACAGGTCTTTACACCTGTTTACTTATATAATTACAACTGCAATCACACAACTGTACCCGTTTGTTCACTTAATTACACCTGTTCAATCGTGCAGTTTCACCTATTCGCTCACGCACTTACATCCGGTAATTCGCTTAATTACACCCCTTCAATAAAGTAAATACACCTGTTCACTAACGTAATTACACCTATCTCGCCATAACTGTACATGTTCACTCGCTTAATTGCCCTTATTATTCACTTAAACAACCACACTTATTTAGCTACATATCGACTATACCTTTAACTCGTATGGGACAACTCGGACACCTTTAAGCGGACTTAAATCCCTTATTTTTTGTTTTGTTTATCGTACGATTTCACCCAAAAAAATTTGTTAGATCCCGAGTATTTTTTTTCATTTATCGTCTCATTTCAACACAAATTTTTTTTTGCTAGATTCTGAGTATATGACAAAAAATCCTAGAAATTAAGTTTCCCCAAGTGCCAACTCCAACCAGAATTTACAGTGTGCTAATTACCCTCATCTGCCTGGCACTTTCCCGGAGGTGAAGAAGGGGTGGGACTGTGGAGGAGTGTTTGTCTCTCATTAGAGGCGACTCACACATTGTAAAGTGCCTTTGTTAGTTCTGAGGCTCTAGTTCTCAGCGTCTCTGTCTTGTGTACTAACAAATGTGCTTGTAGGTAACCACTTGCTTCCTTTGTATCTCTGCTTTATTATTCTTTATGTTGGCTTTCTCCTTTTTCTTCCTTTGGTTTACGTAAGTTTCTTTTCTCTCTCTCTCTCATAAAGCAATAAGAACACAAACAATAATGTTAAGAATTCCAAAGCACTGTTCTTCTATAACTCTTCACAACTAAGAAATTAATCGGAAATTGTAAGCCGAAAAACGTTTCGGACCATCCTGGACATTTATCAAGCTGCAAGTGTCCTGATAATGGTCCAGACAGAATCGAAACATCGTCCTATTTCCGTTCTCAGTTGCTGGTCAAGTGGTAAACTCTAAATAAAAGAAAATAACAGTTGTTTACTCACCTGAGGGAGTGTTCACCTTAATTTACTTTTTAACATCCTAATTAATCAGCGCTAAGGTAATTTTTGTAATTACCTTTACTTCCATGAGGTAACTCCAACGCCAGTCAGAGCATTATTTTTCCTGTCACCAGTCTCTCCCTGTCTCCGCCAGGCTTTGCATCGTTGCAGCACGGCAGCAGGCCTACTGGCCCATACTAAGCAGAACCAGTTCACACCCTCCTTCACACAGTCCAGTATCTTTTCAACCTATTTTTTAAAAACTTTTATAAAAATGCTTTCATGTGTGGTGATTTTAACAACAAAATTAATGAAATAGGATGATAGGTAAAATAAAAAAAAATCGTGATTTATTTCCCCTTAGTGCTATTTTGCTTCATCTCTACACTCTCTTTCTTTCTCTCTCTTCCTCCTTCAGGTATCACCATCCCTACACTGTCTTTCTCTTCCTCCTTCAGGTATTACCATCCCTACACTGTCTTTCTGTCTCTTCCTTTAGGTTTCACCATCCCTACACTATCTATCTTTCTGTCTCTCCCTTCTTCCTTCAGGTATCACCATCCCTACACTGTCTTTCTGTCTCCCTCAGGCGCTGCACCATCCCTACATCTACCCTGTGTTGGACGTGGACTTCGCCAACATCTCGTCTTGCACCTACGTTATTACTGTGATTCCCCACAACAACAAGGGTACTCTCAAGGACCTCATATACAGAGTGAGTATCTTGATGTTTGATTACCTGTTCAAGGTTCCGGGAGTCAGGCTATTAGATGTTAGCAGCACGCAGTCCACCGTAAGCTCCACAGCTTGGTTGATCAGGGACCATCAAGAGGAACCGGTCAAGTAGATTTGTTGGTTAAAATTTTCCCCTTGTGGGTACGATAGTCAGATGTGCACAACTAACCCATAAACTGGAATTGAAAACTGGACGACGTTTTGGTTCGTCTTCGACCATTCATCGACTCACGACTTGACAAAATTCCAAGGCGAACTAAAACGTTCAATTTTCCCTACCAATTTGAGGGTTAATTGTGATAGTGTTTCCTTGTAGTGTTTCATCACAAAGGAGGACATATGCACATATAAAGTAGTGAAATACGTCAGCCTCAGATGGAAGACTTCAGTATTGCTATAGGGATTTCGTCAAGCATTGCAATATGGATTAAGTAGCTACTGAAGCTTCAAAGGTTTTCGTCCGGCAGTGCTGGAATTACCTTTACGTAGATTGCCATCCCCGCACTGAGTACCTTCTGCTAATTATGTTTACACACATGTCCGTACCCATCCATCCCAGGCCTGTACATTTACCTGCAATGCGTTTTCAGAGTCACTGGCAAGACGACTGGAGTGAGAAATACCAGCAGAGGTCAGCAGGTCTGCCGGTGGGGCAGGTTCAGCGGCTTGGACGGCAGGTGTTGGAGGCGCTGCTCTTCCTCCAGGACCGAGGTTTCCCTCCCTGTGGACACCTTCACTCCGGCAATGTGGTCCTCCAGAACGGCGTCGCCAGGTACGTTTCTCGGGAGGATCGTCCCTTACTGGTGCGTCTCCGGGAAGGATCGCTTCCCCAGGAGTGTTTCTGTGTAAAGCAGTGGGCGTCATATATACTGCCAAAAAAGAATTTCCCGAGTGGTGGAAAAAACTGGAATTCCTCTTTTCCTTGTTTACGGTGTCAGTAATCCTTGTAATCGGTAGGATAATATTTGTCAGTTTGGTCAAAAAATGAAATGTATTTACGTATTGTTAAGAGAGAGAGAGATATATATTTAAAATACATATATGCAGATCGACACCTGCTCCACATGCTTCTGAAATCTGAATCTGATTGTCTCTGTCTTTACATTTATTCATTCGTCTGACTCTCTCTCTCTCTCTCTCTCTCTCTCTCTCTCTCTCTCTCTCTCTCTCTCTCTCTCTCTCTCTCTCTCTCTCTCTCTCTCTCTCTCTCTCTCTCTCTCTCTCTCTCTCTCTCTCTCTCTCTCTCTCTCTCTCTCTCTCTCTCTCTTTCTGTCTCTTTGTCTCCGTTTGCTTTCTTATATTTGAGTCACACAGCAAGATGACACACGGCAGTTCTTCGTCTAGGCAGAAGTAAATAATTCTCAGCTGACAGCCTTGATGCAGATTTCTAAGCACTCTTCTATCTACCTTTCCCATGCACTCCCTCTCTCCATTTCTCCCGCTAATGACCTCCCTTTCCCTTGTCCGGTGTCTTCCTCAGTAACTTGTACTTGTCCTCTTCCACAGACTCTCAGGCGTGGAGAACACACTCCTGGGACTCACCTCCAGGATCTACCCCATTATCAAGAGACGTCTCAGGGACAATAGGGACGCTATCGACTCCGTCTGCTTCGGTAAGTCCACCACCACTAGGCTCCTCCCCCGCCTTCGCTGGCTATACCCCTGATATCGACATATAGGCGAGTACAAATAGGAAGCGCGTGTGTTCTCGCGCTCAGCAGACGGAGGATGAAGCCTCCACCACGTCTTGCGCTGAATGACTCACATGGGTTTAGCCCGTAACATGAATTAAACGAACAAAATATACCTCTGATGAGGCTACCAAAATTTTGTTAAAGATAATGCAGCCAAAACGAAGTTACTGTAGCTGTAATTTTTTTGTAGGTACGAAGAAAAACGAGGTTGCAGATCAAGTTTCTGTTGAGACAACGTTTCCTTGTTTAGAGTTATTTTAAACGACTTGATAAGCCTTTATATAGAGCGAAACGTTGCCTCAATGAAATCATGCTCTGCATCCTGGTTTTTCTTTGTACATGTAAAAATATAGATACCTACATTAACTTTGTTGAGACTGTGTGATGTTTACCAAGAATCTGCTAACCTTATCAGGGGTTCATTAAATGTTGGGGTCCGTAATGCTGTATGTTAAAGATTTGTGGCAGCATTGATCTGGGCTGTATTTACAGCCCGAAATGCCGGGCATATCCCCATTCTACCACGGCAGGTGGTAGTGTGCTAGACACCATTCATCCAGGGAGGTACTACTGTCCTGTCAAATGACTGTGAAATAGAAATCTGTTAAAAGATTTCCACTCTTGTAGGACTGCTGTTTTTTTTGTGTGTGTCATGAACACGTAAGATGACTTTTGACTTTTACTTACATTCAGTATTCATATACGTTTAGTATATTATGTAGTTCTTAATGGTTCTTAATGCTGTAATATTTCTCTTCCAACCAGAGGAGGCCTGGTCTGAGACGGACCGTGGTGGACATAATCCCCAGAACAGATACCAGATAATAGATAACTTTCTTTTATACCTCTCTACACATACAAGTCCTCCCACATCCCTCTTGACACACCGCTCTTCACAAATCATTATTCACATACTGCTCTTCACACACCCCTCCCACATTTCCTTATCTGCTTCTTTTCGTCTTAACTCCCCCTTTCTGTCTCCCCACCTTTCCTCTACTGTCCCTCCACTCTCACACTCTTCCTCTTGATCTAACGAGCTGTACCAATCCTCTCATTAGATTGAACTTGATTACCTCCCATTCTCCAAGCGCTGTCCTGTAAATATTGTAATGATCACTTGTTTCATAACTTCTACCCATTTACTCATGATCTTATCTATGGCAGGTCACGTGATATTCGAGATGTGTGCCGGGTACGAGCTTTCCTCTGCCCACCCGACTCCCAAACATCTGGAAGACCTCTCTACCTACCCTCAGGTAAGTCACTCTTACTATCTTCCCACACATAATTTAATCCTTTCAGACAAATCAAATTTTTTAAAAGAAAAAAACACAAACGCTTTGGTTCTGTAACATTTATCTTCATTAAGTTTCCTATGGAATGGGTTGGTTCTACACAGAGGTACAGTAATCAGTTGAATATTTTTGTAATTCAGTATAATATGCCAGTAGATTAAGTTACTGATCTGCTTGATTTACTTGTGTGATATCATGGGTTTCTCTGCTCAGGAAAACTAACTTATGATCAGGATTTCCTGCTCTCCGCCAACTTCAAGAGCCTCGCAGGGAGTAAAGATGTCCTTTATTATTTTTCCATAGGTAATGCAGGTGCTAGAACATATAATTCGCACGGTATTCATTACGAACTCACTAATTGGAGACCTTAGCATGACCTTTAAAATAAGTCCTCTTAGGATTTCCGTTTAATTTGACTGTGAATTGTGCCAGCCACTATATTGATGGTTAGTTGTCACTTATTCCAGCCAGAGTAATAAGGGTTAGTTATTAATTGCTCCATCCACAGTAATAATGGTTAGCTGTGAATTGTTCCAGCTCTGATTCCGAGGGTAAGTTCTACGTTGTTCAGTCACTATAATGAGAGTTAATTGTGAATTGTTTCAGCTACGAAACTGTGACTTTTAATTGGTCTCATTATTCTTCCTACAGGTGGTACAGGTGCTGGAATACATATTTGGTAATGGAGATCAGTACCCGAGTGTGGAGGAGATCCTCTGTCTGGACTTCTTCAGAAATCTAGACTTAAGAGAAATGAGAGCTGCTCCTCTTCCGGTAAGTTACCAACCACGGACAATTATATTTCTACAAATCAGTCATAATTATAATTTATAATTAATCTTTACACTAGTACTTCAGTGTCTTTAGTGTTGGTAAGTCCCTTATAATATATATATATATATATATATATATATATATATATATATATATATATATATATATATATATATATATGGGTTTTGCTTTACATATTACATAGTTGTAGTTTATAGTGGGCTGTCTAATCGCCCATTGCAAATACTGCCTTGTGTAAATAAATGTATTAGTTAAATATGTGCATGCGATGGATGTCTTATATCGTCATTGCTTAAAAAATTCAGAGCAGTGTATATATATATATATATATATATATATATATATATATATATATATATATATATATATATATATATATTAATGCATCACAGATTAGAAGATGTCATATACCACTGCCCTAATATCTTCGTCAGTTTCGGGAAACATTCATGACTAATATTCAGTTTGACTCAAAATTTTATGATTGATGCAACAGCACAAGTAATTTGCAGGTTAAATTAATGATGCCCAGTACCAATTAAGATGATAATTTGTAGTACCTAAATCTGTATGGTTACTTTTTCGTGATGTGGTTTACTAATGCAATAATCTGTGAATTGTGATCTATAATATAGCATTACAAAATTTATTTCGTGATATATTCGTTACATTTCATATTTTAGCTATAATGGTATGAATATTGGGTTCTTCCTCTAAGTTTAAAATTGATGCAGTGGTTCACGTTATTATTATAAGCAGATCCCTCATCCCATGATGCTCCTGGGGGTCATGGAAGCCCTTCTCTAAGTTTGCTATCTTTAGGGTAATGAGAATTCTTCCCTAATGGTACTAGGTAGTGCAAGTCAAGTATTCAAAGAGAATCAAAAGCATGTTAGTATTTTTCATTCCTGGATATATGCATGAAGGATGTATTGTGCATTCATTATATACTAAATTATTTTAGTCAATCCATATTATGGTTCAGATGTGAAAATGCCCTTTTTTTCCTCACATAGTTTAAATAGTGTATGTTTTGGTGTGCAGAGAAATCCCTCTATTCTGATGCCATTTTTGTGGTAGTGAAAACACTTTGAATGTAAACAAAAGCATTTTGACGTTTTGCTTTACCGATGACTGATAAAGCTCTGCAAAGTGCGAAACGCTGTCGCAATAAAAACTCGTGTGCAACTCGTGTTTTTTCTTAAAAATTGTCTTCAGTACATTATTTACATCCCACAAAAGTTACATGGGTAATTCTGCAAAGCGTTACATACATCCCTTCAAAATACGCATGAACTAGAGTGTAAAAATCTTCACTTTTATATGGTTATAACGTCTTGCTCCTTTCTGAACCAGCTTAACCTAATCCTTGACCCTTGACTATTGGTTTTATATTATTTTTTGAAGGGAAATCAATTTAAGCCCTCAGCATATGTTATAAAATTTACCTGAAATTCCTCACCTCTCTAGTAATATGCTCGTATATCCTCGTCCCGTATTTGTTATATTCCTGTTGTTATCATTTTTTCTTAGTGCTGGTCCCACTGTGTATGTGTGTGTGTGTGTGTGTGTGTTTGTATGTGTGTGTGTGTTTGTTGTGTGTGTGTGTGTGTGTGTGTTTGGGTGAGTGTGAAACCCATAGTCTCCCAGCCCATCATTTACTTCCATCCCTCACTGCTGCTATTTTGGTGTTGCTCTTTTGTAAAGTTATTCAATCTTATCTTTTCTTAAAGCTCACAGTGGCCCTCATGGTAATGTCCATTTCTTATTTATGTAGACATTTTCACTCATAGATAATGTTTCAGTTACTCTCAAAACTCCATTTTTTTGTTTCATGACAAATACATTTGATTCAACATTTCTTTGAAACCTGTGGCTACTTTTGATTATTCGCTTCAGTCATGTATACATAAGTTGCCCAAGTGTTGATTTTAATCAGCAGAAACCTTTACCTGTCCTTCTCTTCTCCTTCACCCATCCTCCTTTGATTAACACTGAGGTGAGTGTTTATGTGTTTGTTTTGTTTTTAATACTGATTAAGTATTATGCTTCCTCATACCGGTAGTAATTTATAATCATTATTTATATACAGAGTGTATAAATAATGATGCTGAAGGGTATACCACGTGTATACAAGAAACCAGGAATGAACATTAGGCTTTATACAGCCTCGTTTCTAGTGCCGTTTTCGTGTCTACATGCGGGATACCTTCAGTAATGTCCTCATAACACAGCATTACCACAAATAACGATGTTGGCAACAACTTAGCGTATCCGTAAAATTTTTGCCCTCTCAAGATTATTAATATATTGTATAAGTTGAGGTAATGGACGTGTATATTGAGTCCCAGTGTTTAGAATACCTGCCATTATGTATCAGTATTTGTATAATAAATTCTAGATGGTTGTTTACAGAGCATTTGTCATGATGTATCAGCGCTTATCCATTGAATCCTAGGTATTACATTCATACATATTGCAGATGAAAATTTAATGAGGATATTACGCTAAACTTGTAAAGAAAGTTTTTGGATAAAATTCTGTGGTGTTACCCAGAGGTTAATAAAAAAAACGTAATGCACAGCAAATATGTCTTGTCGATCTTTCGCTCAGGATTAAGCCTTAAATATGTTTTTTTCTTGAGCGAAACGAGAGATGACAGTGAGGTAAAAAATTACACGTCAGATGCTTTACTTTGAAACGAAAAATAAATACACAGGTTCAAGTTATACCTGTGGCATCGTTTCTCTACAGAGCGAAACGTTATCACAAGTATTTCTTTTTCTGTATCTATGTTCTCCATTACTGTGGGCAGTATACAGCTGTATTAACCTTAAGAAATACGTGTAAAAAGTCCTTACTAGTGGCACCTGTTGTTGCTATGGTGTCCCTCCTCTCAAGTTACAATAACATTCTCCAGTTATTCTGATTAATATCTTTCAAAATTTCATTAGAGTTTTCGCTTGCATTTGCACCTTTCTTCACGCCTCTTTTGGATACATCTGTTAATATGTCTACTTTACCAATATGGATAGTTTTTCAATATAAATTTTCACTGTAGACAGAGACGTAAGTTGCAGAAATAGCATTTACCTGGACAACGTCTCTATGAAACTCTACACAGAGCGAAACGTTGTCACAATTTTTTTTTTTTTGCAACTTGTGTCGTGATTGTTCACACATATCGGTAAATCGGCAAAATTCCGATTAATTTTCTTAATTAAATTTCAAAACTTCGTTATGTCTTTAAGTATAAGTTATTTGTGATTTATCTGAGTCTTAAAGAATATATATAATATTTTTTAATACAATTGTTCATATCCTTGCCTATATATATATATATATATACACACGTACTGAGTTTATACTAATATACATTTGGTCTCCACAGTCACAGTTCCAGATTCGGTACTCTCCGATGATACGAAGTATTCTTAAAGAAGTCAGAAGATTTCAGAAGCAAAGAAGGTGAGTGAGATGATGTCAGCTTGTTGCTTCATTAGGTTTAAAGACTATCGACTACACGGAGGTCATTAAGGCTGCGCGCCACTTGTACAGGTCAAGGATGCTTTAGTCCCAGATATAAGGATTAAAGCAAGGTCTAAGTGTATATATACTGAGATATAAACTCTTCCTTGTATATACATTGCTGCTCTCAGTGCAGACACATCAAGAGAGAGAGAGAGAGAGATGTACTCTTCAGATAACACACAAAGTAATATCAACTGACTGCTTTACCTTTAAAAATTCAACATTTTACATTAATGCATGCAATAAAGGCTTATTTTTTATTTAAATAACTCAGCATGTTCTCATTTACTCGTCTGCATTGCCTCATTTCCCCTCTCCAAATTTATAATTTTTTGTTTCAAACTGTTGCTGAATTCAATTTCCAATCAGTCTTCAGCGGCGCACACGCTCGCTTACCCGTGGAGACACAGTGGAAGGTGACACTGGTTACTACCTCAATGAGAGCAGGTAATATCTCACAGCAGGACAACATATTACACGTGTTTTTGAGCTGCCTCATCCACATGTATCATAACTAGTTGCAAAAGAGATAAAAAAAATGCCAAAAGGTATGATATTACCAAGACAACAGCAAAACGATGCTTTCGCTTATTTGTGAGCAAAACGTTGCTCAAAGAAATGCTTGTTGTGTTATGTGTCTTTGTCGTACCATACCTGTACTGTACTGCAAATATCAGCCAAGTAATGTCGCAGAAAAAGCATTCAGAGGATGATTAAAGTTTATTAGTAGTTAGACTGTTGGGTTTAGTCCTGACTCTTTCTCTTCTCCTTCAGCTCTTCCTCTCACCGGCTATTCTTCGTCTGTCCCCACTTCCCCCTCGTCCCTGGTGGGTCCTTACCTGAGAGTCTGATCTGAACTGAACTTAAAGTTTACAAAATCAAAGTTAATTCTGTATCCTCATTATGAAAATACAGAAATTATACGAGTTTAGATATTCTGAATTCAGTAAAACTTCTTTGTTACCATTTAAAATGATATTAAATGTAATTAGCAATGTATAAATTTTATAATCATCCTTTGATGTTTTGTGGAGCCTGAATGTAAACACATGCAATGTCACCGTCCTAATTACAGGATCCAAATGGAATACTGGGAAGAATAGTGCAGAAAAGACACACGTTGCAGAACAAGCTTTTATTGGGACAACGTTTCGATCTATTCAGAGCGAAACATTATCCCGGCGTGCATCTTTTCTTCGCTGTCCCATTTAAATATTTTGTAACCCCCTTACACGTTTCAGGAGTTGCTGTCCGTAGAGCTCGAAATAGTATAGTACTGTTTACATATTTTGATTAGGAATATAGACACATGTATTCTTTCGATCCTCAGCTTTCAAGAGCCTAAAAAAACAAGTACCGTCCATGCCCACCTTGTCCTTAGACAGGAACTACGTCACTTCGATTGAGTCGGTAGAAGAAGAGTTGTTTCTCACACTGAAAAGAAACCTCCAGAAACATCATGTCCATAAGAAAAAAAAAATCCCACACTTGGGTTCGACAGGTTTTTAGGGATAAGTAATTAATTGTACCCATAAATAGCATTTTTTTTTTTTTTAGTACACTATATCTTGTTTATGAATGGTGATCATAGACAGCATACTGGTGCTCATAGATAGAATAATGGTGCTCATAGATAACACATTGGTGTCCCTAGAAAAACATATCTTAGCACATTGGTTTTCTTTTTCTTTTCTTTTTTTTTGAATGCTCGAAAGTCAAATCTTCAAAGATTTCCTCTTAGTATTAGATTACAGTAGATAAGTTCAGTAAGATTTTGACGAATAGATGTTTTTGAAGGAAATGAAAATATTGAAATAGACAAGAAAATGGGATTTATGTTAGATTTTTAGTTGGATGTACAATACCGTATTTACCTTCCCATATGTTACTATGTACGATAATTGTACTCATGAGTACCTGTACCTAAATAAACTTACTTATAATGAAGAACAAGAATGTAGTATACATGACATTGTACAAGAGCTAGACATGGAGACTTTCCTGTCAGTACAGGAAGTAAACACTGTGTGTCTGTAGACCAACTTTAACCTAGCATTTGTTGTTGTTGTTTTTTGCTACGATGTTCCCTTTCAGTTCACCTTTCACTCGTAGATTAAAGTGTATATTACACTTTATAGATATTGCCACATTTTACGGCTATTGAATAACGACACATAATAATTCAAGCAAGCAACTTTCCTAAGGCTACTGGTAGACGAAATGTGCACGAACTGTTGATTAACTTGCAATGCTCTTGCTTGCATCTGACAAGGATTCTTACTCTGGTTTGCATACCCAAACACTCCAGTTAAGTCTGTCGTTAAATACTCGTTTTCTGTTATTTAGGAGCAAAGAAAACGAATTCGCTTTTCACTGGTAGACCAAAACAAATTGGATGCACTCTAAACTGTCCCATTCATTATCTCACTTTCTCTCCCCTCAAACACACACACCCCACACACACACCCCACACCCCCACACCCCCTCACACACACATGATTTCCTCGTGTTTGACGGCCTACATCCTGAAGTCATCTGTGGGTTTCTATTACAGGACTGAGAGCAATTAGTTTAGCTCAACTGTTTGTGACAAACGGGACATTAATGAACTCGTTAAACTGTCGTGTTCAGTCTCATTAACCGAATTATTTCTAGTTATACTATTGCCGCGCTGTATGACCCTTGCGCGTTTAGCTCTTAGTTTTGATAATAATAATAATAATAATAATAATAATAATAATAATAATAATAATAATAATAATAATAATAATAATAATAATAATAATAATAATAATAATAGATCATTTGCAAGTGATTGGCTCGGTAATATTTGTATTGTTTGATGGCCCTAGTGGGTTTAGCGCTATTTTTATTATAATAACTGTCTTGTCCGAGCTTGCACACAGCTTATGCAGATGAAAATCAACACTCATTAACAGCTTTAAAGTATTGTAGCAATAAGATAATTAAAAGTAATTTGTATTACCCTTGTAACTTATCCTAAGACTCTTTGCCACTTAGACTTTTACTAGGATTATTCCGTAATAAATAAAGATACCAGTAGAGGACTTTTAATACGAAAATATTAATTTCTTAGATTTAAGTCAAAAGTCATTTCTTGTTTCATTATACTCAGACAAAAAAATGGTTGAGATTAAGGTAATTTGTCAACAGTTGTAGAGAATTGTAACAAACATGATGATTGGCTGCAGTAATAAGTGTTGATTATTTCAACATTGTCATTCAGGATCTACTTCCGGCCACTAACAGTACGGGAATATATAAAGAATGGTTAGTAGGGAAGTTCGCTTAAGCAGTAAGCATCAACGAATGACCTGAGCACAACCCAGTTACAACTGTCCAGGATTCGAAGGCTCACTGCCGATGGTAATAAAGAAAATACACAGGTGCAGAGAAAGCATTTACTGTGACGACGTTTCGCACTGTGTTTAAACTCTGTGTATTGCATGCCGACGTGTTAATAAGGCACAATATGCTGCTTATGGCATTTTATTAGCAAGACATTTCTTCCACCAGGGACTAGTGGAGAATTGATAAAGTCCCTGGTGGGCGAAACGTCTACTCAGTAAAATACCATAAAGAGCAAATTAGTGTTTTACGTAAACGCTTACTCAACACCTGCGTCATTTTCTGTAACTGCCCCGTTCCCGGGGCACCGGTTCATTCAGCTGACCTTTTTGTGTATCCTGATAGATCTGAAGTTCATGATGACCGGGAGGAGGAGTGGCCCTGTAGGGACCAGGTAATTGTTGTATCATACAGTAGTAGTTTCTACATGCAGAATGTATGACCAGGTAATGATTAAATTACGCAATAGTGCTTTTATTTGCAGACTTAATGGTTAATTTATGATTGTATTATACAATAGTAGCTTCCACATGAAGTATACATGACCGGGTAATCAAACCATACCACGGGCGGGGATAGAACCCAGTCTGGAGTTTTATGACTCTGATCGCGAGTTCTATCCCCGCCCGTGGTATGGTTTGTTTGCAATCGTATCATTACGATTTCGTGAGTCATGACCGGGTAATGATTGTATTATACAACAGTAGCTTCTACATGATGTATACATGAAACTTTAGTGGTGTATTTTTAGGCAGTTCTGGATAGTTTACAAATTTTCTTGTTCTTGTAGCAGACGATTGTAATTTCTTCCGAGTTGCCATTTACCTGATCCTCTACCTAAATGCTTGTAGTTGGTGGCGCATAAACGAACATCTGTCAAAAAAAGGAAACAAACCCACACTATGACTATAGCAGCAAAAAAAAAAAAGGCATTTCTCTTTATTTCGACCTGAAAGGGCCTGAATTGGAGGTTGAAATCTACAACTATTCCTCTTGTGTTTTCTATACATGTGGGATATCTTCTCTCACCTTTTTGTAGTCACCTGGTTTTTACCAGGTCACTACCTGGTTGTAGTCACCTGGCTGCAGTTACCTGGTTGCGCTCAACTAGATGTATTAATTTATCCAACGCTTGTAATTTAAGGGTGAGAAGCCTGTGTAACCTTATTTCTAATTCAGGTGAGATTCACTTTGAGAGATAACCTCAGAAGTGTCTAAATACAGGTCTTATAGCTTTCCAAATCTCCCAGGGATGATTCACGTGGGTTTAATCTGTCAGAAGGGATGTTTTCTATCCTAGTATGGAGCTCAGGTTTAATTTCTAGACGGAGGGGTTTCTCCTTCTATACTGAGCTTTGGTTTAATCTCTCAGTGGGATTCTCTTTTAGCATAGAACTCTGGTTTAATCTCTCAGTGGGATTCTCTCCCAGTAAGATCTGTTTTAATCATTCGGTGGGGTTCTGTCTCAGTTTGCAGCTCTGGTTAAATCTTTCCAGGGATTATCTCTCAGCTCTGGTTGAATTTATCGGGGGGGGGGGGATTATGTATCAGTATGGTACACTGATTTAATCCAGGATTCTTAACCTGAATTGGGTTTCTAAGGACCATATGTGAACTAATCAGCATGTCTAAGAAAGATCTAAGTCATGTGATAGCTAAAGTTCACGATCATAAGTATCATACGTATATAATAATAATACATCTTAAGCAACTGGATCAGTCAGAGTGCACACGTCAGTGTACCTGCCATGGGGAAACGTCGTATTTTTTTTTTTTTTTGAGCTGAAAGGTTCTATAATATTTCATGTTTTATTTACCACACAGAGTTTACGGTAGCAGGGCTAGGTAGCTCCTCCTCGGTCTTTTTCTTAATGGTCAGAGGATCGAGCCTTTGAAGCTCCTCGGGTTAAATGGGTTTACAGCTTGACAGGAATAATAATAATTATAAAAAGAAGAAGAATAAGAGGTAGAAGAATGTACCCAGAACTCACTCTCTTTATTTAATTCCAGGATGTTTCCAGTATATATTTCTCTACTTCTCCCGTGAAGAATTTTTTTTTTCTAATACCTAAGCACTCAAGGCTCATTCTCTCTCCCAATTACCAATTACATTCCTGTCAAGAATAAAGAATGTAAGATACATTATCTTGGCTGGAACAAACAGCCCCACATTCTAGGCGACATCTCAATCTGTTGTACGTAATTATAAAGTCAAAATCGACTTGATAATGATCCAGGAAGGGCCGAAACGTCGTCTAAATTTTCTTCTCCAAAGTGTGGCATATTTAAACTGTCATGCTTCCTTGTTTTAAAACGATGGAGACATCTCTGAAGCATTTATCTTACTAGACTCTGTAAAGATGTTGCTTCATCTCTCTTCTCCCATGTACTCTATACTTTCCCTTACTTTTCTCTCTCATTAAACTAATAAAAGTCACAATACCGTGGCTAGAACAAATCACGACTAACCCACGTCTCTGTTAAACAAACCATACCACGGGCGGGGTTAGAACCCGCGATCAGAGAGTCATAAAACTCCAGACCGACGCGCTAGCCACTGGGCCACGTCTCTGTTCGTCCTGGACCAATATCAAGTTGCGATTCAACATGGGTCCAGGAAGAACTGGAATATGGATTAGTTGTGGAGTGCAACATGTCTTTCCCTGCCCAGAGAAATGTCTTAGTAAGCTAACCACAGTAGTACTCTCGTATTAGCTATGTGTTTTAGTAAACTAACCTCGGAAATAATCTAGTATTAACTCTCTGCGTCTCAGGAATTTATAGCGGGGTAGTTAACATATTCCTTAGTTAGATACTCTGAATAAAGTTATATACATAGTAATAATAATAGTTAAAGTAGCATAGAGCTTGCAGAATAATTCTACAGCTTTGCTTGTATGTGTATCTTGGTCAGTGGCTTAGCCACGTCAAATTCAAAACCAAAAATTTGATTATTCCTTAACTAATTTTTTTACGGAACTACTTAATGGAAAAGTAATGTTATCTACGTAATATGTAGCAGAATAATTCCACTACAGTATAACATAACAGTTATTGACATGATCTAAGAAGTTTAGTCTCGTTATTTCATAATTAATTATAATGAATATATATAATCAACAGTGGATTGTCATATTTTATTCGTGTTTTATAATTAAAATATTATATTTTGGTTATACAAACAAAATTTACATGTCATCTTATCTCTTTAGGGTACAGTTGTGATGCCAAAAAAATGGAATTCCTTTTGCTAATAGAGAAAATAAATATTTGTACCTATATTTACTGCGTGTTTTTTACCTGACTGTTAATATCTCAGACGTGGGAGACGGGGAGGAGGCACAGCATCAGGCGGTGAGGGAGGCGGGGACACCCCCACCAGCAGCGAGGCCTCAGCCAGTGGTGGTGGAGGTGGGGACGACAGTATGCCTCCCACCTCAGCTTACAACACTCCTACAGCCTCACTAGCTGCTCTTTCATCGCCTACCTCCGATGTGACTCCTTCCCCAGAGGTAAGACGGAATCCTCGTAAAAAAAAAAATTCTCTCTCTTGCAGGAATGCTGATCTTTTCGTCTTGATTCTTGAACATGTAAGATGACTGATAATTCTGACCAACTTCGACTTATATTCAGTATACAATCATTATAACTCTCCCGTCTGTTAATAAATAATTTTTAATCCTGTAATATTTCACATTGAATTTAGAAGACTTGGCCTGAAATCGAGTTACAGAGGCGATGATACCAAGAACCATTAATAGATATATAGTAGATATGTATTCTTGATGTAATATTTCTTTTTTACAACGCACCGGCCGTATCCCACCGAGGCAGGGTGACCTAAAAGGAAAAACGAAAGTTTTCCTTTTTAAATTTATTAATTTATACAGGAGAAGGGGTTACTAGCCCCTTCCCTCACCAATCTGTTGGTTTGTTGTGATTGATTATATATCAGTTAGGCTCGACAGTGTTCTGTGTGAACGCTTGTTGGAAATATTATCAAATAGCCAAGTAACCCACTCGATTTACATGACAGACAATATTATTGTAACCACGAACGAGTGGTATTGATCAATAACAACACTGCGACTAACCAAAGACTCGAACCCATGTTGTTTTGGCCCGCTGGTGGTTCTGTGGGTTAGAGCGTCATGGGTTTTCGCTCACCATGTGGCAGGCCAAAACAAAGTGGGTTCGAGTCCTTGGCTAGTCGCAGTGTTGTTACTGATGACTGATAATGTTGAGGTGGGTGGCCGATAATGACAAATGCGGTGGTCAGAGATGAGACTGTTTACCTGTGATCTAAGAAGTAACATCCATGTCTGTAATCAATGCACTTTACCTGCCATAATCTAAAGAAATTGACTCAGCAGGTGCTGTCCCATTTTTTCAAAGTCGGTTAAATTAAAGTCGATTAAATTGAAGGCTATTAAATCAAAGTCAATTAAATCAAAGTCCGGAAAACTGAAGACAGTTAAATAGAATCAGCTAAATGGAGGTTGTGTACCAGAGATTTATTCTTTAATATATTCTTATACAGATAATTTAATCTTCATATTTGCATTATTTTTAACTATGTCATATTTTTTCTTATATTATGGCAGTTTTTTTGTATAGATACACTTATACTTTGAGTGTGTGTATTAATATCTGCCTATTACTGTTGACAAATTAGGTCCTCACGCTTGCCAGTGTCTCATAGAGCACTATCATTTTTTAGTATCACAAATTTTCGCTCAGATAGAACTTTATCAAGTTTTATAGTTTAATTCCCTGATAACGTTCCCATTGAGCGAAACATTGCTGTAGTAAATACTGATGTTATTTTGCTCGCTTTGAGGGAGACAGCGTCTTAAAGGCGCGTCTCAAAGACGCTGTGTTGTGTGACTATCATCATTTCTTTGTCTCTTCTACATCGCTTTATCCTTTTCTACCTGATTCAGTATTTTATAAAACTTATCAGTAGGTGAACACCTTCAATTTTAGCTGTAAAATAAGATACTTCAGTTAAGTATGTTAATGTATTTATTTTGCGAACTTGACGGGTTTAAAACCCCTTGGGTCTTAATTCAAAATAAACCTCGTTTTAAGGGAATTTATTACCAAAATACAGTAAGTGGAATACGAAAAATAATTACAGTTAGTGAACCTTGCTCGATCTGACATAAATTGGAAGAGTTTGGAAATCACTGAAAACCTGTTATTAAGACTCTGCTTAAATTATTATATTCCTAGGGAAGCGCAAAATCCGTAGGGGTATACAGCTACTTGGAAATTGGAGATAATCAGGTTTGATTTCTTGGATCAAGAGCCCTTCACCATCAAGGACCCCGTCTTCAAGGGATAATTGGAAGGTGATAATTGTAAACAAGCACTTAATTGCACTTTACACATCAATTAACAAGTTCACAATTATTCTTCCGTGAAAGAAGAAAATCTTGGCCTTAGTCTGGGCTGCGAGGGTAGAAAAACTCTTGAAACTGGTCACAGGTGTGCCACAGGTATATAGAATTTTTATCACCAGATGCTGAAGGCCACTCTCTCTCCCCCTCTCTGATGCCGATTAATTATCATATTATATATTGGATTACAAGCAGCCTAAATCAGTCAGAGAGCCGCCAGCAATTAGCAAACGGTGGATCAAGGCTTCACTAATCCTTGTGTAGACTAACCCACACGAGTTTACCATTTCATGAAATACAGCCGAAAGCTGTTTATCATTTGCACTGTAAAATAGTGTTCAGCTGAGTCAGTACTGGGTTCTCCATTCCCATATATATGAGTCTGTTCCATTTTTAACTTGTTAACACCTGTCATGGCAGACCACACTGCATATTTGACCTCCGTAGGAAGTATTTTTTTTATAGTAGGATTTTACTACCCGTTCACATGTTGGTCTAAGTATACATCATCTGCTGCATCAGTGGGTATTAGTAGAGAGCAAGACTTCGTTCCGTACACCTCTCAGTGTTACACATCTGTGAAAAAACAAATGATGGCTTTTGCTGCACTGTTGTGACTCCACATTTATGTAATAAATTACTGATGATTAGTTATTATATCGACATTAATATTCGTTTAATGAGAAGCTTTATTATCGAGTAGAGTAATGAGTATGCTGAGTAAACTCCACTGGTAGTTAAATTATGTTAAATTTCCATCGTACTCGCCTAGTAGTATTTACAAAGATCTGTATATTAAAATACACAGTTTCATTCTATTTTTTGAGCATCTTGTAGTTTTTAGTCTCAATATATTTCCCCCTTCAGTAAATGCTTGTGTTAGTTGCTATATGGTATGTCTTTGCAGCACCCTGCACATCGCCTCCTGGAGGTGTCCTCGCCCCAGCGTCAGCACCCCAGCACATGCCAGGATGTGTTCCACACACCGCCACACACGCCGCCCACACCTCAAAATCACCCAATTAGAGCCAACCACATCAGCCAGGCCCACAACGACCGCCCACTTACAACGACGCATTATCCGCCCAGAGACTCACGCAGCGCGCATTGGTCAAACTCGCCCCATGTGACCCAGAATGGTCATGTTGGGAAGCGAGGAGAGCCATGGACGTGACAAAACAGCAGTTACTGCGTGTCAGTTACCCTTCACTCACTGGTGTACTCCTTCCATGGCTCCCTTTCCAATAGTCACATCTCTGCACTTTTTTACTTAGCTTTTTTTCCAACTGTGGGTTTAGTGAAAAAAGATGAGAGTATTTTATTAATTTTCCAGGGCATCCGCTAGAAGCTGGACACCCCAGGCAGTTTCCTCGCTCACTGATGGTCAGAGTGTTTGTTAACACCACTTAGGTGATACTGACTCTTCCTGGAGATTGGGTGGACCTAACAGCAGAAAAACTACTATTTTTTTTATTATGTTTGTGATTTAATTGAAAAACAAGGAACATGTCAAACAGGACTTCGCTCTTGTGGTGATTGTACAATGCGAACATATGGACCTATTGTGGAAATTCCTTGAATAGAGAGAACTATTTGATGAGCCAAGAGCAGGACCTCTGGAGAGGTGAGGCAGCCAGTTACCTGGAGTATACCTGGAGGGAGTTGCGGGGGTCAACGCCCCCGCAGCTCAGTCGTTGATCAGGCCTCACCTCTCTGCCCACCTTCACAAGACCTGCATGCGATTGTTGCATCACTGCTGCCACTATATCCATCATCACAGCACACTACCATGTGGAGTGCTGTGCAGATACTGCTGCTGCTGTTGTATGACAGCACCCTGAGTGCTGTTCCAGTGCTGCCAACTGTTTTGGTCCTTCAAGGTGCCAGAATATTTCTGTCCAAAACTTATTACTGTTTACTAAGTTTCTTGTCATCTTTGTACCTCATACATTCTACTCAAATAATTGCAATAATAACTAATACTTATGTTTATATACTAAACTGTATTTTCAACAGCACTGTGTGATGAGCCAGAAATTTATATGCTGCAGTCTCATGTATTTTCCCTGTATCGTAGAGAGCTAAATATTATAAAAATTATTATTAAAATATTCACCACAAGAATTACTACAAGCTCTAGTGTCTTGCTTGTTACTATAAGTCAACTGACCTATATTAGTAAAAATTAACAGTCTAAAATGATCTAAAATAGAGGGGATTTAATTTGAGGTTTCCACTTTTTAGCCTCAGGTGACTAATGATAATTTTTTTTAGCCTCAGGTGACTGGTGATAAATATTCAGAGGTTTAGAAAATATTTTTTTGTATCGTCAGAGTGAAAAGTAAATTCAAAGAAGCACAGGGAGGAAATTTGTCATCAGGAGCTGAAGAAGAATTCATTAATCTAGAACAGGATTCATTTCTCTCCCAACGTGATAAAATTTACAAATGTACGTTGCATTTTTCGAATGAGACGAAGTAATTGAAGAGATACTGCTTAGCTAGGTAAAAGATGGAGGGACATTCATGGATGCCACATTAGGTAAAAAATCTGATATACTTTTTTTTTCATATAAGATTATATGCTTATATTATGTGTTTTGAGGTTTTGATCATCGTCAAGGGACATTTAAAGCCATGAATTGTTGTTGGAGTTGTTTTCTTCCTCATTAATAGTTTTCCTCTCTCCTATGCAGATTATTTGTGAAATGATTACATATTTATTACAGCTTTTCTAGAGTAAACAGAAGAGAAAAAGGAAAAGGTCATTTTTAATATGAGATGGGTTATTGTTGACACAGTTACTATTGGTATACATTGGTATATATTAAATATAAGAAGACAGATAAGTTCATTAGCAGAAGCACATCATTAATATTGAGGTATAAAAACTTTTAAAGAATTCTTTCTTTAGTTTGAGTATACCTGGAGAGAGTGTCGGGGGTCAGCGCCCCTCTGGCCCGGTCTGTGACCACCTATAATTATTCGCTATAATTGTTATCTGTGCAAAATATAAAAAAAATTATTTACGTTTTTTATTAAAAATGTAAAGAAAATCTTACCAACGTTATATACAGGATTTATAGAATAAGTTTATTTTTGTTGTATTTAGTGTAACGATGAAACTCGACAAGTGCCGGATAAACTAGGCTGTGATGAATACGAGGGCTTTCTCTCGGCCAGCAGCAACAGCCTGGTTGACCAGGCAAGCACCAGACAAGCCTGGTCTAGGTTCGGGCTTAGGAAGCAGGGAAAACTCTCGAAATCCATCAAAGATATATTAAAGATGAAACAGAATAAATATAGGACATACGCTTGAAGGGATGCTTCTTGAGGTGTATAAACAAAGTGAGTATTGCAGCTTTTCAGATATTCAACCCAAAGAATTATGAGGAAAAATCTCTAGTGCTCCATAAGTAACCAACAGAAATCACTATGTCCAACAACGACTGCAGATTATACTTTTCTCTCTCTCTCTCTCTCTCTCTCTCTCTCTCTCTCTCTCTCTCTCTCTCTCTCTCTCTCTCTCTCTCTCTCTCTCTCTCTCTCTCTCTCTCTCTCTCTCTCTCTCTCTCTCTCTCTAGTACTGTAGTGTCCGACTGTAGCAAAATTCACTGACCTTCCCCAATTGCTGTAGAAGTCAAAATATATGTAACTTGCTCTGGAAAAGACACTAAAGTCTTGTTAAATCTTGTGGATTGTGAATATAGTTCATTCACTTCACGATAGCTCAAGAGTTTTGTAAAAAAAAAAAAAACACTATGCAATTATTTCATGTTATGCTTATAGAGCTCCATAGCTTTTGTCTTATTTAGAGAAAGTTCAACATGTAGGATATACATTAGTAATGTTTCAAGGGAATAATATAGCAACTTGTGCACTGTATAGTGTATCGCCATAGAAGGAAACAGTCAGGTTATTTTCTAGTTTATTTGTAGTGGCACAGGTATTTATGTGATCTATGCCTATCACAAGCATAGACGTTCATATTTTAGAGACTTCCCCAGTCATTTCTTCCCTAGAAAGGACTTCAGACTGAGTGTGCAATTATTCACAATATGAAGTACTGAAAATTAACTGGAGGGGATTCATTATAATATTGTTTAAGCAATCATATGTTTATATGGGATTTCTAGAATAAGGAAAGGGGTCATTTTTTAAAATTTAAGATAGATAACTATTGACACGGTTACAATTACTACAACTGAATTATCTTCACATTGTCACAACAAGACAGGCAGGTTCATTAATACAAACACAGCTCTAAAATTGTGACCCATAAACACGTCGGCAAGTGTCCTTTACTTTGAGAATTGGGCAATAATCATTGTTTCTCCAAAATAAACCAATAAATAAATAAATAAATTAATGAATATATAATTTTAAAGTGTATGGATTTTTAATTAAAATATGTGGTGAAAACTGTTTCTTACATAGGTCTAATGAGAATATGTATGTTAAATATTCCACAAATATTTGTGCTCAAAGTAACGATGTAAGTACATTGATGTACTGTAATTTTCATAACTGAAGGTGAGTTACTTATAGGCTTGCTGAAGATCATGATGGGCCCCAGGTAAGTCAGACTTGTACCCCAGCCTCCCAGGTAAGTCAGACTTGTACCCCAGCCTCCCAGGTAAGTCAGACTTGTACCCCAGCCTCCCAGGTAAGTCAGACTTGTACCCCAGCCTCCCAGGTAAGTCAGACTTGTACCCCAGCCTCCCAGGTAAGTCAGACTTGTACCCCAGCCTCCCAGGTAAGTCAGACTTGTACCCCAGCCTCCCAGGTAAGTCAGACTTGTACCCCAGCCTCCCAGGTAAGTCAGACTTGTACCCCAGCCTCCCAGGTAAGTCAGACTTGTACCCCAGCCTCCCAGGTAAATCAGACTTGTACCCCAGCCTCCCAGGTAAGTCAAACTTGTACCCCAGCCTTCCAAGTAATTCAGACTTGTATCCCATCCTCCCAGGTAAGTCAAACTTGTTCCCCAGCCATCCAGGTAAGTCAAACTTGTACCCCAGCCATCCAGTTAAGTCAAAATTGTACCCCAGAATCATACAAGAAAATGCTGCCTCATGTTTTTTTTTTTGCTGATGTGCAACATATTCAATATAATTTTGTTCACTGTTGATAGATTTAAAAATTTACTCTCGGCCTCCTGCCAGGGTCATAGGCCCCAGAGATTTTTTTTTTTTTTTTAGCCTTTCTGCCTTCTTGATGGCTACGGCATAGGCAGGCTTTCCTTACACTAGCACGAGATTTCTCCAATCTGCTTCTGGCCGTAATTACCAAAGGCAGGAAAAGCCTGATGACATCGAGTTTGCTGATAACTATCGGCTTTGCTTGATAAACGAATATAGACCGTAGATGAACAGGTTTGTTAATATAGTTGATGAAGAGCATAAAGTAGAGTGAAAAGTTACTACTTGAATAAAAGGGTATAAATGGATAGAGGAAGATAGAGGTGATGGATGAACGACGACACACACAACAGGGCTATGGAGCTAGGGAAGACTACGACCCTGACGCACATTAAGCTGAGCTACAACACACAGGGGCCAGGAGCTGAGTCTCGACCCCTGCAACCACAATTAGGTGAGTACACACACACATACACACACATACACACATACACACACATACACACACATACACACACTATATATATATATATATATTGTTGGTAGTGCAAATTCACAATCATTACAGTTTGATTTGAACTTATTCAGATTTTCTGTAGGAAAATTGCTACGTTCTTGCAGTGTTTTTTTTTTTTTTTTTTTTTTTTTTAATAATTCAGAATTTCTGCTTGTTAAAGATGACATCAGTGACCATTCTTTTGTTTTGAAGACATTATTTACGCTCAGCAGTTTCAAGTTAGTGAAGCTGTATGTGATCAGCAGTGCTGATCCAGCAAAGCTGTGAGAGTTAGCTTTGTCAGCAAAAACCGTAACTGAGCAGCTCAGCCCATGCACAGCCTCAGACCATACTTTAGCTGTGGCTTCCTTCATTAAAATGTTTTACTTTTCAAATTTTATATATATATATATTTTTTAAATGTTACATGTAACAGTGAACAAAATATTATGAGGAAGTCTTTTCTCAGGTTCTGAACTTACCACTTTATTGGCACCATCCTTACTATATTATTAGTAGTCGTAGTAGCAGTAGTCGTAATAGTAGTAGTAGCAATAGCAGTCATAGTAGTAATAGTAGTAACAGTAGTCGTAGTAGTAGTAGCAGCAGCAGTAGTAGTAATAGCAGTAGTAGTCGTAGCAGTAGTAGTAGTGGTAGTAGTAGTCGTAGCAGTAGTAGTAGTGGTAGTAGTAGTCGTAGCAGTAGTAGTAGTGGTAGTAGTAGTCGTAGCAGTAGTAGTAGTGGTAGTAGTAGTCGTAGCAGTAGTAGTAGTGGTAGTATTAATAGTATCCATGTATAAGCACTAAGCTCTTTGTGATAATACAACTGGAAAAAGGGGAGGTATGTTGGTTTAATCTAAGGATATTTAGCAGTAATTCCAATTCCTTCATCATCACCTCTTCAGGCATCCACACTGCAACGCAGGTAAGGAAATAAGTAAGCAAGTAAAAGTAAGTTTTAATTCAGGTTCCTTACACAGGATTACCTTTCACAAATCTCTTACACTAATCAACACCTCAGTGTTGTAGTCAGAGAAAATAACAAATTTATTTCATACTTAATAGCTATGTAGGTGAAAGCACTATCTGAAGTGTGAACCTCTATTCACAAATTGCATTTGGCTCCCTAACTAGAGTTTTACATCATTATTTGACTATATAAAGTTCTATATAAAGCTCTAATGTCTTTATTTGTTCATTTGCCGGCAAATCCTATCCTCCAATTCAAGTTAATTAGACTGAATAAACAGTTAAATTAATATACCTGTCAAGGCATTAAGTTAGATGATAACTGAAAGATTTCGATTTATAAAACAATTTTTAGGTTTTATTTTTTATTAAATATTTACGTATACTGTATACTGTAACATACGTATGTGCATACACTGTAGCAACATACGCTGCACCAACATGCATGTATCTTGCACACTCACTAAGGAGACCTCCAGTTATTTTCACTGATATGTCTGCTTCTCTGTGTTCAAGAAATACATTTTAGAAGGTAATTAGAAACTGCTGTAGCCTGAGTAGAGAAACATTGCAGATTTCCTTGTGTGTTACCTATTTAAATTTATAGCTGTACCAGTCATGTGTATGGTGAATGCACAGCTGTTCAGACTCGTATTTTTTTGAACACCTGTTCACCTAGGCTGAGTTTATAGATACTGTGTAAGAGTACGTAAAATGTTAGGCATTTCACTGTGCAGTTTTAAGATATGGCGGTGCATAGATAAGCCTAGGCTCAGCTATTAGCAGTGTCTTAGCAGAGCTAAGCATTGTTTAGACATCAAATTAGGCTTCTTTTGCAGTGACCATATTAAGTTTAGCATTGTATAGTTTCAGGACTGTACTGATCACCTGCTGCACTAGACTGTACTGGTCATGCATAACACCTGTTCTAGAGTGCACAATGGTAGTTTCGTCTGATGGATGCCAAATAATGTACATCTTAAAGAGTATATTTTTGTAGATATATTATGGCAATAAGAGAGACCCACAGCCCAAAACTTGCATTTTTGGGAGGATAATATGTGGTTCTGAGTTGCAGGTTTGTTATTCAGTATAAAATCATGTGGTCAATTAAAACTGTTATGCCAAGTACTATTAATTATTTTTGGTATCAGCTGTTATATTGTTTTCATGCAGAATTCTATGGTATTGTTCTGTATGTTGCTCATGTCTGTGATTGCATGAATGCATATGAGGTGTGATTAAAATGTTCGCTAACTGAATAAGGCATGCAATTCATAAAATCTAAAGGCTGTGAAGGACACTTGTATTAACTTACACGTGATGTTGCATAATAGTCCCCAGTAAGGATATTGTATTGTATTTTCGTCTTTTTTCTTCTCAGTAAATATTCTCATTGCTTTGATTTATGGAGTCCTTAAAATTGAGAGTTTGGATCACCACGTTTTTTTTAAATAAACCATAAAACAAAGGTATTTTCTAAATCTTGTGACCAAACTCTTGGTGAGTTGACCTGTGTTTATAAAGCAGCAACAAGTCACGGTAATAACTACACTCTTTACAACATTAGGGAGATAAAAATACAAAATCCTTCATGGGGGCAAAGACTTGAGAATCCTAATGTATGGAGAGATATGGATATTTGATTTTATTGCTCTTAGTATTTAACTAAAAAAAAAAAAACTGTGTAGCCGAGAAAAAATTTGATAGCACCTCATATATCTGTTGCAGATCAAGAATTTAATTATGTATGAAGAAGCCGAAGCATTGTCCCCTATATACATATATTTTTAAAAGATATTTACTGAATAATGCTTTAACGAGACACTTGTTTTGTAGAACATGTTTAGAAAAATACAATTTTTTTTCTCTTAGGTATCAACTTTCCAATAAATAAACGGTAAGAAATGGACATCATACCACAGTGTACTGTAGTGTAATGTGGTGTGTCATTACACTTCTTTCAAATTCCAACTGGAAATATATCACTGTTGTCCATCCCTTTTGTTTTAGTTAGGAAACATTGGTAAAAATATTGTAAGGGAACACCTCGTAGATTCTTTTTTTAAAATACGAAATTCTTTCCATTTCTGGAAGCGACTCTGAATGTTTGATATGACTGCTCAAACATAATCTGAAAAAAAACATATTAAAAAAATAAGCCACTAAAATAACTTTTTGGTTACCGACATTACTATATTCACATTGGCTTTTCTGAAGGTACAGGCCTTCAGAAAAATATCTTGCAAGATATTCTGTATTTACGCCGTAATTAAATTCATGGTAAGAACTTTCATTAAGTTTCACAGGTGATGCAATTGATATCAGGAGTGTCGTAAACAATGGGATGCAGACCCGCATGGTGGCAGGTATGAAACCACCAAATACTAGGACTGATTGTTTCTGTCTCCCTGTGAGTTTGTCTAGTATGTAATGTTTTGTGATTTTGTGTTTTGGGTGGGTTTTCAGTTTTCCCAACAGGAGGAAATTAAAAGGTATTCGGATTAAAAACTTTCATCCCTCAGCAGATGTCGTCATGTCATCCCGGGGTAGATGTGATCATGTCATCCCGGGGTAGATGTGATCATGTCATCCTTGAATATAATGAATGAGATTTTTGTTCATCTCAGAGATAACAATTATCAGTGGTTAATTAAAGGCTTATTGAATAATAACGTGTGCGGATGCAACTTCGTACTGTCGACAATATTGTAAATAAACGTGTTTACATTGTAAGACATTATTTACAAACATTATCTCTCATTCCACAACAGGATTCGAACCTTCAAACTCAGCATCAGCGTACACAGTACTTTAACTACACAGCTAGACTCCGGAGTCTGGCGTTGTGGATAAAGTACTGTGTACTCAGATGCCGAGTTTGCAGGTTCAAATCCTGCTGTGGAATGAGAGATAATGTTTGTAAATGATTTCGCCTGTTTGTGAATTGTTAAGCATAGTAAAACATATATTAAGCAGGTGTTTCGTTCTCTAAGGGAGTCTCGTACCGATCGCCCTGTTGGGCGAAACATCTGTTTAACAAATGTCTTAAAACATGCATACCTGTCTATTTACAAACATTTCGATGTTAATCACATTTTTCCCCACTAAAATGTCGACAGTAATGAAGAAATGACACAAGTACTGATCAATATTTTATTGTGACGACTTTTGGATCTGTGTAGAGTGGAGCTTTGTCAAGTTGGGGATTCGATAAAGCTCTAGACAGCGAGGAAAGATGTCTCAATAGACGCATGATCTGCACCAGTGTGTGTCCTTCAGCAGTGTGTCTGTGTCTTGGCGGCTGTCAGTCAGGATTCCACACAGGAGAGAGAGAGAGAGAGAGAGAGAGAGAGAGAGAGAGAGAGAGATGTATTATCGCACGAATGTCAATGGAGAGAAATACTATAAAATAACGACACGATGGACAGAGATACACGTACGCAGTGTAATGAAATACTACTTTATTGACAACGTTGATAATAAATAATCTCATCACTGTGTTTTCGTGCCTCTGTTTCCACAGTTGTGTTCATACCGATAGATTGTGGGAATAGGACATGTATTCACAATTTAGACATTTATTGAACAGCTAAGACATGTACTGAACAATCAACACATCAAGCCACTTGTGACATGAAAAAGCCACATGTGGCGAAACGTCTCCTTCAGTAAATATCTCGATTGTACATAGGTGTCTTATTCCCACAGTAGAGAGAGAGATGATTCCTGTCTCACTAAATGAGAAATATTGATAAATTTAACCTCAGCATAATTTGTAAATACGAGATTCCTTTCACTTGTTTTCATAAACCTGTAGATAATTTTAATTTTATTTTGGAACTCTAATGATTTTTTGTTCTAGCAAATAAGATATCAAAGATTAAAATTATTATAGGGATAGTGTTAATAATCTTTATTGCTTTGAAAATATATTTTTATATATATTTTATTATTATTATTATTATTATTATTATTATTATTATTATTATTATTATTATGTTCGTGGAGAAACGCCAAACATATTTTTTTAAATAATTATTAATAAATTATAAGTGATTCATTTTAGATTTTTATAACTGTTATGTGAATCTGATTAATATTGTTTATCAATTTGCAATTTGCTCATGTTCTTCCTCTGCATTACAGTTTTATTCACTTTCATTATAATTCAATGTGTTTTCAAGGCTGTATACAAAGACGGGTGTATACTTCTCGGAGCCTATACACATCGAGGCGTGCACCATTCAGTGTATATACATCGGTGTATATACAAGGTGTGTACCTTGCAGTGTATATACACTGAGAGGTGTATGTGTACCTTGCAGTGTATATACACTGAGAGGTGTATATACGTTTCAGTGTACATGAATAGTGGTTGACAGATTACTACGGGCAGTCGAACTGACTTGTGTAGTCGATAGGCTTCAAACTTCTTTAAAAAAAAACAAGAAACCAATATTGAGTTTCATTTTTCGTTTCAGATTATGAAGGTAATTAAGATCTCATATTTAACATACGATAATTATAAATGTATATAGAGCTGTCTTTAATTAAATCAAGCATAAATTATGACCGACCTTAAAATATAATTAATTATTGCTCTATTATTTTCCAAATGCAATAATATATACTATTTTACGTACATTCAGAATAACTTACTTTTTTGTGAAGTATATATTTACACTTAGCCTGAGTCTTTTTTAATGACTTCTTTTTATAATTATCTCTATTTTGGCTAGTTATACTTAACTTTCATAAACTTTGTTGCTATACTTTCCAAATATAATTCACAGAAAACCACTTTAAACAAATTTAGTACTATAGTAAGTATAAAAAATGTGATCATAATGAGAGGGTATCAGTGTGTGTATATCTTTAACTCATCAGTTTGAAAAGCTTAAATTTTCTGGGTCTCATGTTACTGTCAAAATGAAATTATCTGCTTTTCTTATGTTTACTCTATATATATTATATATGTTATTGTATAATATATATATATATATATATATATATATATCGTGCCGAATAAGTAATATTGGTCAATTAGCAAGAACTCACTTAAAATTAAGTCCTTTGTAAAATTTTATCTTATAAATTCAAAGATATATATTTTTTTAATTTATGTTAATGTAAAAATTAATAATTTTGTACCAAAAAAAACTTAGAAAACTTACCTAATCTTATTATAACAAGCCTAATCCAACTAAATATATTTTAGATAAGTTTACAATATATTTTTTTCGTTAGGTTCAAAATGATTCAGAATGACCACTCTAGGATTGAGTGGTCCTGTGGGTTAGAGCGTCATGTGATTTTCGCTCACCATGAGGCGAGCCAAGACGACATTGGTTCGAGTCCTCGGCTAGTCGCAGTGTTGTTATTGATTAAATACCACTAGTTCGTGGTTACAATAATATATATATATAGATATAATATATATATATATATATATATATATATATATATATATATATATATATATATATATATATATATATATATATATATATATATATATATATATATGAAATCACGAAAGTGATTTTGAATCATGAATAGAACTGCGGCTTGACCAGGATTCGATCCTGCGTTCCCATGCCCAGCCATGTGTGAACTGAACACAGTACGCATCACTCTATCCATTGGACCACCATCCTTAAACACCAGGCGCCCAGCAGTACTGAGCGTGTTATCCTGATACAAGGACATTCGTGGTCATGGAGCCTCAGAAACTAATTTCAACCTCATCCTGTTTGGTGTACCAGCCCTCCTGAACAGTCTATATGTGTACTGTGTTCAGTTCACCCAGGGCTGAGCATGGGAATGCTGGATCGAATCCTGGCCAAGCTGCAGTTCTGTTAATGATTCAAAATCACTTGTTTCGTGATTTCATTGATATATAGACTGCTCAGGAGAGCTGGTACACCAAACAGGATGAGGTTGAAATTGTCTCTGAGGCTCCATGACCACGAATGTCCTTGCATCAGGGATAACACGCTCAGTACTGCTGGGGGCCTTGTGTTTAAGGATGGTGGTCCAATGGATAGTGATGCGTACTTCGTTCAATTCACACAAGGCTGGGCATGAGAACGCAGGATCGAATCCTGGCCAAGCTGTAGTTCTGTTAATGATATATATATATATATATATATATATATATATATATATATATGTATATATATATATATATATATATATATATATATATATATATATATATATGCTAAGTAATGAACCTCATGAAAACAGGGACATACATATTTATGTCATCATGTAGGTTACTCCTTAATACAGTATCAACGAGTGTTCGTTGCACTTATGCTGTTGTAACACTCACTATAGGCACAGTGTTATATACTTCATGTTTCATGGCAGTTCAAATACATTAATTTTCACACTAACATTATTACCTTTTCACATCCTAGATTATGATATTGATAGTATTTCTTCCCTTATTAAGATTTTTATAACATGTAAGCTACTTACTTCAATCTTATACTGTATTGATAAAATTATACATATCTCTGGCCTTGTTATCTTAATGCATCCATTTCTCAGGTCTCATTGTATTTGATACATCTATTTCTCTTATATCTTTGTATTTAATACATTTGTCTGGTCTCATCATACTTAGCACATATTTCGTATAGTTTCACTCAATTATTATATGTCTTGGTCCTGAATTTCTAGTCATAACCTTGGAAAATTAGGCATGTCTTAATGTCTGTTGATGAAAATTCTTAGTGACAGATTTATATCTAGTTAGGAATGTTGATGATATACAAATTTGTTAAATATTTGTTAACTGGAAAAAACAACTTGATGACAGTAAATAATTCTGCTGTTACTAAACTGTGGCGTATTACAGTAGACCTTGCTGTATGCGAGAAGGAACAGTAAACTGAAACATAGACGTCTCAAATCTATATTAAAACCACGTTTCAGTCAACGAGAGCATAACGTTATAAAGCTCTGAGCGAAACGTTGTTTTAAAACATTCTTGCATACGTGTCTTTGATTCACAACCACTCAATGGTCAAAAAAACAACAACACGTGAAGTAATGGAACCAGGTGGAATGATATCAGTACACAAGTGAACCATAACATCAAGTGCGTGTAATAAGACTCATTTCCTCTTATGGAGATTATATTTTCAATGGTATCCATTTGAAATTAATGTACATTTCTTTTCCCTTTTGTTATGTTGTTGAGTTTGAAGTGGAGCACAGAGGCCATGTCCATGGTGGCCAACAGGAAACTGGCCATACACGAATATATATATATATATATATATATATATATATATATATATATATATATATATACACGTGTATGTAATTCATCTAATCTTCTTGGAGCTAAAGTTTGGAAGAGTATCAGTACTGTAGGCAGAAATATTGTTATGAGAATTGAGAGATACCATGTTGAGGAATCGCAGTGCCCTAGGCTGGGAGAACTGGCAGTGCCCCAGGCTGAAAGGATTGTCAGTAACCCAGGCTTGGAAGACTAGCAGTGCCCCAAGCTGAGAGGACTGGCATTTCCCCATGCTGGAAGGACTGTCAGTGCCCCATACTGGAAGGACTGTCAGTGCCCCATGCTGAGTGAGCAGTGCCCCAGGCTGGGAGTAGAGCATTACTGGATCTCTCAACAAGTCCCTCCAGTGCCCATGGGTTGTCAGCTCGGTACAAAGCTCAGACGCGTTAACAAATTCATGTCTGTTATACCTATGCTAGTTAACTCCTTTTTTGCTCTTAATAAATCATGAAACACATTCATTTTGAAGCTAATCTTAACGAGTTTAATTTACCTTCTCTTCAACAATATGATTTGCAATTGAACCTAATACTTTGCAACATAAATATACGTTATGATAGAGGTCAGTTTTATCCCTCATGGTGGGTGCCGGCGAGAGATTCTTGATCAGGGGAGTTGGTGCTACTCTCTGCCTTCTCAGAGCAAACCTAATTACCTCCCATTCTTCAAGTGCTGTATGACCACTGCTGGTTTAGCGCCTCAAAATGAAAAAAAAAGATAAACGTAGCAACCCATAAAAAATAGGGTTAACAAGAATATAAAGACATGTATAATGCACTGAAAGTGACAATGTAATCAAGCCACATGGAAAGGGTATAAGCCAAAAAAATTAATAAGTTATTATACCCAATTGCTTATATAGAACGACGAGTGAATCATGTTCCGGACAGTTTACAAAACTGAGCTTAGAGGAGACACGTCAACATCTCTACAAAATCACGCTGTTCAAAAAAAAAAAAAAAAAAAATTGCCAGAACCTGCAATAAAACTACAGATGAAAAAAGATATTTCGTCCCCTGGTGGACCATTATCAAGTCTCGAAAGTTTAAAGTGACTAATAACGAAGCTTTAGTTCTAGTGTTTATTATTACATTAAGGGCTTAGAAAACCGACATTCAGATGAATAGGAAACATTTGCGATACTTGGATATCGTTATTGTGGAAACGTTTCGCCCACCAGTGGCTTTACAATCCAGTTTAAAGAAAAATGGTGGAGGATGTGAAGAGGAAGTTTGAGGTGATCAGTCCCTCAGGTTGATAGACTGAAGATATCTCTAGGCTGGTGGAATAATTACCTCAAACTCCCACTTCATATATTCCACCTTCCTCTGTATTGGACCGATAAAGACACTGTTTCTAAGAGATGTTAATGTGAAGAGATAAAACGAAAGGAAGAGTGATGAGTAAATAGAATGAATAGTGATGGTTAAAACTGGTAAAAAGACTTTACAATAATACAGCCTTCCTAAAATGGCTTTATTTTATATTATCCCAGTCAAATTTTTAGCGTGCAAAATTTTTTGACACCAAATGTAACCCAGTAAATCTACCTAGCCTTCCTAAAATTGATTTATCCATCAATGAATTTGTATAACTACCTGGGGAAGAGAGAAGCGAGGAAATGTTCCATATATTCAAGTGTGTCTCAGCGCATATACACTGAGCGCTTATTTTAATCCCTATTTTAGGGATTAAAGTATTATTAATTGGTGGTCAGCAGTTGACATGCAGCTTTAATGAATGACCCTCGTGTGGTCGATAGGCTTTAAACCCCATTAAGCAAGCAAGCAGCCAAGCAGGGCGGCACAGGTGAGACAGGGCCGTGGTGAAGACTGAGGGAGCCAGACTCAGTCTCAGTGTGGCTGTGGCCGTGGTGATGGTAGCAGCAGTGGTACGCTCGTTGCTCTCTCCTCGACTCCACTGACTGGAACACCTCGCATTCAATGACATTAATCAGTGATCGCGGATTAACAACATTGCAATACGTGTTTTTTGGTTCATCATGGTTACCTTGCGCGTTTAGAGGGATATTTTGA
>WNWK01000487.1:242500-471967 GCA_009830355.1 Cherax destructor
TACAGCCGTAGGTATTATTGGTCCTTGCCTCTCGGGTTCTGTCCTACATAGTCTTGAATCCATCTTGAAACTGAAAAAAAATCCTCGCATTCAATTGGCTCATCTGTGTCTTTACCTTCCATCTATGCTTCCATCTATGCCCCTTCTCTATACACCGCATTTAATAAGACCGTCTTCATCTGCTCCTTCCGAACCTCTGAGTATCGTGTATATCTCAATGTCTTCCATGGTCATCTCTCCTCTAAGGTCGTCAGGGTCAGCTGTCTCTCCTCCCCCCCCCCAGCACTGAAACTAGTGGAGTTGCAAACCTCTGCACCTTCTCGAGCTTCCGAACATGCTTAACCAGGTGTGGGCTCCATGCTGGTGCTGCATACTCCATGTTACTGAAATATATAATGTACAACGCCAAAAGATTTTTTTTTAAGGATCCTAAAGGCAGTTCCGAAATCAGCCAACCTTGTAATTAAGATACATAATTCTGGTTATGGCATTTTATTGAGAAGACGTTACATTTCCCAGGGACTTTATTTATTCCACAAAAACGTTTTCACAGTAAAGCGCCATGACCACCATTGTGAGTTTTATTTAGATACTGTTAGTGTATTCTGCCGCTGTATTGCCATTAGCTAACCTTGCACATCTTGTGATATGCTTGGTGTGATGTTTACACCAAGATCTTTCTCCTCGAGTGATATTGTAGTACGTAACCTCTCAAGCTGTGTTGTCTCTGGTCTTCTCTCTCTTCCGCTCAAATGTGCATGACCTTACATTTAATTGTTTTGAATTCCAGTAGTTATTTGTTTGACCTCACTCGTAGCTTATCCATTTCTTCCTATAATTTGTCTCTATCCTCTGTCGTTCATATTTTTCTAATTAGCTTTATATCATAGGCAAACAGTGATACATGAGATTTAATTTCCTATGGCAGGCTATTTACATGTATTTCGAATAGTAAGGGTCCTAGAATTGTTCCTTGCAGAATCTCACGCATCACCCTTTCCCATCCTGAACCGTCTGCCTGTACTATTACCTTCTGTCCTTTGTTAGTTCGCTGTGCCTTGTTCCACATTATAGTACTTTACCTTGTACCCTTGCTTGCCCCTCTAATTTGTGAATCATTCTTTTGTGTACTCACCTAATTGTGGTTGCAGGGGGTGTGTGTGTGTGTGTGTGTGTGTGTGTGTGTGTGTGTGTGTGTGTTAGGAACCTAGTGGCCCACTCCCACCTGTGGAATACTGCGAAACTGGCAACTATGCACACCTCCTCCCTCCCTATCTCCAAGCACCAAGAACGATGTTCTCAGGTTTCCCGGCAGGTAACGTTCTACACACGGCCATCTTCATCATCCACTGTTTATAAACCATCACACGCAGGGTGGCAGTATACATTCTGGCTGTGACTCAGTGCTATGGTGGTTCTGGATGGACAATAAAGAGGTCTGTGGGCCATTGCAGGATTCAGGAGAGTTATTTGCAGTGGTCTCCTACGCTGGGAAACGTACGCAACTTTAACAAATAAATAGTTCCGTCCAGTACGCATCTATGTGTTGTGGGTCCGGTTTGGGATGTGCTTGGACGTTGCTGATCATAGCGTGTAGTTATTGTTGGCTTTTTCCATTGCACTCTTTGGTTTAACACTCCCTCTGGTGGTAGTTATGTGCTACCGTCGCCTACTGTACTGTATTGAATTACTATGCTGGCTATATAGCTTGGAATTTTAGCTGTACACTTTGGGTGTACATGCAGCAGGATCACTCACTCAGGTTATTGTTCTGATGCTGTGCTTCCTTTAAAGGAGGTACCTAGATTATCGGGGAGGGTTCTTGATCTAGAGAATTAAAGATACCTTCCCTCTCCTAGAATCAAACCTGATTACGTCTCGTTCCCCAGGCGCTGTATGACCCCAGTAGCTTGAAGCTTTTCCATGAATATAGTTTCTTTGGGTATATTGGGGACCAATATGACCAACGAAATTCTTCAGATGTAAATAATCGTATTTTTTACTCACCTACGTTCCAGGGAGTAAAGTTCATAGACCATAAGGTTTTCCTAATAAATTAAGTACGTGATGGAATTTATACAAGCACTGAAGGTTCTCTATACATTCTCCTGCTCCGCGATTTCTCCTGTCATGAGAGGAGATGTTTGTGTATGAGTGCCGATTTTAAACTGTAAATCAGCACTCACAATGAATGTAATTTGTTAGAAATTTTAAAATTTAATTCTTCCTCTAAGAAAATAAATGCTAAACTAAATCCTTGGTAACGTAGTAACAATATACTCCTTGATCCAAGTAACGCAATACCAAAATTATATCAAGTTTCTAGTGGATAGTTTTTTTTTCCCCCTCCAACACGTATGCTTTAGATTAAAATAAATCGCATTCCATATTCTCTGACCTATAAGTGTTTTTATTTATTTTATTATATCCTAGTCTCAAGTGGAGACTCAAGAGGGTAAGAACGATACCCATTTGCAACCTCCGGCCTCCCACGTGCAGATCTTTATTCCTTGTCGAAGTCATAATGACTCCTACCTACCTACTTGGGATGGTATCCATGCCCAGAACACTGGACACAATACAGTGCCCTGATAGTCTGAATCTGTATGAAAAAATTTCATTTGACTTATAATTCCTTTACTCAGTTTGGATGCCATTAACAGCCAAGCACACATTAGTTCTTTGGCAAATGAGTGTAAATATTAAGATGGTAACACTAACCTGGCAGCAGCATTCGGAATGTTGTCCTTCATCGCAATAACACTCTGGGGTCCACACTATTGGGACACTCATCTATGAGTGTAGACTTCTGGGACACCCTGTACTATGAGTACAAACTGTTGGGACCCCCTGCTGGGATATCCTGTATTACGGGTACGTACATTTGGGACACACTCACCGCTTAAAAGTATCGGTGGAAGGAGTTATTAATTTTACCAATATAACATTTACTCAGAGGTCAGTCATCTCTCAAGGTAATCAACTCTGGTGACATCAACCTTCTCTGCAGTATCGCCAGAGGAATTAATAACCTCTTTCATTATTCGTTTTTTTCATTGTGGACCATGTTAATGGTAGCTGCCTTCATACAGAATACAATATGTATACATTTACAGGACAATGTCAACACTTTCTATCTTTGTACAACTAAATTTATAGATAGTCACTGTGTTCCGCTGCTTCTGCATTTGATAGTGAAGTTAAATTATTTAAAAATCTTGTATAATAGCTATGACCTTAGGCTGGGTTAGGTAAGGTTTGTCAGGAGACAGCACAAATTATTCTGGACGCGGGTCTTATTTATATGATGACCCCGCACCGGGAGGTTTTGGTCATCTGACCAAGGCCTTCCACTGGCTTACCGGTCATTGCCTTTGTTTCAGCAAATACTGAAATAATTCTAAGAAAACAGGTCACAATAAAATACATTTAGTTACAGTTCCTAAGAATGTTCGCTACCTTAAACATTATTATAAACATCTGAGTAATAAAAATATGGAACAATGTTCTAAATTACTGGATGCTAGCTATCCGAAAATTAAATTCAAATTTTAATTTTACAATTTAACATTGGATATTATCATACAACCCACTCGCTCGTCTATCGGAATTCAGATTATTTTAAAATTATAGCTTAAGCTAATTTGTTGTTCATCTGGATGGTAGCGTCGCCTCCGTCGTTCTCCTGCAGCCTCCAGTAAAGCAGAGGCTCTTCAAGAATAAAGTGAAAAAGAAAAGCACTTGCTTACTCGGAATGTAAATACCCACTGGAATAGCACATGCTTAATGTTAGGTCGCAACTGTGAAAAAACCATGTGGATATAGAAAAGGCCTAGGGTTAACAAAAAGGTTACCATGAGTACATCTGGAAATGTATCTGCAATTTGTCTTATTTAGCGCAAGCGTATTTAGGATATTTGTATGTCTGATATTTTTTTATGAACGTAGTTTGACATTTCACAAAATTTATTATAAATTTATTATACTATGTCCTTATTTCTCAGTAAGTGGACAATCAAGGACGTAGTGTTCGAGAAAATGACCATAAAACTGACCACGTAATGTACTTTGCATATTTTGATCACTTGTCTATGCCAAACTGCCAGAGGTACCTGTAACCAAGCCTGGAGTTTACTTGAGAGAGTTCCGGGGGTCAACACCCCCGCGGCCCGGTCTGTGACCAGGCCTCATGGTGGATCAGAGCCTGATCAACGAGGCTGTTACTGCTGGCCGCACGCAGTCCAACGTACGAACCACAGCCTTGCTGGTCAGGTACTGACTTTAGGTGCCTGTCCAGTGCCTGCTTGAAGACAACCAGAGGTCTATTGGTAATCCCCCTTATGTATGCTGGGAGGCAGTTGAACAGTCTTGGGCCCTTGACACTTATTGTGTTGTCTCTCAACGTGCTAGTGGCACTCCTGCTTTTCATTGGGGGATGTTGCATCGTCTGCCGAGTCTTTTGCTTTCGTAGGGAGTGACTCTCGTGTACTACCACAACATTGGTTTGTTTACATTGCAAGTTGCTCTGTGCGGTTAGTATTTTTAACGGCTGCACCACGGCTGTTCACGTGATTTCCAACCTCTGCCCATGTGATCTGGCATTAGCCAATGATAGGCCTGCCTTTTGAATGCCTCAGCGCCGGACGGCCTAGTAGTCAGTGACCATCCAGACTCAGTGCAGGACAGACGGACACAGGCATAGGCTCTCAGCTCCCATATATCCAACGCCTCATTAAACGCTACCAAAACCCAAGCTCATCGTCTGTTAATATTACCAAATCTATGAAAAGAACCCCACAACACAAATGGGAACAGCCGTGGTGCAGCCGTTAAAAATACTAACCGCACAGCTCCGTAAACATGCTTATCTACGTTCATATTATCATAGAATGATTTGGACAATCATTCTGCAATTGTTTACTTCGAAATTATTGTAGTTCACCCTCTTTTGGGAAGTTCGACGTTTGTTAAGCATATTACTCGCACAAGACTAATTAACTTCTGCCCGAGAAATGCGGTCTGTTGTTTCCTGTGTCCTTATGGGACAACCTGTGTGAAGGAGCGTCTGCATTATAGATGTTTCCCTTTATAACAATAGTATTTTTATTAACTATAAGTACATGTACAAGGTATACAGGCCTAGCTGACATCAGTGACATACTTCTATATAGAAAGCCGCTTGTTATGCTGAGCATTTCGGGCAAATTAGATCAGTTTTTGTCCCAGGATGCGACCCACACCAGTCGACTAACACCCAGGTACTCATTTTACACTGATGGGTGAACAGGGACAGTAGGTGTCTTATGGAAACACACGTCCCTAATGTTTTCCAGCCGTATCGGAGGAGATTCGAACCCTGGACCTCAGTGTGTGAGCTGAGTGTGCTAGCGATCGAGCTAGAAAAACCCTGAGACACTTTAAACACGACACTCTGAAAGGGAAGGGAGGGTGTCATGTTGCTCGTGAAAGTCTTTATCAAAGAGATTAATTAATGCTACCGTTACCTTGCTGGCGTCGAACATCATCCCTACGGTCCTCGAGGTGTTGTATGGCCGAGTCTTGAAGTAACTATACAAGCACAAGGTGGTGACACTGTGACCACAACAATGCCATTACCACTCCGCCACCTGTTTCATGCTACTTGGCTCCCTAAACCACCAACTATATACACTGCCAACCCCTGACTTTAGCTCTTGTATTATTTTCTATTTGTTTTTTGTACTTGTAGAGCTATAAAGAGCTTGACTTAAGATTCCACACCTGTTCTTACCGAGCTAAGATATGTTGTTCTTAAGTTAATTTAGAAGAGCTCATTAATAGGTATATTCTTTGATTAATATTGATCAAAATGCATTCAGGGTTTAAAATAATGTTGCAGAAAACTGTCAGAAATTTCACTTGAGTTGATTCTTGAAAATCTCTTTTAAGAAAGTGTTTCAGATGTGAGTGAGACGGCGAGCGAATGACAGCTGATGGAGTGATGTCCTTGAGAAATGTACCGCTTGAGTGATATCTCTGATGGCTTCCCATTTTGTGGTTTATTAGCTGTCTTCTGGGGATCTACGAAATGGGCAATGTGGGCAACCTTGAGGACACAGGCCATGGTCATAATAGTAAGGCCACCGATATCTTTCCGGTGCTGTACACACTGCTGGAGTGGCACAGCCAACCAGAACGAGTCGAGGCAAGAGATGAGTCTCCTTGTGCAGCACTCTACCTTGTACAAAAGTCAGGATGATTTAGAAGTCAGCGCTTCAAGCCAGTGGTTCATATCCGATGTGAGATAATGTTTCTTAATGCCGTAGATTTCAAGACTGAGTTGTTTACGAGGGTCTGCATGTGGTTGTTGATTTTTAGTGTAGTCATATTTCAGCTCCAGGATATCCATCTCACTGTTTAGTGTTAGGTCTCTTCCACTCGCCTGCCACACCACTCGCCCTCACACCACTCGCCCTCACACCACTCGCCCTCACACCACTCGCCCTCACACCACTCGCCTGCCACACCACTCGCCCTCACACCACTCGCCTTACTGAGTCCCACTGATTAAATCATACTGCTCAGTGATAATCATCAGTATTATTTTTAGCAGCAGATGTACTCCAGTTGCCTCTCCCAGGTAACTACTGACACAAGTTAGTGACTGATGAACCTGAAGAAAGGGAACCTAGAATCTAGACTTTGTAAATGGTTTAAGTCGGACCGAAACGTCGTCGTAAGCTCCTCTCTTCTATGTGCGGGTTATTTGTGTATAACCTAGATCTTTATTATCCAGCAAACCAAATACGCCGGCTAGTCGACCCATTGCAGTCACACTATATTCCTCACAGAACAACAGATTTCTGGTGTGGGTCTACACATGGGCGTCTACTCTAGCCCACACCTACAATTGGTGAGCAGGGTAGTGCTGTTGATCACGGAAGAACACGAGCTTAAAAAGTTCATGAACTTAGCTCATTAATAGTATTATGTTTTAATAGTAACGAGAAACCATGATTCCTCTGGGAAAGAAGTAGGAGGTTCCAAGCTCACTCAGAATGACATGACTCGATAACTACCACCGTCCTCTTCCAGCGCACCAGCGTGGAGATCCAGAAGGGAAATGGCTGTTGCATCCTTTATTCCCGTCCAGCCCCTGACCAGCCTTGAAGAGTTCCACAAATTTAATTTCCATCTATAAATTGAAATTGTGTCAGTAAAGTTCTCAGCAACACAAAAGTGTACCAATAAATAAATTTATAAGTATAGGGCGGCAAATGTAACAATATTCCAATAGAGAGGCAGAGTCCTCATGATTGTATATATAAAACAACTACTATGAAAAAATAGCGAAATTCCAAGCGCTTTCGTGACTTCTCACATTATCAATTTGAGAAGTCACGAAATCGCTTTGAATTTCGCTATTTTTCCGTAGTGGTTGTTTTGTATATTGTGATATCACCTGTTTACTGTGATCTTATTGTATATATATATATATATATATATATATATATATATATATATATATATATATATATATATATATATAATCAAAGTGATGAGCTTGACACAATAGCGTGTATTAGAACATATAAAATTACCAATTCAATTTTTCTTTCTATAATCATAATTTTCTTTTCACCAGACAATGCCTAAAAATTGAATGCTTACATTGTCATCGTCACAGTAAAATTACAGGAAAATTGGACAAAACAGCCGTGTGCTACCACTCTGTTCCATTACGATAGCTTCATAATGGTAACAATGGTGAGCTATATTTCCCTGTCATGTTCCATCACACAGGATGAGTCGCATAGTGTTGAAATCTGTCAGCCTGAGCTTGGAGACCTCTGTAGGGAGATGAGGGTATCGTTAAGCAAACCATTATGAGATCATCAGCTACGAGAGCTTTTAGGGGTTTCGTTTTAAGGTGTTGCTGGTGGAAGAGAGAGGGAGTGTGTTAGTGGTGCTGGGAGAGGGACAGAGGGTGATGGTGGTGGTGAGGAAAAGAGAGTGTGGTGGTGATGGTGCTGGTGTTGTGATGTAGCAGTATTGAGGTAGGACACGGTGAGGAAGGAAACTGGGGCGCGAGGACACGTCTTACCTTACCATTCCTTGAATTCTTAGCCCCTCCCCTCACCTCCCCTCTCCTCCCTCACCTCCCCTCTTCTCCCTCCCCTCCCTTTCCCTCCCCCTGCCTTCCTTTCCTCAACTCAGGTCAGTCCCACAAAAAAATAACATTTGGGTAAATACAAGATTTATTTACATTTATATTTTGCTCCACTGCGCCGCAGTTCATTGGTAAACACTACTGATCCTGCGAGTAAACATACTCTTAGAAGTATTTATTTCCTTAAGTCAAACCTTCAAGGCACTTTTAGGCCTATATTTCAAGGTACCTGTATGCCTATCCTTCAAAGTAACTGTCTACTTTTCAGAAATCTTGTAGGTTTAATCTAGATAATTGTCTTAGACTTATTTTAGGTTCTTATAGAGATTTTGAAATTACTTGCTGTAGGCCCGCAATTCAAGGCAATTGAATTGTGCGCTGTCTCTAATCTAGGATACTCTTCAATGCTCACACACCTGTTTGTAACAGGTAAAATATCTCGCTATAAAAGTATTTTTTCACTGCTCACCTGAACTGTCTTCTAAACGGAAGCAACAAGTATTCTCACATCCCATTACCACCAGGTACTAGGAAGCATAACATCATATTAACCTCAAAACACTAGCACAAACGTATGTTAACATGAAAGCGCTAGCAGTCGCATCATAATAAAAATAATCACTATTAGATCGCTATATTAAACCACAGCAATAATGTTCCCATCCTTGGAACTGTTCCTCGTCTCGCCCCACTTTACACCGCTTACACTGCGCCAAAGAAAGGAAAAAGGTGCCAGAATAACAACCTTCACCTTGGTTAAAAAGACACATGGAACAGGAGACCTCTCTTTTTTTTACAACTTTTCACCTACATGAGGTTTATGAGGCACGTGCTGTATAATCCTTGTGGTTTAGCGCTTCTTTTGATTATAATAATATGAGGCACGTGACTCGATCAGTACTCGTCTAGGAGACGTTCTAACAACCAGGTCTGCTTTGGGCCGCAATTCCTTGCGTAAATACTGTAGTGTCTTGTCGAAGAAACCTTAGTATGAAATATCCTATTTAGGGGAAAAATTATTATCTTTTTATTTGTCTTTGACGATGTGCTGGCTACTACACGCTTCAACCAACCTTCGCCTTGCGTCTGGAAACGGGAAATAAGGTTTTTCGTAAGGGACCCGATGACACAGTGGTTCTCAAGGCGGACGTAACAACCCAGTGTGCCCGCGGGTGGCGTTCTCGAGGTGCGACCCCGCTGAATCATTCCCTGGGATTGCTGTGGAAAGCTGCGGCTAGATATAAGGCACTCTCAGAGGGGGAGGGGGGGGCTGTGGAAAAACTGGCATTGAGAAGAGCATTCAGGAAGCGAACACGACAAGGGTAGAGTGCAAGCGGTGATTGCCAGGGATCCATTTTATTTTCTTTCCCTTCTTCCCCCCCCCTCCCTCCCTCCCCCCCCCTCCCGGTTTATGATGATGGTGACCTTTACATTTTAGTAGTTGTAAAGGCTCGGTTGCCTGTTCCATGGAGGAAATATTTTAGTTTAGAAGGAATCGTTTATAGCGAATAAAAAGAATACAATTACTTGCAAATACGAGGAAATTTTATGATTTATTTTCAAGGGGAAATTTTTTTTAAATCACTTTTTGTGATTTATTTTTTTTAGGGCATCGTTTCTTGTGATTTATTTTGAAAAAAAATCGGTCACTTTTTTTTTTTTTTGCTAATAATTTCAAAAGTGGGATTTCCGATGCTTTATATATAAATTATTTTCTGCAATATGAACGAGATATAGAAGTTATTTTCTCTTATACCTCTGTAAATAATTCATTGATCATCGTCCCTGCTGCCCGATCCTAAATTGAAAAATAACTATTACTAAGGTAAGAACTGTTACGAGACGAAAAACATTAATCTAGGTACACAGTAAATGCAAATAGAATTTGTGAGATTATCTTGCTATCTTACTTTTTCATAAGACAGAAAAAAAAGTGACCCTCCCAGAGTGTGAGACGTGTTTCATGGACTTGTTTCAGACTCGTATGACCGGAGGGTCACAAGACGGTCACTGTCTGCCAGACAACTACCTGTAAACAGGAACGAGGCGTTAAGATTCATTAAGATGATTGCACATGCATTATCCTATCGTATGTATTGTGTTCAGTACTCGCTGGTGCACTTTACCTCTTTGATAATATCCGTATTTTCTCCGAGAATACCTCCTGACATTACTTGCTGAGCTCATTTCTGACTTCCTGGTCATATCTTGTGAGCTCTCCTCCATCCTTCTTCAGCTTATTTACCTGGTCTTTTAATATTATCTTCCTCCTGAGGTCACTGTGTAGCAACTTTGGCTTAGATATTGCTATTGATGTTATGTCACTCTCAAAATGTAGAGCCTTTTTTCTTATTCATGCATATTCGTTTCTGGCTCTTCTGTTCGCCTTCTTGTTTTTCTGTGTTCTTTGCCTTCTGTATTTTTTCAATGCTCTTGCACTTTTAAATGTTGCTTCTCTGCACCTCAGGGTAAACTATGGGCTCTGTTCTTACCGTTGCTTCTTTTCCTCCTTTGTATGAGTTTCCCCATTGTCTTCCAGCTATTTCCATCATTTCATTATCTACCATCTCTTTTAGTTCCCTCTCCCACTACACCTCATTCAGGAATTGCCTCATTCCTGTTTAGTCTTCTTTTTTTAAATTTGTTTTATCTCGTCCTTCCCATGCTGTGTCTCTAAGTTTACGTCAACGAAGTGTTAGAAACTCAGGACCGTGTGGTCACTAGCACCAAAGGGCCTCTCGTATTTAATAGCCCTTACGTCATAATCGCTCAAGGTGAATAAAAAGTCCAATTCTGTGTGTGTGTGTGTGTGTGTACAACCGCTGCACATATTAAAAATTCCAAACCACTGGCCTTGCTCCTACCCTTGGCCTCAGTCTCAAGCGTGTGTTCACCATTTTCAAGGACACCGGCCGCCGCCACCTCGATGGTCGAGGCTTACGTCACACACCCATCTCCGCATACTCTGAAACCTGTAATTTACTTGTATCACACGACCTAGCCTATTAGACTGCCACGCTGAAAGGCTTAGTTGTCCCTAGATAAGTAGTAAGCAATTATAGTTGAGGTAAGGTCGACCTTGTAATCCATGTTGTGTTGGTAGCGTCTTTCTATGCAAATTCCTGAAAAGTACAAATCGTGGAAATAATAAGAAAAAGCCAGCCATTATAGGAAGATTTTCAGTTAATTCGTCTTCCACTGGCATTCCACACTGTTAAAATCTGAGTCTCCATCTTGCAAGGTCAGGATCGTTGCTGACGACCACGGAGATGTTATCAGCATTCTGTCTCTTTTTTTTATTGTAATCGTAAAGTTGCGACATAAATAATGGATATATTTCTTTGACCGTCTCGGATATGACCAATTTCTCCTCGTCACGACTAAAGCTCCAGTCGGGTTGGCAGTATTTGTGTGTTGGATAAAATGTATCCACTCACTGCTGTTACCAGAAGCTGTTTCGCTGCCTTGCATTCCGGTCTCGGGCTGGATTGCGAGTCTAGAAAAGCACTCGAAATAGGACACTAGTATGTCGCTGGAATATGTCAGGTATCTTATGATGATAATTAGCAAGAGCTACACTCTACCAGGCTCACAGATTTCTGGATATGTAAGCTCTCAGGTTTTTCTGGCTGCTGGCCGCAACAGTCTGGTTAACCATATAGTCAATAATGAAGTCAGGTCACGGGCCGGGCTACGAGAGTAGAATAACTCTCGAAACTATCACATGTGTACCATAATTTTTATTAGTTTTAATGATATAAGAAAGGCAAAGTATTAAGCCGAGTTGTGGATAACCAAACTTAGGTAAGGTTGAAGACATTTATTACAGAAATCGTTTGGCTACGAGTTATTCAGTCCTAAGTTTCCTTTAATAAATTAACAGAACTGTGGAAAACATACTAGTGGAGAAACATACAAATTTAAATGACTTATTACGTGTTTATTGGAAATGTTTTTTTTTTTTTTAATCCTGAGAAACTTGTCATTTAGAGTGACCAAGATCCCAGGACCGAAAAGTTTCCAATAAATATGTCCTAAAGTCACTGTATTTTGTGTCCCGATAAGATTCTTTATTCACAACTTGTCGGTATCGCCATACCATTCAACTGAGTTTCACTACTAAACTGAGTTTCTCTGTCCTCTGACGGAGAGAAGCGGAAGTCTCATAGCTGTTCAGTTTCACACACTCATTTGGCAGGACGGTAGTACCTCCCTGGACCCATCAACCTACAGCTAGGCATTAGGTTAGCTGAACTTAGAGTCCTGGAGGTTAGAAGTGCAGTGCCTGGACTCTGAAGGAGGGCTAGGGATGTGGCTCGGAGGGTCATCTGAACGGTGATGTCTTCACGCTTCTGGCAAGACGGTGATTGAAGGAGTGACGGTGACGTGGAGTCAGTTCAAGAAGTTTGCCCTCCCTGTGGTCCGTAGTTTGCGTGCGGCCAGCAGTAACAGCCTAGTTGATCAGATCCTGATCCACCACGAGGCCTGATCTCAGACCGGGCCGCGGGGGCATTGACCCACGAAACCTTCTCCAGGTATACCAGATTCGTATGCATAAAGTTGAAAGACAGGAGATTAAAAATATTCATCCAGCAGTAAGGAGAAGTCCCTTTTGTAACTTCATTAATCATTGTATTATATTTTATATCCTACTGTGTGTGCTGAAGCAAGCATCTTCTCTCACATTTAATTACAGGTACTTAAAGTTAACGAGGCGCTGGACCAGCCTGGGGATTCCTGGCAAATTACTTGTCTGTGGTGCTGGCCATGGAGCCTTGTCAGCACTCTGCTGGCGAATTTTTGTGCTTTGCCTTTATCATTATTATTATTATTAGTTTTGCTATCATTAGTATTCCTATTATTAAAGAGAGAGAGAGAGAGAGAGAAAAAAAAAAACAGACTGAGTACTGTGGCTTCGTCTGTTGCGTGCACGGAGTACATTTCGTATTCATTTGACACGCACATACTCGAACCACAATCTAGTAGTCATTTTGGCAAGCCGCAAGCATGTAAACCAGAGCCATCTACGTGTGGTACACAGACCTAGATCGTCTGGTGATTGGTGTGTTGTGACATTCTAACTTGACATGGAGGAGGGTGGGAGGGAAGATGGAGGGGGTGGGAGGGAAGACAGTGGTTCGATTACTTTGTCCCTGGTAATCTTTCCAACCATCCAACTAGATTTTCTTAGGCCGTCATCTGGTATTAAACCCATTGTGACCTCTGGTTCTGTTATTTTTATATGCACTGATGACCATTGAATTCCCTGTGAATGCTTGTAGTGTAATATATGTATGTATGTGCAATACAATCGCAAACAAGCGATTTAACGCAGAACAAGCCACGTGGGGATGGAAATCTTTAATTCTAGATTTTTTCCACTCTCGTGCGTCGTCAGGAGCTATGCAATGTTGCAAGACAGCAACAGATAGGAGGGGGAAATTCTCTGAGGCAAGGCAAAAGGTATCCATGGCAGCCCATGATACAGACATGACATAAATATATGTATATATCTGATTATTTCCGAGTAACTTCTTTCCTTGTTGTGGGATGTTTGTGATTGTTATTGTCCGTTGTTTATATCGTAACTCAGTACTGCAGACTTTCCTCTGATATAATTATTATTGAAAATATTACATCAGAATAACAGTATTGCTTGGCTGTTATTAGTATTGTTATTATTATCATATTCAAGAGGAAGTGCTAAACCCATAGGTGTCATACAGCTCCTGGGTAATGGGGGAGAATCGGATTTGGTCCGACAAAGATAATGGGGAAACTTAGTCTCTCATGTCCAAAGCCTTTCAGTCTGTCACCACCAAGACCATCTCCTGTTCTCTCACGCTCCTCGGGTTAAGAGAGCGTTAGGCCACGCCTCACGTAGAGGTCAGAGTCAGGAGTGACCAATTAACCCGCATGACCCTTGTGTGCTTGTGGGGTGTAGTGACCATCATGCTCCGAGGCCTTGACCCAGATTCCATGAGCTGGTCATGTTAATAACAAGCTCTTGTTCCAGACTGGTGGGAACTGCTCCCCAGCCGGGTCTGCTAAAGGCTTCTTGATCAATTGAATTACAACTTACATATCTTAATCTGATCGACACAGATTGTCTCCCATTCCACAGGTGCTGGATGAAGCCTGCGGGCTTAGCACTCATCATTGAATATAATAATGATAAAAATAATAATTACGTTTGGAGTTACATTGTTATATCAGTATTCTCGTTGACAATGGTCGTGTTCGCAAGAGAAATCCTGTTAACGAACCCATTCACATTTTCTTTAACTTACGCAGTTTGGAAAGGGAAAATCAGAAGCTATCTTTTCCTGTTATTCACATGATAAAATCAGGTTCTTGAAACTGATGTCGTGTGGACACTATATGTGACAGCTATATTTTCAAGCTTTTTTTCATGTCACTAACTCGGAAATAACTAAGTTGAACAAAAACGGTGTCATATAGCGTCCGTACTACCATTAAAGTGTGTCTTATCCATGCTGCATAAAAGCATCTATTTCGTTAAAATTCTTTTCAGTCCACGGTGTACAGAAAACATTACCTTACCTAACCTAACCTAACGACCAAACAAAATTACGTACATTATTTCAGCACCACACTACACAAGCCATAAGAAGTACGGTACAAAGCATGCACTCCTTGATAGTTATACCAAGAATCAAAAACCATAAAACTTCAGTTCTCTGAACTAGGATACCCAGATTCATACACCCAGTTTGTTGTAATCAACGCTAGCAAAAACTTCTACAGCAGACACGAGCGTGAACAGAAAATATATGACAAATTATAAAATGGTTATAATCATAACCATAATTCTTAAAGAGGAGGAGAGGTAAGCCAGTGGGTCATATGATGACCCACAGCTCCAGCTGTGGGTCATCATATGACTAAGACTCGCGTCAGGAAACACTTGTACTGTTTCCTGACAAACAGTATACCTACCTAAGTAAACAGAAAGATCAAGGCAGTGGTATCATATAGCAAAGGTGCCCAAGATAAAGCAAAAAAAAAAATCAGATTATTTACTCCTTCCCTCAAAAACCGAAAATTATTTTGATAAGGTTTAAAAAATAATGAAAACAGATGCACCAGGGGTACCGCATATTAATATCACAACTGTTATTTGGTATATGTTGGCAAAACTGGTTGTAACTGATTAACAACCTAATTGATCAAGCGATCATCCAGAAGGTCTGGTCCGAGTCCGAACTCCGGGGGATAACTGAACAACAACTGTCTGTAAGATATGGCCTAGAGATATCTGCGGTATCCCAACACATTAATACCTGCAGGCACACCATAAACTGGGAAGTAGAGAGCAGGATACAAAAAGTGGAAGAGTCCACGAGAGAAAACTACCAAATCTGTGCTGATAGATGCTATGCCCAGTTACATCTCCAGAGAAAGAAATTAGAACTGGTCATATCTAAATTTGAATTACAACAACTTTTTTCCAGTACCAGATTTAAAGAGACAGAGTATCTCCACATGACTCTATATTAAATTGTTCGTTTCCCTATTCTTATCTGCTGAAGAGGATCTAAGCTGGAGGTCAATACAGATTCCCTCATCTACGTTTCTGTTTTTCTCCTTAATATTGGCTAGTGTTCATTATGATCTGTTGCGCACGCACACGCGACACACACACACACACACACACACACACACACACACACATACACACAGAAAACTCCAAAAGCCGCCTAGGCAATATTAAAACCAATTTCCTCTTCACCTACAGGGAACGAACCAATGTATTTCTTGCCAACAAACATCTTCAGCACAGCTTTAACATGGATCTATACCTCAATTCTCCTCGACCAACAGTGATGCATAGAAGATATTTTCTCCATCAAAAATCTGCACTAATAGAGCCTAAGAAGTCAGGAATTTGTGTGACCGTTGCTGAATCATTGATAGGCTGGAGACTGGAGTCGAAACTCGACGTCCCGCACACAACTAGGTGAACACAGTTTGGCGGGTATGCGCGCACGCGCACACACCTTACAAGCTTGGTTTTTTTTTTTTTACCTCTAGTCCAGCACCATTTCCCCTCTGCTGTTAATAACGAAGATGAGTCAATTTCCGCGGTAATCTGGAGGGTTTGGCTGATGGTTGTACCATACTGCTCGCCTGCCTCCCGTTTTCTTTACTGTCACACTATAGCGAGGTCTTTCTTCTCTTTCTCTGGCTATCCATTTCCTGTCATTCGCCTTTCCTGTCTTCTCCATTCACGTGTTTGTCCTGTCTCGGTTGTCTTTCCTGTTTGTTCCGGCACCTGTCTGCTGTTTTTTTCGTAAAAATTAGACTTTAATTTGCAATGTGTGTGTAAAGTACTTGTCATTGTCATCAAAGCTTCCAGTTGGATCTGGGCACTCGCTCAGTGGGTAACTGTGCTGTCATCAAGCTTCCAGTTGGGTTTGATCAGCCACTGAGTGGGTGATTGAGCTGTCATCAAGCTTCCAGCTGGGTCTGGTCGGTTACTGAGTGGGGTGACTGTGCTGTCATCAAGCTTCCAGTTGAGTTTGGTCAGTCGGTGAGTGGGTGACTGTACACATCACTACCTTAGCCAATAGACCTCGAATTTATACTCCCAAAGCGTGTTCTCTTTTCTTCTCAATTTCTTCTCCTATCCCTTCTCTTTTACTTTCCCTTTCACCTACCCCTTCCCCATAGTCTTCCTCTTTCCTTTCCCTTACCTCCTCCTTTACCCTTTCTCCCCTTCCCATTGAACTACCAACATAACCTTAATTTTTAAAGAGGTGGAGGGGTAAGCCAGTGGAAGGCCTCGGTCAGATTACCAAAAACACCCGCGTCAGGAAACAATTATAATGTTTACTGACGATTCTTAGCTAACCTAACCTTCCCATTCCTTCTTTCTCCTCCATCTGATACCGTCACACTATTTTGTATATTTTTTTTTATAATTCTGAAGACTTCGACATTTCTTGTGATGTTAATCTAACCCCCACTCACCCACTATAAGAGGTTTGTCTCTAGGGGTCAAGTGAGACGCAGCCATCTTTAGACTTGTAAGTGAATTCAGTCCACTTAATTGTAAGTGTATCTGTTTTCTCTCGTATATATACGAAGGCGGATTAACCACCTTCCTCCAGACTCCCAATCTCTATTTCCTACTCTTCCTTCCCGACTCCCTTCCCTTCCCACCACCTCCCACATCCCCTCCAATTCCCCGCCTTCCGTACCTCCATCCTCCTCCCCCCTACCATTCAAGATCACGCCTCTCCTCCACTCGGTAAATACCCTATCTCCCTCTTGCCCATCCCTCATACATCCTATAGCTTCTCACTGTTGGGCTCACGTATGAGCGCTGAGCAGTCGGACGCCCCACCGTGAACACACAAGAGTGCTGTGATTAACAGAATGAAGATAAATGGGAAATGTACTTAGCGAATTTGCCAAGGTACCGTGATCGCAGGAGTCTTGCACCGTGATCGCAGGAGTCTTGCACCGTGATCGCAGGAGTCTTGCACCGTGATCGCAGGAGTCTTGCGCCGTGATCGCAGGAGTCTTGCGCCGTGATCGCAGGAGTCTTGCGCCGTGATCGCAGGAGTCTTGCACCGTGATCGCAGGAGTCTTGCGCCGTGATCGCAGGAGTCTTGCGCCGTGATCGCAGGAGTCTTGCGCCGTGATCGCAGGAGTCTTGCGCCGTGATCGCAGGAGTCTTGCGCCGTGATCGCAGGAGTCTTGCGCCGTGATCGCAGGAGTCTTGCGCCGTGATCGCAGGAGTCTTGCGCCGTGATCGCAGGAGTCTTGCGCCGTGATCGCAGGAGTCTTGCGCCGTGATCGCAGGAGTCTTGCACCGTGACCACTGAGGCTTTGTGTCATCATGACATTTCTGGGAGAATTCCATAAAGACTAATTTCGCCAAATAAGCGAGTACAGTTATGTAACACGCGTGTCTGGGGATTGAATGACAGGGAATCGAGTTTCCACCACTCCTTGCATCGCGTAACCCATGCAAGTTTAACGCTTCGCATAAAGCATAATAATAATAATAAAATTATTATTATTATTTTGGAGGTTGAAAGTCATGCTATACCATTTGATCCGAAAATTTTCGCAATAACTAGAATCCCAAAAGGATCAGTCATTAATGTGGATAAAAACATCCACTGAGCTGGTCATCTGTTGTCAAAATACATCGTCTAGGATGAACTGGACGACGACTCCATTTCTCCTGACAGACAAAACGCCGTAACGTCGTGACGATTAAAGGGATGAGTGTTTTTCAGCAACATCGCAAATTACGGAATTAAAGATGACAGCGACAGAGGAATGGAACAAGACTTCTCGAGACAAAGAATGTCTTGAATGTATTGTAAAGAATATCGCTTATTGTATAATAGCGAAAAGGACAGTGCCTTTTCCGGGACGATCATACTATAATATTACCACACAAGAATCTTAAACTACCCAGGAACTACCCAAGATATACTCCGAGAGGTGTCTATCCCTCGGTGAATATACACCGAGAAGAGGCACAAGCATCCACAGTTTTTTCCCAATTTTTTTTTTACAATAAAATTGTGACAGATGTAACAGTGAAGTTTTCTGTATATAACTGAATTAATATTTTTATGGAGCTTCATGGTTGTGGAATCCATGCAGTCTCAAAATGTACACCTCGGTTCATTCCTCGTATTGGCCAACACATTCGGTGTGGCTGTGTCATCATTTGTTCTAGCTGGGAGCGATTTAATGTCAGGAGAGTAAAGTGCCTTGAGAATACAGTCCTTCCTAAACCCCCAAGAGAAGAAATCTAAAGGCGTGGTAGCTGGGAAGTGAGGAAGGGAGGGCACCAGAAGGTACGTATTTACCTTTGATATACCTTTGATATACCTTTGAAGAGTTTCGAGAGTATCTACTCTCTGAGCCCGGCCATGGGCCAGGCTCGTCTGGTGCTTGCCTGGTCAACCAGGCTGTTGCTGCTGGAGGCCCGCTGCCCCACATATCCATCACAGCCTGGTTGATCTGGCACCTGGTGAAGATATTTGTCCAGTTTCCTCTTGAAGGCTTCTACACTGGTTCCAGCCGTGTTTCGGATATCTTCTGGTAAGATGTTGAATAGTCTGGGACCCCGGATGTTAATACAGTGCTCCCGTATTGTCCCCACCGCACCCCTGCTCCTCACTGGGTTTATTTTACACTTTCTCCCATATCTCTCACTCCAGTATGTTGTTATGGCAGTGTGCAGATTTGGGACCAGGCCCTCAAGTACTTTCCATGTATATATTATCATGTATCTCTCTCTCCTCCGCTCCAATGAGTACATGTTCAAGACTTGAAGGCGTTCCCAATAATTTAGATGTTTCAATGGCTCAATGTGAGCCGTAAACGATCTCTGGATTTGTTCCAGCTCTGCTATTTCTCCTGCCCTGAACGGGGCCGTCAGCACTGAGCAGTATTCTAAGTGAGGGAGCACTAGCGATTTGAATAGTGTCACCATCGGCATTATTTCCCTTGTTTTGAAAGTTCTCAATACCCACCCCGTCATCTTCCTGGCTGTTGTGATCTTTGTCTTGTTATGGTCTTTAAACGACAGATCAGCAGACATAATTATTCCCAAGTCCTTTACGTGTTCCTTTCGTTCTATGTGGTGACCCTCTTGCGTTTTGTATATAGTGTTCCTTTTGAGTTCTTCATTTTTTCCATACCTAAGCAGCTGAAACTTATCACCATTGAACGTCATGTTGTTCTCCACTGCCCATTGGAAGACCTTGCTTATGTCCTCCTGTAATTTTTCAGTGTCCTCTACCGTAGTGACTTTCATGCTTATTTTAGTGTCATCTGCAAATGATGATACAAAAGTGTGCTGGGTGTTTTTATCTATGTCTGCTATGAGGATGAGAAACAGCAGAGGCGCCAGGACAGTGCCTTGGGGCACTGAGCTTTTGACCTCGCTGATGCTGGATCTTGCCCTGTTCACTACTACTTTTTGTGTTCTTTGTGTTAGGAACTCAAAATCCATCTGCCTACCTTCCCGTAATGCCTATGGCCCTCATTTTGTGCGCTATCACTCCATGATCGCATTTGTCAAACGCCTTTGCAAAATCTGTGTAAATCACATCTGCGTTTTGGTCGTCCTCCAATGCCTCCGTAATTCTGTCATAATGGTTCAGCAGCTGTGACAGGCTCTAAAGCCATGCTGGTTCGGGTTATGTTGGTTGTGCTGGTCCATGAACTTTGTAATCTGCCGTCTCATCACTCTTTCAAAGATTTTTATGATGTGAGAAGTGAGGGCTACTGGTCTGTAATTTTTAGCTAGTGCTCTACTACCTCCCTTATGCAAAGGAGCTATGTCTGCACTCTTTAAGGCCTCTGGAATTTCACCTAGATCTAAGCTCTTTCTCCACAGAATACTAAGGGCTCTTGCTAATGGTACTTTGCACTGCTTTATAAATAAAGCATTCCATGAATCTGGTCCAGGTGCTGAGTGAGTGGGCATGTTGGCCATTTCTTTTTCGAAATCTATGGGATTTGTACTAATGTCGGTTAGGTGGTCTGCGCAGCCTTCTGCTGGAGTGAAAAATATTTCTGCATTTTCTACCTTGCTGTCATTTAGTGGGTTGCTGAACACTGACTCATACTGTTCTTTTAGAATTTCACTCATTTCCTGTTCATCGTCCGTATACGAATCTCCTCTCAATAATGGTCCAATTCTACAGGTAGTTCTTAGCTTGGATTTTGCATAGGAGTAGAAATATTTTGGGTTTCTTGCAATATCCTGTATGGCTCTTTGTTCCCTTTGTACTTCTTCTGTCAGGTATGACATCTTAAGTTTTTGTTCTAATTCCGTGATCTCTCGGTTAAGGCTATCTCTCTTCTGTTGCAACATAACTGTGTTTTTCAGCAATTCAGTAACCCGTTTTCTTCTCCTGTACCATCTCCTACGCCTCTCTCTATATCTGATCTTCTTCGGGGTTTCCTCAATGGTACGTGTTTCATACATACCTTGTATGCTTCTGTATTCAGCTTCTCTAGACACTGGTGGGGATTTAGGGTGCTCATGTCTGATTCCCATGATATGTCTGATAGCTCTTGGTTTATTTTTCCCAGTCAATTCTATGGTTATTAAAATTAAACTTACTGAACATTCCGTCTCTAACATTAGTGTCGCAGTTCCCTAACCCTGAGTTAATACTAGTTTGAACTTCTATGATGTTATGATCAGAGTATATTGTTTTTGTAACTGTTATGTCTCTGATTAATTCCTCGTTGTTTGTGAATATCAAATCCAGGGTATTTTCATTTCTAGTGGGATCAATTATCTGTTGGTTTAGTGAGTACTTTTCACAAAGCCTCATTAGTTCCCTGGTATGTGCCTGTTGGGCCAGGGTGCTTCCAGGAGTTATTTCTGGTATAACATTATGGTGCCTCATCTTCCATTTTACATGAGGGAGATTAAAATCTCCAAGGATTAAAATGTTTGGGGTGGGATTTTCTAGCCTATCCAGATAGCTATCTATCTTCTTTAACTGCTCTGTGAATTCCTCCGCAGTTGCTGATGGTGGTTTGTATACTAGGATAATTACTAGATTCTTATTTTCCACTTTAATGCCGAGGATTTCTACTATATCATTCGTAGCGTTCAAAACTTCTGTGCAACAGAGAGTATCTTTTATATAGAGTCCTACTCCTCCCTGTGACCTATTAATTCTATCACATCTATACATGTTATAGTTTTCTATCTGAATCTCTCCGTCCAAAACATCCCTTGTATGTGTTTCTGTAAATGCTCCAAACATGGCATTTGCTTCTGATAGGATCCACTAACATAACTAACTTTGTCATTTTTATTTGATTTCAGACCCTGAATATTTGCAAATATGAAGCAGGAGTTACCATTTGGGATGTTTGGTCTTTCTTTGTGTTTGGTTAGTACCACTGGTGATGTCCTACCTGGTATGGCCCCTGGTGCCCATACCCCTGGTTTCTCCAGTACTGACTTTGATTGTTTATACAGCCCTGATGAGCTGGTGCCTGTCTTGTCTTGTCCCACTGTTCTGCCCATCTGTCCCCTCTGTACCATTTCCACCTTTTGTCTCTTTCTTTTATCTGGTTGTTTCTCCTTATATCTAAAAAAGATTGCTGTTCTTTTTCATTTTCCCTTTCCCTGCTTTCTCTGTATCGTACTGTTCCCTTTATATGGTGGTCTGGGCAGCTCATGTCATAAGAGAGTGGCAATATTCAGTGAGCTGGGCCAGTGATAATAGTGATAATTTTTTCGGTTAGTGAATTACTGGGGTTGGGGCGATTTTTAGAAAACTGATTTTAATGTAACTTTGTTATTTTTTATTTGAACCACATTGAATTAGGCACTTTGAGAAAGCCATTGACAAAATGTCCATGCACTCAACCCCAGGCCCAGACTCGTGGAACTGTGTTCATTAAGAACTGCAAGAAACCCCTCTCACGGGCTCTAAGTATGCTATAGAGAAGGAACATAGACACAGGTGAGATTCCACAGTTACTAAAACCAACGGATATAACCCCACTCCATAAAAGTGGCAGTAAAGCAGTAGCTAAGAACTAATAGCTTTAACGTCCCACATCATAAAAATCTTTGAAAGAGTCCTAAGAAGCAGGATTGCAAACCACTTGGATTCCCAGCAATTGCACAATCCAGGGCAACATGGGTTCAGAGCAGGTCGCTCCTGCCCATCTCAACTACTGGACCACTATATGGTCTTGGATGCACTGGAAAACAAACAGAATGCAGATGTAGTATACACAGATTTTGCAAAAGCCTTTGACAAGTGCGATCATGGTGTAATAGCACACAAAATGCGTGCTAAAGGGATAACTGGCAAAGTAGGCAGATGGATCTTCAACTTTCTAACTAATCGAAGATAGTCTTTAAATTCCTGCACATACTTTTCAGAGTAGTGGTAAATAGTTCAATCGGAAGCTGCCATAGTAAAGAGATCTGTTCCACAAGTCACACTACTCGCCCCTATCCTGTTCCTCATCCTCATAGCAGACATAGACATAGTTGTAAATCATAGCACCATATCATTCTTTGCAGACGATACTAGGATCTGAGTAAGTGTCATCCATTGAGGACACGGCAAATCTCCAAGAAGATATAAACCAAGTTTTCCAATGGGCAACGGAGAACAATATGATGTTCAATGAAGACAAATTCCAACTACTCCGTTATGGAAAACTGGAGGAAATAATAGCTAGGACTGAGTATACTACAAACTCTAATCACACAATAGAGCGGAAAAGTAATGTGAAGAACCTGGGAGTGGTAATGTCTGAGGATCTCACCTTCAAGGATCACAACAATGCCACTATGACATCTGCGAGGAAACTGATAGGATGGATAATAAGAACATTCAAGACATGAGATGCCAAGCTAGTGATCATTTTTAAATCACTTGTTCTCTCTAGGCTGGAATACTGCTGTACATTGACATCCCCATTCAAGGCAGGTGGAATTGCAGATCTAGAGAATGTACAGAGAACTTTCACTGATTATTACTGATTCTGACGCCACTGTAGACACTTGACTCGCATAATGACTCTAGCACCTTCACTGGAGGAGCCAAGTACTCACATTAAAAAAAAATCAGACATTAGAAATATATAATTCTTATGTATTCCATCACACATTAAATTACTCTCATGTGGTAAAGCTAATAAATCAGCCATTAGACAGTACCTTTAATGTAAAGTTTAAATATTACCTTCGTCTGCCAGGCGTTAGAAATATTAGGAAGGAAGTGCACAAGGAATGTAGTCAGAAGCCTGAGTATATAACTCACTACTATAGCATGAACGTAGTAGATGAGCATATTTACGGAGCTACTTGTAAATGTAAATAGCCAGACTTAGGCAGGTTAACAAGTTCTCCTGGCAGTTTGACATATGCACAGACTTTGATCAACTTAAATGCAAAGTGAGGTAAGGTTCTTAGCCACTAATTAAGGAATACAGAGATAAGGTAAAATAACAGATATGATATGTTAAGGTATCTTGTTAATAAAAATCCAGACGTTTTGGGTAAATGTCTAAATTTTACTTGTAACAGACGAAATATAAATTGTAAATATATATACACATCTAGAGGTACTCCTGTAAGCCCTTTTGGGCCCTAGTTTTGGGCCTTTTGATATCATCCACATGTTTGGATATGTAAAATTTTCCTCTCTCTCTCTCTCTCTCTCTCTCTCTCTCTCTCTCTCTCTCTCTCTCTCTCTCTCTCTCTCTCTCTCTCTCTCTCTCACTCTCTCTCAAAGTTTTTCTCACTTTTTTTGCTAACACAATTACATTTTATTACGAAGATTCATATTCATAAGACAATTTTCACCACCACCCACAATCTTGACTCTTTCTCCTCAAAGACGTCCACATTTTTTCTTTCAAAATTAAAGGTTTCGTAGAATTTGGAAAGTTCAAGGAAATGCGAACGTCATTCCCGATACTAAGACTACCCAGAGAGTGCGCACTTACTGCTGGCAGACAGCAGTGCGCACTTACTGCTGGCAGACACAGGAGTGCGCACTTACTGCTGGCAGACACAGCAGTGCGCACTTACTGCTGGCAGACACAGCAGTGCGCACTTACTGCTGGCAGACACAGCAGTGCGCACTTACTGCTGGCAGACACAGCAGTGCGCACTTACTGCTGGCAGACACAGCAGTGCGCACTTACTGCTGGCAGACACAGCAGTGCGCACTTACTGCTGGCAGACACAGCAGTGCGCACTTACTGCTGGCAGACACAGCAGTGCGCACTTACCTGCTGGCAGACACAGCAGTGCGCACTTACTGCTGGCAGACACAGCAGTGCGCATACTGCTGCAGACCAGCAGTGCGCTCGCTGGCAGACACAGCAGTGCGCACTTACTGCTGGCAGACACAGCAGTGCGCACTTACTGCTGGCAGACACAGCAGTGCGCACTTACTGCTGGCAGACACAGCAGCGCTGCGCGAAGGCACTTACTGCTGGCAGACACAGCAGTGCGCACTTACTGCTGGCAGACACAGCAGTGCGCCTACTGCTGGCAGACACAGCAGTGCGCACTTACTGCTGGCAGACACAGCAGTGCGCACTTACTGCTGGCAGACACAGCAGTGCGCACTTACGCTGGCAGACACAGCAGTGCGCACTTACTGCTGGCAGACACAGCAGTGCGCACTTACTGCTGGCAGACACAGCAGTGCGCACTTACTGCTGGCAGACACAGCAGTGCGCACTTACTGCTGGCAGACACAGCAGTGCGCACTTACTGCTGGCAGACACAGCAGTGCGCACTTACTGCTGGCAGACACAGCAGTGCGCACTTACTGCTGGCAGACACAGCAGTGCGCACTTACTGCTGGCAGACACAGCAGTGCGCAGGCGCATTACATAGTCACAGGACGTTTACTTCGTGTATGTTATTTTTTAACGAATCTGCGGGTGGGGGGGAAAGTGCTAAACCCTTAGGGGTCATGCAGCACCTTGAACGGGGGGAAGGAGAAGTATTCAGACTCGATGCAAGCAGCTCCAATTTCGTGGATCAAGAGCACTCCACCAGCATCAAGGGCCTCTTCCCCCTCTTTCAGTGACTCGGAAAAAATCAGTGTGTGCCAACAACTCGTCCGAGGGAGTGCATTGATGGTGGTGAAGGGACTCTTAATCCGAGGTATTGGAGCTACTCTCCCCTTCCTTGGATCAAGCCTCTCATACGAGCCCATGATATATATATATATATATATATATATATATATATATATATATATATATATATATATATATATATATATATATATATATATATCATGGGTATATACAGCAAAGATTAATAAATGGATGTAATTGTGATTGTTAGGTTATGAGATCAATCTGTGTAATCAGGTAACATCTCCTACCGCATGGGGGGGTTAATGTTGATAAATGATGACTATCTGAGACACAATGTGTTAGTAGGGTGGACAGATGGAGGTAGAGAAGAAAGATATCGAATGGACACACATTGTTCATTGGTGGACAGGGAGGTCGGTGCTGGTCAGTGTGGATGGGTTCTGAGGGACCTTGCCCCTCTCCAGGGGCTCCACTTCAGGGGTCAGGTTCTTATTTATTCGTCCAGTGGAGTCAATATTTTGGTTTATGGAAGAGTAGGGTAGTGTGTAAAGGAGCGTCTGGACACTAGGGGCTGCTGTAAGAATCTGGGGGGCTGCTCTAGGTTACTGGAAGAAGGGGCTGCTTTAAGAGACTGAAGGGGGCTACTCTAAGAGACTGAAGGGGGGCTGCTCTAAGAGACTGAAGGGGGGCTGCTCTAAGAGACCCCGAAGGGGGCTGCTCTAAGAGACTGAAGGGGGCTGCTCTAAGAGACTGAAGGGGGCTGCTCTAAGAGACTGAAGGGGGCTGCTCTAAGAGACTGAAGGGGGCTGCTCTAAGAGACTGAAGGGGGGCTGCTCTAAGAGACTGAAGGGGTGCTGCTCTAAGAGACTGAAGGGGGGCTGCTCTAAGAGACTGAAGGGGGGCTGCTCTAAGAGACTGAAGGGGGGGGGGGGCTGCTCTGAGAGATTGAGGGGAAGGGCTGCTCTGAGAGACTGGGGAGAGGGCTGCTCTGAGAGACTGAGGGGGGCTGCTCTGAGAGACTGAGGGGGGCTGCTCTGAGAGACTGAGGGGGGCTGCTCTGAGACTGGGGAGAGGCGCTGCTCTAAGACACTCAGGTCTGGTGCAAAATGGATCAAAACGTAATTTTAAATCGACTGACGACGAGTGGATGACTGGAACCTTTGAGGAATTCTAGTTTGGCCTTGCTAGATATTTACACGTTGCAGCCTTCTGTGTCCGCAGTCGCATATTCTCTCTCTCTCTCTCTCTCTCTCTCTCTCTCTCTCTCTCTCTCTCTCTCTCTCTCTCTCTCTCTCTCTCTCTCTCAGAAAGCAGGTGAACCTAAATGTAGAACGCAACAGTTTGGCAAAAATGAATAAAAATAAGCAGCGAATTCGACCTTCAAAAAGTGAGACAATCCAATTCACATTCTTTGGTTCGAATCTCCTCCGGTACGGCTGAAAAACATTAGGGTTTCCATAAGACACCTGCTGTCCCTGTTCCTGTTCACCCATCAGTTTAAAATGGGTACCTGGGTGTTAGTCGACTGGTGTGGGTCGCATCCTGGGACAAAACTGACCTAATTTGCCCGAAATGCTCAGCATAACAAGGGACTTTATATATAGTAGTATGTCATTGATGTCAGCTAGGCCTGTATACCTTGGCTTGTACATGTACTTGTAGTAAATAAAGATATTATTATGTCGTGTCAGTATCATATATACACTTGTGTAGTGTATCAGCATTCATCCCACTTATACAGCTGGTCCCTTTGCGTGTGACGTCACGATACCCGCTGACGTCAGAGGCTCAGCGCATGTGCATAGCTTCACATAGGCGTACCCGCTCAGAAGCAACAGACCTACGGCTGGACAGACGTGGCTGGGCCCTCTCCTTCATAGACCGTAAATATACCGTAACCATCCTACAAGGAGTGTCTATGTCTACCTAAATATCTCTCCCAGGACCCACACGACAATTATTATTATTATTATTATTATTATTATATTATTGAAGATTTAAAAAAAAGGTTTTAAATTTATATCTGGAGAACAATTAAAACCCCCAGAATAATTTCTAAATTTATCAGTCAAAATGAATGAAAAATAACGAGAAACTGAAAACAAAGAGTAAATAAAGAATAAAGTGAAAACTCTCACGGCGAAAGAATGAGCTGAATTTGCGTGTAAATTTGCACTATTCAGGTGTTTGCCTGTGATATGCCTGCGGCCGGTTTCGAGAGATCCTTACTCCCGCAGCCTGGCCCGGGGCCAGGCATTTTTAGTGGTCATTATTGTCGTTGATTTTTGCACGTTTCTTGGCTGTTCTCGCCCGCCTCGCTGCCTGACGTATCACGGCCGTTTCATTATTGTTTTATGGATAAATGAACACAGTTTTTAACCTAAGTATATCTAATCAAATTTAATGTAACGTAACTTTTTTCAACCCGACTTAATCTAACGTAAAGTAATATAGTCCAGTGAGTGAATGTTCCAGCTTTATGTACTCAGTGCATTGCAGTGAGTACATACACCGAGTACACCAAGAGGTAACTGCAGAGAGACCAAGCCTTTTCAACAGCCTTCTTGCATAAGGGGATTTACCAAGAAACCCCTGACTGTTTTCAAGAGGGCCTTTGATAATTCAAGTGAGTTCCTGATCAGCCAGGCTGTGACGCTTTCGTCGGACAGCTAGCACCACCAGTCTGGTTGATCATGTTATCAACCTGGTAGCTCTGGTCACCTCCTCCAGACACCATGAGAAATAAACGCAAAAAAAAAGTGAGTATAATTTGTGACTAGATCAACCAGACTGTAATGGATATGTGGGCCAGCGGACCGCCAGCAGCAACAGCCTGGTTGACCAGGCAAGCACCAGAAAAGACTGACGAGCTGCGTGAGCTGGAAAACTCGCGAAACTCGTAAAAGAAAGAGTATAGGCGAGCCTGGCCCATGGCCGGGCTCAGAGAGTAGATAAACTCTCGAAACTCTTCAAAGGTATATCAAAAGTATAGGCATAAGTGAGGCTGGTGGGAGACAGCGGCTGCCATGACGGTAAACAGAAGAAAGTGAATTTAAATCAGAGGGAAAAAAAGCTGATTAACGAAGGGAAAACAAGACATACGTTGAGAAAGTGACGTTGACAGATGCTGAGGCAGAAGACAGGTGGTGTACGTGGCATAGACAGCTGGTACATAGGAATATAGATGTTCAGGGAGAAATAACTAGTGTACTGGGACCACGCAGCTGGTGTGCAGGGCTGAGATGGTGTAGAAGTCCGAGACAGCTGGTAAACTGGGGACAAACAGCTGATTTACGAGGAAGGAGAGGGCATAAGGGACGGAGACAGCTCACAGCTGTGCAGAAATACTTTTTTGCTCTAAAGCTGTATGACGCATAGCGGTCATACAGCGACTGAGAAATGGAAGGTAAGAAGGTTCGATCCAAGGGAAGGATAGTTCCAGTTAGTTATAACAAGAGCCTTTCACAGGCATAAAGCACCCCCCCCCCTCCCCATTCTTGAAGGGTTCAACACTTTGTAATTTGTTTCCACTGTGTAACTGTCATATAGAATAAGGTAAGACCATGTCACTGATGTACCCAATTTTATTTAAAAAAAATCATTTAGAAACGGCAACGAGAGAGTTTTTACAGTCTTTGACTCTCTCTCCTTTGTAAGTGATTGGAACAGCGGAAGATATAATGTAGCATGAATGTTGATGTCAGCTGCCACCAGACACAGTCACTAAATATTGACAAAGAATAAAGACAGACTTTAGCTGATACCTTACAATGGTTTCTGAGACCAGTGGTCGATGTTCTAGAGAAACTTAATTATCATCACATGAAGGGAATGTTGAACGTAAGTTTAGGTGTCGAGCGATATTTTTGAAACGCTTTATTAGAGAAGAATTACCAGACGAATCTTAAGGAGGTTGGTGAGGACAGATAAGAGCTGGCAGATCCTTTGTCCATCATAAGGAAACAGAAACTGTTTATGGAGAAAGTAACAAAAATGTAAGATTTTGTCAACTGATAGATTAAGGTTGAACTATAAAAATTTATGGCAGTGCTGACTGTGTGGGAATATCAGTTCAGTCATATGACATGTATAAACGTGTTAGAACACACACACACATACACACACACACACACACACACACACACACACACACACACACTAGAATACTATATCAGATTTTTAAAAAAATCAAACCTTTTGAGTCAGAACTAAACAATGGCTACAGGAAATGAGAAATAGCCTCACTGTGAATGTGTGTCCAGAATTTGGATGAACAGCATTTTTACCAACTTTATAATGGTGATTGTAATATACGAAATGACTGTAAATTCACCCAACTGTCTAATATTCACTTTGACTTGTAATTCTTTTGTTTTTATGCTACTGCTTGCAGGATGACCATGGAGTGCACGATAAAAGAGCCGCTCAGCAAGCAAAAGTAAAAAAAAAAAAATTAAAACGTTTGGTAACTTCTCGAGCGAATCCTTGTGTTCGGCCTTCACCGAGTGACAGATATTTACGACGTCGTATAGTTCACCGCAGAACCGTTGAGATGTGCCAGGTGGCTGGCTCCCTTCATGGTATCTGATATCACTTATGTCCATTTCCGTTTCTCATTGTGTGTGTGTGTTTGAGGGGATGAATCCAGTCCCAAGACCAGCTCAAGGTGAGCTTTATCAAGTGAAGATTTAATAAAGCTCTACACAGAGCGAAGCATTCTTAATAGAGGCTTTTGTGCAGGATTTTTTTTTTTTTTGGTATTCCATCGAGTCCTTATACCAATTATGTACCTCTAGTATTTTGACTACCGCCCACAAGGTAGGCATGAAGTACCGCCCACAGTATGTATACGGGATGTCTGCTGCTCACAAGATAGTTTTAGGGATATCTGGAGGTTGTTTTCGGGGGTCAATGCCCCCGCTGACGATCCCAGACCAAGCCTCCCTCTGGTGGATCAAGACTTGGTCGACCAGGCTGTTACTAGAACGTAACAACATAAGAAAGAAGGAACACTGCAGTAGGCCTACTGGCCCATGCGAGGCAGGTACAAGTCTCCCACCGGCTTAAGCCAATGACCCAACCTGGTCAGGTCAGGTCACATTCACTTAAGGAAGGACCACGGCATCAGACCTAGTAACACAAGCTAGTCAGGTCCAACTCACACCCACCCACACCCATTCATGTATTTATCTAACCTATTTTTAAAACTACACAACGTTTTAGCTTCTATGACGGTACTCAGGAGTTTGTTCCACTCATCCACAACTCTATTAAAAAAACAGTGCTTTCCTATATCCTTCCTGAATCTGAATTTTTCAAACTTAAAAACAGCTGCTAGTCTGTCTATACTAGATATTTTTAGCACGCTATTTACATCCCCTTTATTTATTCACGTTTTCTATTTATACACCTCAATCATATCCCCCCTAATTCTACGCTTTTCTAGAGAGTGCAGATTCAGGGCCCTCAGTCTATCCTCATAGGAAAGATTTCTGATACATGGGATCAACTTTGTCATCCTCCTTTGTACGTTTTCCAGTGCATTTATATCCATTCTGTAATACGGTGACCAGAACTGTGCAGCATAATCTAAATGAGGCCAAACCAGAGATATATAGAGTTGAAGAACAACCTGAGGACTTCTATTATCTATGCTTCTTGATATGAAGCCAAGGATTCTGTTAGCTTTATTGCGAACACTTATGCACTGTTGTCTTGGTTTCAGATTACTGCTAACCAGAACTCCTAAATCCTTTTCGCAATCAGTAGTATTAAAATCCACATTATTTAGTTTATATGTGGCATGGGTATTTTCCTGCCCAGTCTACCTACCTGGAGGGCATTCCGGGGATCGACGTCCCCGCGGCCCGGTCTATGACCAGGCCTCCCGGTGGATCAGGGCCTGATCAACGAGGCTGTTACTGCTGGCTGCACGTAGTCCAACGTACGAACCACAGCCCGGCTGATCAGGAACTGCCTTCAGGAACATATCAAATTACCCTCTTGAAAACAACCAGAGGTCTGTTGGTAATCCTCCTAATGTATTATGGAGGCTTGTTGGATAGTTTTAATCTTCTTAAACGTGGGAAGGCATACACCTTGGTCAAGGAGAACGAGACACACGTTAAGTGAATAACCTTCACAGCAAATGCTAGTTTAACAAACCTAAGAGCAGCTTTGAGGAATCTCCAAAATCATTCGGATTCTCCCGTAAGCGGACGGAGGATCGAGCCTATGTTATCACGATTTCTCACTCTGAATGACCCACACTGGTCCACAGCTTCACATAATTATAATAATAATAATCATTTACTGCAGTATTTACGTCCCATGATAGGCTGTATTTTGGAGTATGCAGCATCAGCATGGAACTCCCACTTGATAATAAACTCGAGAAAGAGCATAAGTTTGCAACGAGACTTGTCCCAGAGCTGAGGGGAATGAGCAGTGATGTCTAAAGAAACTGAACCTGACGACACTAGAGGATAAAAAACCAGGGAAGTCATGATAACGATATAGAAAATACTGTACTCGGAGGACTTGGTGTGGTGGACAGGGACAGACAGTTAGAGAGAGGGCTCTTTTAGCCTCAGGGTGATTTGGAAGTGGAATGGCCTGGAGGAATAAGTGGTGGAGGAAGGCTATGTATATAGTTTTGAGAATAGGTATGGCAGGGGCCCATAATACTAAGTGGGAGTAAATCAGGCAAGATGCATGTTTTAAGGCTGGACTAGAAGCTTAGGTTCGACCTCTGTAACCATGAATAGGTGCATACATAAAACAAGATTACAATAAACAGGTGATATCACACTTTGCAAAAGAACCACTGTGAAAAAATAGTGAACATCCAAGCGCTTTCGTGATTTTTCACATTATCAAGGACATGTTCTTGATAATGAGAGAGATCACGAAAGCCCTTGGAAGTTTACCATTTTTTCAGTGTTAAGTTTGCGCTTGCACGCGCGCGCGCGCGCACACACACACACACACACACACACACACACCACACACACACCACACACACACACACACACACACACACACACACACACACACACCTCAAAGGGAGGCAACAACGGGTCATGGTGCGTGGTGAGGTATCACAGTGGGCGCCTGTGACGAGTGGTGTACCGCAGGGGTCAGTCCTAGGACCAGTGTTATTCCTGGTTTATGTAAATGACATGACGGATGGGATAGACTCAGAAGTGTCTCTATTCGCGGATGATGTGAAAATAATGAGGAGAATCACATCAGAAGAGGACCAGGCAGGGCTGCAAACAGACCTGGACAAGCTCGACATCTGGTCTAGCAGTTGGCTTCTCGAATTCAATCCCTCCAAATGCAAAGTCATGAGGATCGGAGAAGGGCAAAGAAGACCGCTGACAGAGTACAAGCTAGGCGGACAAAGGCTACAAACCTCGGCAAAGGAGAAAGACCTTGGAGTGAGTATAACGCCTAGCACGTCTCCGGAGGCACACATCAACCAGATAACTGCGGCAGCATATGGGCGTCTGGCAAACCTTAGATTAGCGTTCCGTTACCTTAACAAGGAATCGTTCAAGACACTGTATACCGTGTACGTCAGGCCCATACTAGAATATGCAGCACCAGTCTGGAACCCACACCTGGTCAAGCACGTAAGGAAACTAGAGAAAGTGCAAAGGTTTGCGACAAGGTTAGTTCCACAACTCAGGGGTCTGTCTTATGAAGAAAGGTTGAGGGAAATAGGACTAACAACACTGGAGGAAAGAAGGGTCAGAGGAGACATGATAACGACATACAAAATACTGCGGGAATTGACAAGGTAGATAGTGACAGGTTGTTTCAGAGAGGGAACACAGATACAAGGGGACACAACTGGAAGCTGAAGACTCAGATGAGTCAAAGGGATGTCAGGAAACACTTCTTCAGCCACAGAGTAGTCAGGAAGTGGAATGGACTAGAGAAAGATATAGTGGAGGCAGGAACCATACATAGTTTTAAGACAAGGTATGATAAAGCTCATGGAGCAGGGAGAGCAGAGACCCAGTAGCAGACAGCGAAGAGGCGGGGCCAGGAGCTGAGACTCGACCCCTGCAACCACAATTAGGTGAGTACACACAAGCCGTAGAAAGACTGAGAGGCGAGGACTAAGGTAAAAGGCCAAGGAGACCACCGGTATTGAAGTGGCGAGGCGATAACGACCGAGACTTTCCTGGCAGGAACATAGTGGGACTCAGAGCTCAGCAGACGGTCTAGCAAAAAAAAAAAAAAAAAAAAAAAGTTAAGACATATTTTATCCTTAAATTTTGAACGTCAAATAAATTCTTAGTTATCAGCACTTGAGTAGATGAGAGTTGAAGGGAGTATCCAGGGTTCAGTGTTCAATACAAGGATGCAAAACTCAGGAACACCAGAGCTGGGGAAAAAAGTTCATCGCATTAAGTTGTGAAGGTTCAGAATTCCACAGTGCTTTTGTTTCTTTTAATACTCGGCAACCTTGTTGGTTCATAAGAGCATAAACGGGAAGGGGGTTGAAGGGACACGACACTGTGTTATGTAGAACAAATATCACATTGCAACGTGCTTAACACACACTGTCATATCTGTCATGCTTAACACACAGGATCATATCTGTCGTGTTTAACACACAGGGTCATATCTGTCATGCTTAACACACAGGGTCATATCTGTCGTGTTTAACACACAGGGTCATATATGTCGTGTTTAACACACAGGGTCATATCTGTCGTGTTTAACACACAGGGTCATATCTGTCGTGTTTAACACACAAGGTCATATCTGTCGTGTTTAACACACAAGGTCACGTCCGAATACATATCATCAAGGTCGACAACAAGGACGGCACGACCACCTAACACCTGCTGATGCCGCTGTTGACACCTGGGAGAACTTTTTACGTGGCTGCTCTGATTTCTCTTGAACTTTGTGAATCATTATTGAGCGGTGGTGGTGGTGGTGGTGGTGGAGGTGGTGGTGGTGGTTCGTTCGAGAGACAGATTCGAGGGAGAGTGGGAGTTGGATGTCCACCTCATGTTACTTGATGATGATGATGATAATAATAATAATAATAATATTTTTTTTCTGTAGTGTACAATTAATGAAGTTTATATGTAAGAAAATACTGTCAGGCACAACAGAGTCACTCGCCTGCGGTATATTTCTGGCAGACTGTCTCTACTTCTGTTGTTGTACTTACTGTTGTGTGGCTATTGTTTCTGATGTAGCTGCTTTTGCTGTCGATATCATGGGTTGTCTATATACTTTATCGCTGTTATCGAGGATTTTAAGATTAATATAAGATTTTCACATATCCAGTCACTGCCTGGAGTCTACCTGGAGGGTATTCCGGGGATCAACGCCCCCGCGGCCCGGTCTACGACCAGGCCTTCCGGTGGATCAGGGCCTGATCAACCAGGCTGTTACTGCTGGCCGCACTGCATTACAAAATATACATTAATCGGAAATCCCATAGAATACGCAGAATTTCAGGCAAATCTGATTTATAGCTCCGCCAGATCTAGATAATGTACAGAGAACCTTTACTGCACGTATAAGTTCCTTCACCTTAACTACTGGGAACGCCTGGAAGCACTAAACTTATATTCACTGGAGCGCAGGCGAGAGAGATATATCATAATCTACACCTGGAAGATTCTGGAGGGACTGGTCCCTAATATGCACACAGAAATCACTCCATACGAAAGCGGAAGACTTGGCAGACGGTGCAACGTACCCCCAGTGAAAAGTAGGGGCGCCACTGGTACACTAAGAGAAAACACAGTAAGTGTCCGGGGCCCAAGACTGTCCAACAGCCTCCCACCAGCCATTAGGGGAATTACCAGTAGACCTCTGGTTGCCTTCAAGAGGGAGCTGGACAGATACCTAAAGTCAGTGCCTGATCAACCGGGCTGTGGTTTGTACGTTGGACTACGTGCAGCCAGCAGTAACAGCCTCGTTGATCAGGCCCTGATCCACCGGGAGCCCTGGTCATAGACCGGGCCGCGGGGACGTCGATCCCCGGAATGCCCTCCAGGTATGCTGTTTTAAACAGGTGTTATTGCTGCATTCCTGAGACTTTTAGCGCTGTTATTGCTGTTGTTGCTGTTTTTGCTGCAGATGTAACTGTTGTTGTTGCTTGTGCTACTCTTATTACTACCATTACTCTTATTGCTGCTGCTCTTGTTGTTTCTACTATAGTTGCAGCTGCGAGGTTAGGTAAGGTTCGTCAGGAAACAGGACAAGTGTTTCCTGACGCGGGTCTTAGTCACACGACCCGCCGTTAGAGCTTTTGGTAATATAATTGAGACTTTCCACCCCTTTAAAAATTAAAGTCATAGTTATAACCATTTCTGGTGTTGCTATGATACTGTTGTTATTGCCACTAGTGTCGTTGTTTTTACAACAGTTTTCTTGCAGCTTGTACAGCTGTTGTTAGTTTACTGTTGCCTCTGCTCCTATTGCTGGTGTCACGTGACGTGGGTCGAACATGACGTCACTCGGCAGTGTGTGGGCTCCGGCCAGCAAGAAAATCCTGTAAGAGGAGTCGACCCTCCCCGCCAGTGACGTCTCTCACGGAGGAGTCGACCCTCTCCACCAGTGACGTCTCTCACGGAGGAGTCGACCCTCTCCGCCAGTGACGTCTCTCACGGAGGAGTCGACCCTCTCCGCCAGTGACGTCTCTCACGAAGGAGTCGACCCTCTCCGCCAGTGACGTCTCTCACGGAGGAGTCGACCCTCTCCACCAGTGACGTCTCTCACGGAGGAGTCGACCCTCTCCGCCAGTGACGTCTCTCACGGAGGAGTCGACCTCTCTACCAGTGACGTCTCACGTTTCTCACAGAGAAGGGAGGCTTAAACACGTTTATTTATAGTAACCTGTGGTTGCAGGGGTCGGGTCGTAACTCCTGTCCCCACCTCTCAACTGACCGCTACCAGGCTCACGCTATCTTAGCTTCGTGACTCTTATCATATCTATTCTTAAAGCTGCTTCTATCATTTCCCTGTTAACGTCGCTTCACTTCATGAAAACATCGAGGCTGAAGAAATATTTCCTAAAATTCCTTTGTTTTAAATTTCCAGCTGTGCACTCGTGTACTTGTTTCCCGCCTCTTGAGCAGCTTGTCTCTGTCAACCCAGTCTGTTCCTCTCGGTATATTGTATGTCGTTATCAGGTCTTCACTGGTCCCTCTTCCCTCTTCCCTGTCAGTCCTCTTGTGTGTTGGTGTGGGTGTGGGGGTCTGGGTGTAGGGGTGTGGGTGTGGGTGTTCGTGGGTGCTGACTGTAATGCTTGTATGCGACTGTATGAATTTACATGACACGCATTTTCTTCCACATAATTAGCTTAGTGACCTACCAGCCAACCACCTCCCCCCACCGTTCTTAGGCTGTTGCAACAATAAATCTGCATTGTTTCCAAATGTATGTATTTATAAATATGTATAGTTCAAATTTCTCCTCCCCTTCCACACACTGTAGTAATTCCCAAGTAACAGTAACTCCACTTATTGTGGAAGAAATCTTTGAAGCCTCCAGAGCTGCTGAATCTATAATGGAATACTTGATGATATCGTCTATGCCCTACTGAAGTCTCCCAGCTCAGACTGACACACTTCAACACTGTATAAAATCCACACTGATGTGATGGACACAAGAAAACATAGCTAGCTTTTGTTCCCACTATGTACGGTATCGTACAGAATAGATTAGAATAGACGGTATCGTACATAATAGATTAACAACACACTACAGATGCATTCAGGTTTCCAAAATTGAAAATCAGTATTTTTATCTCCTAAAAATGATATAAAATGGACATATTGGTGAAGATACATTAATAGATGATGGGAGACATAAGAATAATGGTGATAATAGTGAGAGTGATGTTGATTAAGGAGATGGTCAGTATTATGATGGTGATTATGGTGTTGGTTAGGGTAATGAAGTACGAGAGGGGGAAGGTATAAAATAGAATGTTACAAATAAAACCAAAATGACGAGAATTTGGAGAAGATGGGCGTGGCTCCTCCAGCTTCTGCCTTCACCTTGAACCAGTGACAACATCGCTGGATATATATCAGACTGGCCCAAGCTTATCCCACTTGCTATGTATACTAAACTTAAGTTCTTGACGCTTGGCTGATCCTCCTCCTCCTCCTTCTTCTTCTTCTTCTTCTTTTATTCGTTTTTCTTTTTCCTCTTCTCTTATTTTTTCTTTTTCTTTATTTTCTTCTACTCTTTCTTATTTCTTGTCTTTTTCTTGTTCTTTTTCCCTTTTTTTCTTATCCTCATCTTCGTCTTCCTATTTTTTTCACATTTTCTTAATTTTATTCATTACTCCATCTTTTACTCTTCTAATGGCTCTTTCACTTCTACTTTTTCATCCTTAACAACCTCTCCCTCCTCTGCCTCGAATATAATGACCAAAGTGACTCAGTAGCCTCGTGTTCACCCTCTCCCTCTTGTGACCCCACAACGCTAGGTCGCCTGAACCAGCTGAGATTTGAGAGGCCCTTCACTGAGGGTGTGGGGGCAGGGAGAGAGCCGCCATCCCTCACCTCTCCTGGGCGTTTGCCTGACTAAGAGCCTAGCAACACCCTCATCCCTTGTTTGGGCTCATAGCAAAGAGATTTCCAACTTTGAATTTTCCTGCCAGTAGGACAGAAAGGGCTCGCTCGGTCTCATCTCTCCTGGCTTACCCATTAATCGCACTGGTAATGGGTGCCTCGGTACATGATGGGGATTAGAGAAGCTCTTTGGGACGAATGTGGATTAAGGAACGGCGACCGAAAATTTGAAGCTTTTTGAAATCTGTCCCATTCGCCCTCCACCAGTGCAGGCGGAATGCCGTAGGGGTTGTTGATACCATCGTTCTTCACAGGCAGGTTTGCTTCTTGCTCGGCAAATTTTGTGGGAGCTCTCTGTCCCTGAGGGAGGGGGGGGGGGTACACAGGAAATCCGGTTCTGCTGATATTTTTAGTGGTTAGAATTTTGTAAAGGCTCACAAGACAGTGTAATCTCCTCGTAGGAGCTTTATATCACTGGGTATCTGATGAACTTTCAATCCTCTTTGTAGTAGTTACATTGGATTCCAACCCCTTTGTAGTAATTACCTTGGATTCCAATCCCTTTGTAGTAATTACCTTGGATTCCAATCCCAAGAAAAAAAGAGTCAGGAATCGGCATAAGTAGTGCAAATAGTTTCGGAGGTCGGCCCTGCTTCTGATTCAGCCTTCATCATGAAAGGTGGTTCGTTCGACAAGAAAAATACATTAAAAATAATGATAATGATGAAATGAGAATCCTCGTCAGCTTGTGTTTGTTTACAGTGTTGTCCGAAGCATGGCTGCACATTCCGTTTTGAGTTTGGGTAGTGTTCATTGACCTTTACCATAGAAAAACTACCTGGTTTTGAAATATTTACCAACTGCAACAAAGGCAAGGAAGAACAGAGGAGCGCAACCATACTGTACGGTTTTACAGTGGGTGGGTGGTAGGCGCTCACTTGTAAGTCCCCCGAAGACAAAGAAATCTTGCCCCAACAAAACTTTATTCTACAGCTAGTGGCTTTGTCTTCATACTAGTCAGCAAAGCGCCATTTCATCCCGCTCTCCGCCAATTACGTTGTTCACTGATTTGGGATCCTAACGTACTGGTTGCCGGATGACATCCAGATTTTCAAGAAGGATGTATAGTAAATAAATAGGAAAGTGAATGGTATTTCGCGAACACTTAATTCACGGGTTCTCACGATCGACTATACATCTGGACACTTCCAAAGGAAGCATCAACAACCTACTGAACAACTCGTATCTTTGAGACTGAGGACTTCTCCCATGAATCAAACTTGATTACCTCCCATTCCTCAGGCGTTATATGACCTCTGCGGAATTAGCGCTTCCCCATGAATATAATAAAAATACTTTGATGGGACAGTGTATAAAGTGAAGCTCTATGTTCTCATTTCCAGAAGAATGGTCACCCGATGACTAAGTGCTGTGGGCGTGAAATCTACTCCACCCACTGCTGCTCAAGAGAGGGAACGTGTCGTAACTGTGGGGAAGGGGGACCATGGGGCATGGTATAAAGCGAATGATTGGACGGTGAGGGAGAGCTGCGCTCTTGCGCAATGTATGCGTTGGTAAACTGGCTTTTACTGAGGTCAGTAGGCAGGTACCTTGGCTGGTGGTGCTGCTGCTGGTGGTGACGGTGCTGCTGCTGGTGACGGTGCTGCTGCTGGTGACGGTGCTGCTGCTGGTGACGGTGCTGCCGAAGCTAATACAATTGTTACTGTATTTGGTATTGGTGCTGAATTGCTGTTGAGAGTGGTACAACTGTATTTTGTACTAATGTTGTACTGTTAATACTGTTCTGAGGGTGTTGGTACTGGTGCTGTGGTACGACTGCTGATACTGCAGCTGCTATAACTGGTGTTACTATTGCTGTTACTACTGTTGTGCTGCTGTTACTACGATTGTGTTGCTGTTACTACTGTTGTGCTGCTGTTACTACTGTTGTGCTGCTGTTACTACGATTGTGCTACTGTTACTACGATTGTGCTGCTGTTACTACTGTTGTGTTGCTGTTACTACTGTTGTGCTGCTGTTACTACGATTGTGTTGCTGTTACTACTGTTGTGCTGCTGTTACTACTGTTGTGCTGCTGTTACTACTGTTGTGCTGCTGTTACTACGATTGTGCTACTGTTACTACGATTGTGCTGCTGTTACTACTGTTGTGTTGCTGTTACTACTGTTGTGTTGCTGTTACTACTGTTGTGTTGCTGTTACTACTGTTGTGTTGCTGTTACTACTGTTGTGTTGCTGTTACTACTGTTGTGTTGCTGTTACTACTGTTGTGTTGCTGTTACTACTGCTGTGTTGCTGTTACTACTGCTGCCTGGATAACACCACAAAGGGTTATAAGGCAATCTTATAAAAATTTGCGTTAAATATATTTTTTTTCCATCCTAGTGATAGTTCCGAGGATTGTTTTATGGAATTTCATCACTCCAAGTCTAATGCTGTGTTCTTGTTCACTCCACCTTGATACGTGGCAATTCTCCTTGAAAAACAAAGATGAAAACTAAAAAAATATGAAAATCAGAAGTCATTTTAGAGGCGAACAATAGCAGCTTTGACGAGTATGTCTCCCCTATCAGAACGTGACTTTGTGCATTAATATTTTTCTTTTACGAGATTTCTCAACACCTCGTTGTTCACTGTGTAAGGAAAGTGCAGTAATATTTCAGCGTTGACCTTCACCTGCGGGTGTTGAGCTTCAGCTCTTGGGACACCGCCTCTTAGCCTTCTGTTGGCTGGTGCCGTATGTTACAATCTTGTTTTGCTCTTCTATCTGTGCAGGGAATGCAAAGACTGGCGAAAGTAGTGAAGATAGTGAAGTATAGACTCTGTGCACAGCTTCAGCACTGTGCACAGCCTCTTCTGTTATTTTTACCCAGGTATCTTTACCCTATGGTGTCCCGTATCTCGGTTGGTAGCTCACTCAGCTCACACATTGAGTGTCCGGGGTTCGGTCCTCGGTACGGGTGAAAACGTTAGGACGTTTCCTCACACCTGTTGTCCCTCTTCACTTAGAAGTAAGTACCTGGGTGTTAGTCGACTGGTGTGGGGTCGCATCCTGGGGACAAGATTAACCTAAGTTGCCCGAAATGCTCTGCATAACCCGGAGCTTTCTATACAGTATGTCATTGATATCAACTATGATCTGCATAAGTTGTATCATATACTTGTAAAAAATAAAGATTATTATTAGTGATGTTACTATAAACTTGCCACTGATCTTCCAGCATCTTGAGTTGCAGGTGATGCTTCTTCCTCGTGGATTCTCTCGGTTGCAGTGATGTGTGCAACAATGTTGAGGTGATGCTCAGGAGGTTGGAAGTGGCAACACTTAACTGCATAACAGGTTTTTATTGGGACAACATGTCCCTCTGTTCTTCTGGTTTTGTAAAGCTCTAAACTGAGGGAAACGTTGCCCCCAATCAAAGCTTGTTCTGCAAACTTGATTCTTTCCATCCTTATTTGTCAGCAATAATCAATTTCGTCCACTCAGTAAGCTTAACAGCTTTTATATAATTTAATGTGGCATTCCTTGGAGAGATATCTATGAACTCCATCTTGACTGCACTGTGTAACAAGTTCAGCTGCAAGAGTGTAGATGAATGGTTCAGAGAACCGACTAGTTAATGAAGCCACTGTGGGGCGAAACGTTTCCACAGTAAAGATACCCTAGTGTTGCACACGTGTCGAATTTATCAGCCGCAAGAACTTGGCACTAGTCAGCTGGTTGTGAAACAGAGACGCTCTGGTTAAACATTACCTTCCTCACAGCTAAAGTTGATGCCTCACTTAGTTCCAGTCAACAACCACATTTTTCTTATAGAGAATTTCCTCTGTCCATATTAGCAACATTATACAATGATGGTGACAGTATTCTAACTTGGTGTACTCCACTGGAATACGTCAAAGACGAAGACTGGAAAACTTTACGACCTCTGAAATACCGTCGTTTTCTTTCACTTTTAATTAAATCCTTGTTGAACATTGCAAAACACTTTAAGAATTGCAATATGGATTGGTACCATTTTTTAATATTAGCTTATGAAGCAGGTGCCAGTAACTTTTTCAAACGCCTTCTGACACTGCCGGCATAGGTGTAGAAATCTTCAAGAGGAAATTGAAAACATGTCTGATCAACTAAGCTGTGATGGATAAATATGGGCCAGCAAGCTTCCGGTAGCAGCAAACTGGTTGATCAGGCAAACAAAAGACAAGCCTGGCCAAGTGCCGGGCTCTGGGAGTAGGAAAACTCTCAAAACCCTTCAAAGGTATGTCAAAGGAAGGGTATCTTGTCGGGAATAAACCAGTATCAAGCACATGCATTTATTAATATGCTCAGAAAATGAGGGAGGGTGAGGAAAGAGGTAGGAGTATTTAACGGAAGAGAATAAAACAAAGGAGATACACCGAGGGGCTGGGGAAGGAGAGATGAAGATAAGAGATAGATGGGAGGAAGGGAAGATGAAGATAACAGATGGATGGGAGGAAGGGAAGATGAAGAAATGAGGAGCATCTGCTTTGCATTGTGAATATATTTTAATTCTCTAGTGCTGGTACCTGTGTTAGGACTAAATGACAGAGGAATTTCAAATTATACCAGCCTACTATATTAGCGAAAAATCTGGCAAGCTGTGCCAAGATGCTGTAAACCTGGTCATTGATGGACCTTTGAGCAGCACCTGCTCGATCTGAAACACACACACACAGTTGGTTGCTCTAGAGTCCATGATTTCCTTGAATACTTTGTAGCCTATTTAGTGTCCAGGCTTTCATTCGTTGTTTTGGTTCAAACTATATGCTTGACTGTCCACTTGTTGTGGAATGTAGAGATGTAATAACCTATGTTGAGGACTCTTATTAATGAAAATGAGATACGAAACAGTTTTAAGCAAATATTGTAAAGTTGCTGGCAATAGATGACATTTTTTGATGTGTGTGTGTTTGTAAGCCTGTTAACCTTTTGGGCCCTTAGTGCCTAGGCCTTTTATTTATCCATATGCTCTTTCACATTATAAATTAATTTTATATCATCTCACTTCCAGTAATGACAACTACTTACTTATGCGTTTTGGTTTTTCAACCTACGAATAGATTGTTTATGATTCTAATGCATTTAATGTTTTATCGCGCTCCATTACAATATCAACAAGCTGTGCCTCCAGGTGCAAAAACTGGGGACAGGATGTAAAAAAACAGGTCGACAATATTTTGTGCACATCTCAGAGATTCACGATATAACTCATCTTATTCTAATTGCCGGGTAATCAATGTCATCTTAGTCAGGTTCTTTGGCAGTCTTTGTATTGGAAGCAGAGAGGAAAGAGGCGAAGATAAAAGAAGACACAAATACAAATGTGTTGATGATGGTGCTGAGGAGTCGAGGCTCCAACAACCCAAGGTACAACCAGCACAAAGAAACTGGACAAGTATCTTCACCAGGTGCTAGATAAACAAGGCTGTGGTGGGTTTGTGAGGCAGCGGGCCACCAGTAGCAACAGCCTAGTTTACCAGGCCAGCACTAAACGAGCCTGGCCCATGGCCGGGCTCCGGGAGTAGAAAAACAGTCGGAACTCATCAGAGTGTTATCAAAGGTACCATACTGTCAACACCTGCACTGTGCTTGCAACACACCCAGACTAGAGCAACACCCGCACTGGCCGTGACATCACCTGTGGCACCATTAACACACCTGCCCAAGGTTCTCCCCTCCACTGGCTTCCCCTTCAGCACACCTGGGGACCTCTACTGACACCTTCCTGGGGTTGGAAGGAAGAACTGTAGACGCTGGCGATACGTAGAGCCACTGTGACAACATCTGACAAGGCAGGTGGTGACCTCGCCCCGTCCGCTGTTGACCCTGTTCCCACCTCTCGTGATCCTAGATATGTTTACCTTTTAGGCGTCACCGTGTGTGCGTGTGTGTGTGTGTGTGTGTACTTACCTATTTGTACTCACTTATATGTGGTTGCAGGGGTCGAGTCACAGTTTCTGGCCCCGCCTCTTCACTTATCGCTACTAGGCCCTCTCTCTCCCTGCTCCATGAGCTTTATCAAAAATTGTCTAAAACTATGTATGGATCCTGCCTCCACTACGTCACTTTCCAGACTATTCCACTTCCTGACAACTCTATGACTGAAGAAATACTTCCTAACATCCCTTTGACTCATCTGAGTCTTCAACTTCCAATTTTTACCCCTTGTTTCTGTGTCCCCTCTCTGGAACATCTTGTCTCTGTCCACCTTATCAATTCCTCGTAGTGTGTGTGTGTGTGTGTGTGTGTGTGTGTGTGTGTGTGTGTGTGTGTGTGTGTGTGTGTGTGTGTACGTACGTGTACTAAGGCTACTGACGTTATAATTGATTGGGGGAACGATTAAGGGAAGGGGAGGGAAAAGGGAGAAAGATGGAAGGCGGAAGAGAGAGAATCAAGAAGAGTTGGGGGAGTAGGAGGGCAGGAAGGGGAGGGTATAGATTATTTTATTGGTACGTGTCTTTAAAGAAAGAGCGGAAGAATAGGGAGGTAATAAAGCAAAAGGTATGGAAGTAAATGAGATAGGGTGTAGATTGGAAAGTGAAAAAAGGGAGTGAGGAGCAGGGAATATGTGAGCTATATTTATGATACTGACCTTCACATTCCTCCCCATCCTAGACACCCCTACCCATCCTCTACCCTTCCTATCCCCCATCTCTCCTCCCTTTGTACCACTACTGTTATGCAGTCTTTTCCCTTCATCCTTTGTTTCTGACTTCATTCACTACCTCCACTACGAGGCAATTTACAACCTCCACAATAAGTGTCAGGGCCCAATGCTGTTCAACAGCCTCCCACCAGGATTAAGAGGAAATACCAATAGACCCCTTGCTGCCTTCAAGAGAGAGCTGAACAGATACCTAAAGTCAGTGCCTGATCAGCCAGGCTGTGGTTCGTACGTTGGACTACGTGTGGCCAGCAGTAACAGCCTGGTTGATCAGGCTCTGATCCACCGGATGGCCTGGTCAAAAACTGGGCCTCGGGGTCGCTGACCCCCAGAACACTCTCCAGGTAGGTACACTCCACTACTGAGGCAATTTGCTACCTCCTTTACTAGTGTGGGACATACCTGCGATCGATTTCGAAAGTTCTTGTTCACTTTCATTGGGACCTGAAGCCAGGTTTTGAAGTTGCAGTACTCACTGAGCTAAAAGAGGAATGCTTAAGCATTATCCTCAGTCAACTAACTGAAGTCTGAAAGATTTCATTATTTCCTGTTTACAGTACGTGCGGTGTATCGGAATATGACAAGAGAAACGTAGACAGCTTTTGTTTCCAATAAATAACTATCAACACTGCCTTTATTACTTATAAGTGTTTAAAAAAATATGCGTGTCCATAGGGTCGGATTAACTGTACTGTTGCTGCTCGATAACCGCAGCCTGCATAGTCATCACAACGTTTCTGGTCAGTAAGCCTGAACTCAGGGAGCGAGTTGGGGTCTGAAACCATGGCAAACTTGTACTACACAACACAAAAAAAAATTTGCAGTGGTCTTGACGACATGTTAAGGGCACATAAAAAGTACATTGGGTAACCAATAAAGTCAATGGCTTAGAGAATGTTATTACGAATTTCGTGAATCAGTGACACGCCGAGATAGAAAATATACTAAGATCATATAATACTGCTAACCTGAAAAATCAGGAAATAGTTAAATCTTTCAGAATTCAGTTTGCTAATACACTCGAAATTTACATGTGGAATACATGAAAGTCAGGTACCTGTTTAAACTACTTGAGAGAAACGAGAGGAAATGCAAAATAAACAAAGAGAAAAACACGGTTATATACCTGGAGAGGGTTTCGGGGTTCAACGCCCCAGAGGCTTGAAACCAATGGTTTACATGAGGGAACCTGAAGAGATATACACTAGTTATTTTTGTTTACACCTCGTTGTAGGGTGAAGGTATCTGATAAACATCAAGAGCAATGATAACGAAATGTATTTAAACAGTAATGTATATGATATAATAACAGGGCTATAATCTGACGACTCATTGCAATTATATTTTGCATCCTTGAGGATTTATGAGCCTACTGTGAATTAAGAAAAATATAATAAAGTGGAACAAGTTTTAGCAAAATTTTTAGTAATAATATGCATACTACTATATAGAAAGTCCCTTGTTATGCAGAGCATTTCGGGCAAATTAGGTCCTTGTCCCAGGATGCGACCCACACCAGTCGACTAACTCCCAGGTACCCATTTTACTGATGGGTGAACATAGACAACCGGTGTAAAGAAACACGCCCAATGTTTCTACCCGAGCTGGGAATCGAACGCAGACCCTCGCCGTGTGAAGCGAGAGCTTTAGCCACCAGGCCACGGGGCACCAGTCATAATAATAATAATAATAATATTTTTATTTCGATGCATGTTACAAGTGTACACTGTTATTGGTAGTTACAATTATAAAACTGTAATGCAAGGAGAGCCACTGGCATGCCATGGCATTAGGGGTAACTTGTTAATAATAATAATATTGGTAATAGTATTGTAAGATATAATAATACTGTATAGTAATAAAAATTAAAAAAATACATTAATAATAAAAAAGAAAGCACACACTACCTTTATTTCTCAATCACAATATAAAAAAAACAATGTGGTTAATTAACGAATCCTCTTCAATCATAATCTTCAGTCTTCATTCTTATCATGCTCCTCCCCTTCATCCTCATCCTCTTCATCCCCCATCTCCATCCTTTTCATTCCCATCACTCAGCCTGTCTCAGATCTTTTTCCTCTTTTAATATCCCTCTTATTATTATCATCATCATCATCATCATCATCATCATAAATTCTGTTCCTCTTACCCACTTTCAATTTCTGGCAAGTTTATCTGACCTTTTCTCTCTCCTCTTTGATATTCGTCTCATCATCTTCAGAAGCATCATAAATTCTCTTCCTCTTACCAACACGCAACCCTTGGTTATTCTTTGACTTGCGATCTGAAGAATACTTTTCAACGGAGCCATCAAAGAGGTCGGAATAAATATCCTTTTTATTACGCCTCGCATTTCTCTTTGCCATGTATTCCTATTCAATCCGTCTAGCAACTTCAAGAACGCCTCGTACCTGATACTTCCGGCCCCAACACTTTTCAGAGGGAGGTGTTCCTGGGAGGGGAGGCAATAGCTGGCGAGGTAAACATTCTTCAGTAGGCTCTTCTTCTTTAGCCTCAAGATCCAGGAACGCCAGGGCTGAGGAATATTTTTCGCGACTCCTGCGTCTATCCCTGCGACCTGTTAGCTTTTGTTTTTATTTTGCCTTCACAGGAGAGTCAGAGATCTCTCCACTTGGGAAATTCTTATTTTCCTCTGTTAAATGTTTTCGTCGTTTTGCATTTGGCTCATCGCCATCAAGATCCACAATCCGATTCCTTTTCATAATCAGTATTTTAGGGGAAATTTTCTTGTTGATATCGCAAACTTTTCTGTTACTCATCTTCGATTAGAAATACTTATTATCCATCAAAGAATTCACAACACGAAGTATCTTCTATAACATATAACTGTCATCTATAAGGTAATGTCAATAGATATTTTTAACTTATATAGTGAAATAGGAATTCTGATAGGAAATATGGTGAGTGATGGAGATGATGATGCTGATAGTGAATATGGTGAAATTAGTGAAGATTATAATGAATATGGCGACAGTTGTAGTGATGTGATTGTTTCAGTGGCATTGAAGATGGTAGAAGTAGTAATGGTACTGAAGATAGTGGCACTGCTTTTGAGGATGGTAATAGTGGCACTGAAGATGGTGGTAGTGGTATTAAAAATGGTGGTGATGGTAATGACGAGGTGATAGATGGTAGTAGTGGTAGTAAAGATGATAGTAGTAGTGAAGATGGTGGTAGTGGTATTGAAGTAGTACTCGTGAAAAGTGTTAGTAGTAGTAGTCGTAATAATGGTGGTAGTGATGGTGTTAGTGGTAGTGATGGTGTTAGTGGTAGTGAGGATGGTGTTAGTAGTTGTGAAAATAATGGTACTGATAAAGAGGATAATGGTAGTAATATTGAAGTAGTGGTCGTGAAGACAGTGATAGTAGTAGTGATGGTAGTAGTGAAGATTGTGGTATTGGTATTGTTGTGGTAGTGGGGAGTAGTGGCACGGGACACGGGGAGTAGTGGCACGGGACACGGGGAGTAGTGGCACGGGACACGGGGAGTAGTGGCACGGGACACGGGGAGTAGTGGCACGGGACACAAGGAGTAGAGTGGAATGGGACACTGGGAGCAGAGTGGAACGGGACACGGTGAGTAGAGTGGAACGGGACACGGTGAGTAGAGTGGAACGGGACACGGTGAGTAGAGTGGAACGGGACACGGTGAGTAGAGTGGAACGGGACACGGTGAGTAGAGTGGAACGGGACACGGTGAGTAGAGTGGAACGGGACACGGTGAGTAGAGTGGAACGGGACACGGTGAGTAGAGTGGAACGGGACACGGTGAGTAGAGTGGAACGGGACACGGTGAGTAGAGTGGAACGGGACACGGTGAGTAGAGTGGAACGGGACACGGTGAGTAGAGTGGAACGGGACACGGTGAGTAGAGTGGAACGGGACACGGTGAGTAGAGTGGAACGGGACACGGTGAGTAGAGTGGAACGGGACACGGTGAGTAGAGTGGAACGGGACACGGTGAGTAGAGTGGAACGGGACACGGTGAGTAGAGTGGAACGGGACACGGTGAGTAGAGTGGAACGGGACACGGTGAGTAGAGTGGAACGGGACACGGTGAGTAGAGTGGAACGGGACACGGTGAGTAGAGTGGAACGGGACACGGTGAGTAGAGTGGAACGGGACACGGTAGTAGATGGAACGGGTGAGTAGTGGAACGGACACGGTGAGTAGAGTGGAACGGGACACGGTGAGTAGAGTGGAACGGGACACGGTGAGTAGAGTGGAACGGACACGGTGAGTAGAGTGGAACGGGACACGGTGAGTAGAGTGGAACGGGACACGGTGAGTAGAGTGGAACGGGACACGGTGAGAGAGTGGAACGGGACACGGTGAGCAGAGTGGAACGGGACACGGTGAGAGAGTGGAACGGGACACGGTGAGAGAGTGGAACGGGACACGGTGAGCAGAGTGGAACGGGACACGGTGAGCAGAGTGGAACGGACACGGTGAGCAGAGTGGAACGGGACACGGTGAGCAGAGTGGAACGGGACACGGTGAGCAGAGTGGAACGGGACACGGTGAGCAGAGTGGAACGGGACACGGTGAGCAGAGTGGAACGGGACACGTGAGCAGAGTGGAACGGGCACGGTGAGCAGAGTGGAACGGGACACGGTGAGCAGAGTGGAACGGGACACGGTGAGCAGAGTGGAACGGGACACGGTGAGCAGAGTGGAACGGGACACGGTGAGCAGAGTGGAACGGGACACGGTGAGCAGAGTGGAACGGGACACGGTGAGCAGAGTGGAACGGGACACGGTGAGCAGAGTGGAACGGGACACGGTGAGCAGAGTGGAACGGGACACGGTGAGCAGAGTGGAACGGGACACGGTGAGCAGAGTGGAACGGGACACGGTGAGCAGAGTGGAACGGGACACGGTGAGCAGAGTGGAACGGGACACGGTGAGTAGAGTGGAACGGGACACGGTGAGTAGAGTGGAACGGGACACGGTGAGTAGAGTGGAACGGGACACAGGGAGTTTAACTTGCTAGGCTAAAACTAGTGTCATGTTAGGCATCAATTCAACCTAACTTATTTGTTAGGCAACAGCTCCCCCTAGTAAACTGTTAGGCAATAATCCATCCCCCCACCTAGTAACCTGATAGTTAACAACTCTCTCCTAGCACACAGGTAAGAGCACCCTCCCCTTCCCCCCTTTCTCTCCTCTTCTCCTAGAGTATTGCATTCTACATTAGCAATTGTATTATTTTCCTAATTAACAATATCAGGGTGGCAGAGCAGCAAATTTTATCTAATGGTCTTATCTTTATTTTTTTTGGTAAAGTGGCTAATTCTTGCAAAGTTGCTGCATAATGCGCCTTGCTTCAACAATGTATTAAATTGGTTTTAGAATTCATTAAGAAATTCTGAAAATAATTTGTTGGAACCAAGGGACTTGGTTTTAATCTATTTGCAAATGAGTCAAATCTCGCATAATTTTCTTTCCTCGGGCTCTTTTATGAGTTAATTCAAGAGGGTTTATTTATATCTTCCTTTGTTAAAATAGACAGGAAGCCATTATTAATATATAATTCATTTCTTGGTTATTATCACCAAGATCTCGTGTACTTAAGTGAACTAATATTTTTGAAGAGGTTTTGGTCACATGCATTTATGAAAAATCTTCGAATTTGTCTTAGTGACGTGTGTCACTAATTTCGGATTCACTTTTGGCTTTTTGTTAATGTTGGTTTAGATTTATTGGGACTTTCGTTGTAAACTGTGTGTAAATAAGTCTCTGCTTGCCGAGAAGATGTGGAGAAAAATGACTTTTGTTACTGTTGCATTTTGATTCTTGGTACAAGATATAGTGAAGACTTGATCCTTCGTCTGCTGATATTAGCTAACTCTGTGATCCTTTAAGCTGTTGCAATGTTACTCAGGACTCCCTTCACACATTTGTTACTAAATCCACATATTCTGCCTGAACTTGGCACTAATACTGTTATTAACTGATTTAGGAAATTATCCTCGACGGCGTCAATCATATTATCCTCTTCCTCCCTGATGATGTGCCAGTGATTATATGTAATCTATATTTAAACTGGCTATTTTTAATACGCATGATAACGCCTCCATAATATATACATACCTTAATGCATACTATATCACCTTAATATACAACATAGCAACTCCTTTTTTACGTATGCAAGTTTTAGCGTAGATGTATCGGGGTATGAATAATTCTCCTAATAAATTGTATATTTTGATGTGGCTTCTGAGAGGTGACTGGGATGACAAAGTCTCTATACAATCGCATCGTGTGGCTATCATAGTCCATATGCTACGTCAGTGTGGGATCCAAGGTTAGTTGTATCTCCCTTATAGTCCAGCACACACTATTAACTGATGCTGCGTGAAGTTACATTGTGTATTGGTAAGAGTATCTGTCTTTTTTTTTTTTTGACCCATGTCGTTTTCCGTCACACGGAATGTTTTCTTATGTATCACGTGGTGTATTCTGTCAGTCTGAGCTGGGCGATTTCAGCAGGGCAATGCCAGTTTCGTCAGGTATTTACTTTAGGGTTTTGTAACTGCGGAAGCTTTACCGGGTTCGTTCCAGAAGAGCTGGAGTTGTTATATTTTTTATTACTTTGGAATCACTATCTCCCAGGATGGAATTTAAGAAGATATCTTCATCACCACAGAGACAAAAATAAACAAAACTAAATTACATTTATGATTGTGAGTTTGAGAACTCTGAGACTTGCTCTTGGTCTTCAGCATCTCCCTTTCTGGTCTCTCTCTCTCTCTCTCTCTCTCTCTCTCTCTCTCTCTCTCTCTCTCTCTCTCTCTCTCTCTCTCTCTCTCTCTCTCTCTCTCTGTATATATATATATATATATATATATATATATTTCTCTCTCTGAGTGTGAACAACGACCTGCCAAACGGTGTCTTCACCTTGACACGGTCATGAGTGCTAGTCTCCCACCACCTCCAGGGGTTGAACTCGACCGCAAACATAGTCGAACCTCAACACTGTGGTGCGTTTACGCATGAACCACCAAGACTGCTATGTGTCTACGCATTAACCTTCAAGGTCGCCATGCGTCTAAGCTTAAACAGCGCTAGAGCTCTCCAGGTTTCATTACCAACTCTCAAGAGATACGTCAGTCCATGCTCACTCAAGGTCACTAAAGCTGGAGCATATAAATGTACTTCCGATCTAATCTGTTCATGTGGGAAGAAGCCAATGCGAAAAATAATAATTGTAAGCCATCAAATGGAAGCAGAAAAACAAAGAAAGATGGCGTTTAATTTATGCGAGGTTTCGCCCACTACAAATGTTTTTCTCCTACCAAGAGGCCATTATTAGTCTTCCCCTTTACCCTCTTTCCTAAGAAACTGTTGATGGTTCCACACGCAGCTTAAAGCTATCTAAACTTGTCTTCGTCCTTGTTCCTGTCGTGGGTCTACTGTTTTATTCACCTGCATCTGTTTGCTGTTTCATTCGTCTCTAGTGTTTCATTCTTGGAGGTTTATCTTGTTTCATTCATTGTTTTTTAGGCACGTCCACTAGGAAGGTATATCATCTGTGTTCGTGATGTTTACAATGTCGTGTGTGTGTGTGTACGTAAATATGTCTGTTCTAACACTTGGGAACCTCCTTCTCGCTTCTCTTAGCAAGTGCGTCTTACTCCTGCCTTTCTGGACTGTCGTATCTACTCCTCAGTGTATGTATTGAGTTTGTCTCCACTACCTGCCTACTAATCTGTTGTCAGTTCATTGGATCATCACTCAAGCTGCCCAGACCGGGCCTGATCCATGAGGCTGTTAATGCAAGCAACATGCAGTCCAACGTAAGCGCTGCAGTCCTGCAGACCAAGAACTTACCAAGCTCCCTCTTCAGGGCAGCCTGGAATCTGTTAATTCATCCATTTTCAATGTATTTTACTCGATTACTACTCTCATTTTAGACTGGAGCTTTTATTTGTATCCCTATTCTACTTCCCCCTATCTTAAATATTTTATCTATATCTCTGTCTATATTTGAGATTATGTCTATATTTGTTTTTCGGTCTTCTGTAAATGTAATCTAGGTCTCTCAGCGTAACTTTGCATCTCAGCTGTCGTAGTTCTTGAACCAGCCTTGTAGTAAACATCTAAACCTAATCAGTGCTTTTTTTGTATGCATCATGAGATGGGGGAGGGGTTCAAGGCTGGCGCCGAGTACTCCAGTACTGGTCTTGCATATATTATGGACCGTGATTTGATTACCTTCTTGTTCGGATTCCTAAAGCTTATTTTTGTATTCACCAGTTTTGCATGTGTTGCGGCCGACGTTATTCTTTTTTGTGCATCTCAGACCAGAAGTTTGTTGTGATGTCCCTCTTACCCTGAGTTGCCTCTCACTCATGTGCAACTCTTCCTCTGCAACAGCTGCAGCAAGACTAGCAGCAGCAACATCAGCATCAACAATATCAACAACAATTACCACAATAACTACCACAACAACTGCAACAATTACAACAACAAAAACACACGTCCAAGTTTCATATGTCCTTGCGAAAAACATAAATTGGACGAGACTGGCGCACCAGCAAATAAAATTCTAAATACGTAGTAAGACGTCTAAAGCTGATTATCTGTGACAGAAAGCAGCATAGTGTAAGTTAAATCAAAATAATATATAGAAAATGTCATATTTTCTTCGATTATCCGCCTGGGAATTATTACCCCCATCTAGACCCCCCAAAAAAAAAGATTCACGAAATAGTTTGTGTTATAGGACATTGTTGGAATATCTCGTGAATCAGGACGTGAATCAGGACTCCTGAATGTAATTATGGGTAGGTTTGTTTACTTAATGGATGAAACTAGGAGGTGTTAACCCCATGATGGCTAATTACGCCTAACCAGGATTACGTTATAGGAATCGAATACTTTAATACTGGCTACCCACCTAATGCAGCTTCTCTTCCGTCTACCTGCCCCTCCCACCGTCTACCTCCTCCTCCCACCGTCTTCCTGCCCCTCCCACCGTCTACCTGCCCCTCCCACCGTCTACCTGCCCCTCCCACCGTCTACCTGCCCCTCCCACCGTCTTCCTGCCCCTCCCACCGTCTACCTGCCCCGCCCACCGTCTACCTGCCCCGCTCCCCGTCTACCTGCTCCGCCCACCGTCTACCTGCCCCGTCCACCGTCTACTTGCCCCGCCCACCGTCTACTTGCCCCGTCCACCGTCTACTTGCCCCGCCCACCGTCTACCTGCCCCACCCACTGTCTACTTGCACCGTCTACCTGCCCCGCCCATCGTCTACCTGTCCCCCCATCCTCTACCTGCCCCGCCCATTGTCTTCCTGCCCCGCCCATTGTCTACTGCCCCACCCATTGTCTTCCTGCCCCTCCCTCCGACAACCTGCCCGTCACCCGCCGTCGCTCGACGCCCCCGGAAGAGCCAGAGGGACTGACAATCGTGTGTGATCACTCACTAGTGACACTGGATAATTGATGCTGCCGGAGGCATTATCGTAATATTTCTTGGGGAAGGAGCAATAAAGAGTGACAGCTGTCATGTTGATAATTATTGACACGGAAATTTTAATTATAAGTAAATAAAATATGAAAATACGAGTTTATCTCACTTTTGTTTTAATGTTTTCTTCAACGACATTAATATTGATATTAAATTCACGGAAAAGGGTTAAAGCAGTACGGGTCATACAGAGCCTCGGGAATGGGAGGAAATGAGGTTTGATCCAGGGTGATTAAATCATCAATTCCGTTGATCAAGAGGCCCTCACCAGCATCAAGGACCCTCTTACTTCAATGTTTTTTTTACAAAGATGATCATTTGATTCTAATATTCCTTCATTGTAGCTGCCTTGATGCTATTGAAGGACTCTAGATAAAAAAAATAGAGCTAACCTCCTATTCCCTGGATCAAACTTGATTCTCATTCCCCAGGCGATATATGACCCCTACGAGTTTGGATCTCCCTCGCGAATATAATAATTGTCTAAATAGTCGGTATGTTCTTTATTATTAAGTTCAATTCCTTTATCTCTCATTACGTCACTTCCTGCGCTATTCCCGGACTAGTCCGGTTACAAATCTTTGGACCTTTCTCAAGCTTCCGAACTCTGAACCTTCTCTAATTTCTGAGCCCCTGGCCCTTTGCAAGTTTCTGAACTCTAGACTATTTAGAGAGTCTGATCTCTGGATTTTTTTTTTTGAGCTGCTGCCTCAAGTAGCAACAGCCTGGTTGATCAGGCAGTCGAAAGGACGGTGTAGCCACGGCCCAAGCTGAGAGGAGCTCTGGAAACTAGTCGTGGGAAGATAGGGACTGAACGCAATAGCTGTACATTGTATCATTGGTCTCTGAGACATGGTATGTAAGGTGCACAAGGAATCCTTGTTCTACCATTCTCAAAAATTCCGATTCTGGTAATTATAAATACATGTACACTTAATAAAAGCAACGAATAACAATAATAATCTGAAATTAGTAGTTAATTTGTTCCATATAAATATTACCCCAACTCACCGTCTTACACATGCTTTGAGTGAGGTGCTTGAGGTTGACTGGGATGAACCTCGCTCAGATTGTGGAGAGCCTCGCTCTTGATGCAGTGCCACCTCTGGCTCACAACCTCCTCAAGTGGTTGTTAATTACTTTTACCAAGGACAACAGTAACAGCCTGGCTGATCAGGCCATGATCCTCCGGGAGGCCTTGCCGCGGGGGCGCTGATCCCCCGGAACACCCTCAAGGTACACTCCAGGTAGGGCAGGAGTGCGTGGGGAGGGAGGGAAGCATTGCATGGAGTGGGAAGGGGGAATGAGATGGGAGGAAAAGAGGAAGGAATGAAGAGGGGAAGATGAAGGGAATGTTACAAGCTACACGGAGGGGAGTTAAAGGAATGGGGAAGAGAGCATGGAGGAGGAAGTACTGAGGGCCAAGAGTGAGGAAGAGCCAGGTAGATGCTAAGGCACTGATGCCTCTTATTATTGCGCACACATATATGTAAATGCGTGTGAGCCGGCTGTATCCACCCTCACCTGGCTCTTACTGTGTGTGTGTGTGTATGTGTGTGTATGTGTGTGTGTGTGTGTGTGTGTGTGTGTGTGTGTAACACCAGCAGTTCCTTGTCAAGATAGGGTGACCAAAGAAATAAAAACATTCGCCATCATTTATTCAATCGCTGTCTTGTGTGAAGTGCGCAGCATCGCAGTTCAGACGACTGTGTAAACTGCGACATCCACACCCCTCCTTCGGAGTGCAAAATAACTCTGAATAACCTACATTCAACAGGAATAAAATGAATCAAAATATTTTCGTTTTAGCTGGAGACCCTCTTCAGACGAACCGACGTCTCGCACATCAACTTCACAGAACCTGTTTTAGAGTCCTCTCTCGTCGCTGTTACCAACACCATCGCTCAAAACACAGGCAGTGTTATGACCTCGGAAATGCCTGCCACACAACATCCTACCACAGCAAAACTCAACCATCACTTTGGCCCTCCCTCCAGTTCGTGTACCACCTGACCTAACCCTTTGTTTTCTACTCTCCGTATTGAATTGATAAAGCCCTTGGTAGGTGAAACTGAGGTCTTGTAACCAGCAGGCCCTACGCTAGATCATTGAGCCACGGCAGTATACAATAGCAGGGTTTAACAAATGCCTCATCCACGACATGTTGCGCCAGCAACCACGGTTTGTGAGGCTACTGTGCCCTCCCTGTCGGTATTGTCATGTCTGCCCTTCCAATTCTTTTGTTCCTAGGCAATTTTGCATCTCTGGAATCCCCGCGAAATATAGGCAAGTCTCTGGTCAATCAATGTACACTACCAGATCGCTCACTAATTCATGTAATGAAGCCGGGGTCATAGCAAGACAGTAGGAGATGAATCCGGTAATGTCCTCACTCAAACAGCAGATTGTAAAGAGGAAGACAAAGTGTTGACTGATCCACATGGCGGGTTGAAATGTCAAGAGAGGGAGGTAAGGTAAGGGATTCAATGCTCTTTCCTCTGTTTTTTTCTGTGCAGTTCAATTTACGGGATAAAAGATGCCGACAAGTAGATTAATACAGTGATGCATAAAACAGAAAAAAAATATTAATTAGGCAACATTTCGCTCTCCAGTGAGGTTTTCGTGAAACAAGTATCTTAGTATTAGATTCAAACCTTTATCATATCATCATCATCATATGCATCATCATCTGCATCATCATCATCTGCAAAAATCGCGAACAAGCTATGCAAGATGCAAAACAACCACAGGGGAGTGTTGAATGATAGCTCTAGGACTTTCTTAGCAAAAACGTTCCGAACGAATCTGCTGGGACTTCTGCAACTTTTGAAAGCTCCTGGTGATGTGTTGATTGCAACACAAAAGGCCTAGAGCTATCATTCAACTCACCCTGTGATTGTTTTGTATATATATATATATATATATATATATATATATATATATATATATATATATATATATATATATATATATATATATATATAATATATATAGTGTGTGTGTGTATACAATAGTCAAGAAATCATTGAATAAGTAAGAAACTATTTAACACCTTAACAGACTTAACTTGTTTTAAATGAATAATAAACCTATGTAATACAATGTCAAAATAAAATACTGCTAATGGGTATTACATAGAATAAACATAAAAATAGGTTGAACCATATATTTCTTCAAATACGCCATCTACATTGCTTAAAACCCTTCCTCAGACAGCCTCGTTTGTGTTACATGTGTAACAGTCTGCACCGTAGACGTAGCTGCCGGCGATACCGACATTTCTGTGCACTGATATTTATTCAAGAAAAAGTACGAAGTCCGCAGTGGTCGAGCAGGTCGGCTGTTTTAACGAACGAGGAAGAAAACTCGACATTAAAAATAGAATGCGAGGCTCGCCGTTTATGGAGTGTGATTGAGAGATGGTAATGTAAACAGTCACGGAATAACCCAACCACGTGGTGGTGACCCAGTTGCATGGGAGGAAAGTATAGTAGGAATATCTGTTAATTAGTGAGAATATAGTGCCGAATTCAACACAAGAGGCTCCTACGGACGTATCTAAATGTGGTTATCAGAGGAGTGGGCGGCGAGTGGGCGAGTACTTTAACTGAGAGGAAGTTTAGCAACGTTGATAAACTTAGAAATTTCCCCCTGTATCGTCACGAGAGCGTAAGTCGCTTCTTCCATGACTACCGTGGCACGATCATCGACTAGCAAATATACGCTAGGAGCTCAGTCAACATGGTTTACCGCAACTATTCAGACCGCGAAACTGTTGCGCTTTTCTCTTGAACGAGACACAAACCTTTGTTTTTTTTTTTTAACTTTTGCCGCTGCTACTGTATGAATATTCAGTGTGTGTGTGTGTGTGTGTGTGTGTGTGTGTGTGTGTGTGTCGTGTGTGTGTGTGTGTGTGAATACTCACGTATATGGTTGCAGGGGTTGACTCGCAGCTGACCAAATTAAATCACTAGCCCACAGATGGCTCCAACTTCATCCTGTTCCCTATTTGTATGTCTCATAACAATAAAAAGGCTTTAAGATGAATTGATGTATGTAAGAGGTCATAGCTTGTAGATAAATTGGGAACCTTAAACTAACCTTGTAGAACCCCGTGTGTGTGTGTGTGTGTGTGTGTGTGTGTGTGTGTACTCACCTAATTGTGGTTTCAGGGGTCGAGACTCAGCTCCTGGCTCCTCTTCACTGATCGCTACTGGGTCCACTCTCTCCCTGCTCCATGAGCTTCATCATACCTCGTCTTAAAGCTATGTATGGTTACTATGTGTGTGTGTGTGTACACCTGCCTGGGAAAACCTTACACGCTCTCATGAACCTGAACAAACATTCGTAACAGAGTGGCGAATTTGTCGCTGAAAAATGTCTCGTTAGAAGCGCCGATCATGACCCAGTGAGCTAACTATCTGGCTGAACCTCATACGGCAACACCGTCCTATTCCAGTCCGTATATATTCACTCCTTTTACAGCTTAATTTTCCACTCAGAATTCAAAGGAAACTTTTATTAGAAACGCTAACGAATGCGTAGTGTACTGCCCAACAGCAGCCTGTTGGAAGAGGACTTCTTTCATGTTAGTAAACATTGTTGCTTCAAAGCCTTTAAATTCGCCGCTAGCCTAACGGGACCGCTGCTGTGGTCAGTGACTGGGAGAAAGTTCCCTCTCTCCGTCATTTCTCTTATGTTTTCGTTGCCTTGTGGAAAACTTAGAGGTGATCGGACGTTCAAGTGGAAATTCTTGGAATACTACATCGCCTTGGTCTTGTACGTAAACACCTGAGCACCGAATAAAAATTATTTTATTAGTATTTATAGTTGAAATAGCAGTGTGCTGGGATTGCTCACTAATGGTCCTCAAGACGCCCTTCTATAAAAAGAAAACAATGGATGTTATCTACGTTTATATTTTTACAACCATACGTCTAATTTAGGGCGTATAGTTACGTCCTGGGGTACAAAAATAAAATAGACGTCTCTTGTCAATGAAGTTACATGTTGGTCAGTGATAAGGAAGCAGCTTGAAGCAGAAGATCCCAGGATGCTAAACAAACCCGTCAATCTGGCCCAGTAACCTGACCTGATTTCCTGCGCTTCGTTAATTAAACAGGTGTCCATCGTCGGCTCTCATGCGGACGGACAGGTCGGGAAGTGGGCTGTCTGAGGCGTTGGTGGAGGGACGGTAGGGTGGGCTAGAGGCGAGGGTTGGGTGTGTGAAAGGATAGAGGAAGGAGGTTTTGTGGGAGGAGAGATCGAGGAGGCACCGGGGCAGGTTGCGTGCAACGAGAGAAAGGGATGTAAAGGTCAAGGAAAGGACAAGCGATGTAAACTTACTGTTCAAACAGTTACACGAATACTGTTACACTAAGTTGCAATCTATACATGTTTTTTACACTGAACTGCAATTAACATGTTTATTTCGCTGTATTTGGATATTCATAGACTTTGTCGTGTCTTACATTGTTATATCCTTGAAAAAGGGAGGCAACGAACCTTTCTTTTTTTTGTTTTTGTTTATGACATAACAGTCCCTTCAGTCGTCCTCTTGTCAGAGCAGCGGCAGGAATGAAGCTTTTTTTTTTTTTTTAGTCAACCCTCAGTTGGCTGGAGATTTGTGATACCGTTGTATTTATGACATGTGAGGGAGTACTTGTGACAAGTGTGTGAGAGAATACTTATGACAGGTGTATGGAATTATACTTAAGACATAGAAACCGATTACCTTGTGTGTCCTTTTCAGTGCGCATATTAACACAGAGAATAGAAAAAATGTGACATACCTGCGCTCACGCTCACATATCCGCGCTCACGCTCACATACCCGCGCTCACGCTCACATACCAGGAAGATGACGGGGTGGGTATTGAGAACTTTCAAAACAAGGGAAATAATGCCGATGGTGACACTATTCAAATCGCTAGTGCTCCCTCACTTAGAATACTGCTCAGTGCTGACGGCCCCGTTCAGGGCAGGAGAAATAGCAGAGCTGGAACAAATCCAGAGATCGTTTACGGCTCACATTGAGCCATTGAAACATCTAAATTATTGGGAACGCCTTCAAGTCTTGAACATGTACTCATTGGAGCGGAGGAGAGAGAGATACATGATAATATATACATGGAAAGTACTTGAGGGCCTGGTCCCAAATCTGCACACTGCCATAACAACATACTGGAGTGAGAGATATGGGAGAAAGTGTAAAATAAACCCAGTGAGGAGCAGGGGTGCGGTGGGGACAATACGGGAGCACTGTATTAACATCCGGGGTCCCAGACTATTCAACATCTTACCAGAAGATATCCGAAACACGGCTGGAACCAGTGTAGAAGCCTTCAAGAGAAAACTGGACAAATATCTTCACCAGGTGCCAGATCAACCAGGCTGTGATGGATATGTGGGGCAGCGGGCCTCCAGCAGCAACAGCCTGGTTGACCAGGCAAGCACCAGACGAGCCTGGCCCATGGCCGGGCTCAGAGAGTAGATACTCTCGAAACTCTTCAAAGGTATATCAAAGGTTCAAAGGTATACCCGCGCTCACGCTCACATATCCGCGCTCACGCTCACAACAGTAAGTAGAACGAACGACATGGAGTGGACGTCAAGTGGATGAAAACGCGTATAAAACATCGGTATTTTTTTTATAGCGAAGTTCAAGATCTTTATCAAGAGCGAACCGTCTTACGCTGTTTTTTATCCACTTCTTAAGTTTTTCAAATCGGTTCCTGATCAGACGGGCTGTGATGCATACGTTGGACTACGTGTGGCTAGCACCAACAGCCTAGTCGATCAGGCTTAATAATCTTAATAATAATAATAATATTCACTGGAGCCCATAGAATTATGGAAAGGAATTTAATGAGATTTGCGTGTGTGTGTGTGTGTGTGTCGTGAAAACTGTATATACACTGTTAGCAGGTGACGGCTATTTTGTATAACTGATTAAATCTACCAATAGACGCACAAAATAACCAGAACTCACCACGAGGAGAGTGTCGCTCCTAGAGTTCCAGTCGATCAGGCCAGCAACTCAAGAGATCTGACCTGGGACATGGGCCTCGATGACGGTGACCCCCTGAAGTGAAATAAGGGGACCATATGATAAATTGTTGGCTAGGTGCCTCTTCCACACCGACTTGTATATTTCGAATGTCTGACAGGGGCCAAGAGGCCACAAATCCTTAAGGCTGAGTGAGCACTCTCACTCTGACATATCGCTAATAAGTACTCAAGATACAATTCAACAGTTACTTAAGTCAGTGTTTCCATCATTCCTGTTCCTCCTGAGACCTGTCCAGCCAACCACACGTTCTTAGTGGCCAGGATTAACTGTCCAATGGGTAACCCATATCGAAGAGGAACTTATCCCGGAACTCGTACGCCTGAGGGAGAGTGCAACCAGAAAGTCCTAGTAATGATCAAGGAGCGAACACTACACCGAATAAATAGTAGGAGATGCATATTAACCTCATAGCCTCGATGGTATACAAGAAATAAATAAATCTAAGAACTCTCTCTCGGGACGTAAATAAAGATTTCTCGGACACACTACACGACATAAGTCAGTCACATATGTTAAGCAATACAGCATGGTTCACACACCTTATCAAACATGTTTAGAAGTTCTAGAACGTTTAGAGGCTTGCAGCTAAGAGCTGTGAGGCCTAAGCTCCACAGAGAGACTCTGGGAACTGGCCCTAACAATCTCAGAAGAGAGAAAACTCATGTTTACATGCCATATACTCAGTCGTCTCAGTAGCACACGAAATTATATAAACCTTACTAACCTCTTCTTACATTCAGTCGGCGACACTTAGCTATGTTTAATTGTGGCTCAGGAACTGCTTGGCTAGTCAGAAACGAAACTGCGATTAGAAGACGGAGGATCAAGCCTTCACCTGGCTACACGAGTTCGGCGCTTCAAGAAATACAATATATTTTACTTTCCTACGCTTATCTAATAGTTTTTATACAATTTATAAGAGCTTCAAGATACATAGTTCTCTGAACTATTAACATATTACTGATATATGCTGAGCTTTATTAAATGAACTGGGTGAGGGCAGGTGTGTACTGGACCCTCAGCAAGTGTGTACTGGACCCTCAGCAGGTGTGTACTGGACCCTCGGCAGGTGTTTACTGGACCCTCAGCAGGTGTTTACTAGAATCTCAGCAGGTGTTTACTGGACCCTCAGCAGGTGTTTACTGGATCTTCAGCAGGTGTTTACTCTACCCTCAGCAGGTGTTTACTGGACCCTCAGCAGGTGTATACTGGACCCACTTCAGGCTTGAGTGTTCCCTCAATCTTATAGAGTAGGGCACATCACACTGCAGTCGTTTACTGTTACGCTCAAAAACATTACACTTAATACTAATACTACTATCATCATCATCATAGCCATATCAACTACTACCACTACTATTAGTATTACCGCTACTTCTACAACCACCACCATCATCACCACCACCACCACAACACCACCACCATCACCACCACAACACCACCACAACACCACCACTACCTTCGTTACCACAAAGAATCCTGTATAATGAGGTACCACATTGTTATGATGCTCTCGTCTAAACCTGCTTGCGAATACCTTCAGTGACCTGATCTACTCTTTGTATGCCACATGTTGATGTGTGTTGCTGCAGCCGCTCTGCTTGTGTATGTGTTGCTGCAACCGCTCTTCTGGTATCAACAATTTGTCCTGATATATATAGCCTCTGTCTTGCCGAGTACATGCACGAGGACTGAACACTGATAGGTGAGTGTCTCTTAGCGTATATATCCTGAGAGACATCTGTCCTATTTTAAAGGCTAAAAAATTGCTTATATTACTGTAGTCGATAAGGTTTAAGCCCAATTATCCTAATTACATGCTCTCTCGCTGGAGTAGCATTGCCCAATTACCTAGTCCCTCAGGGTAATATTTATTTTTTCCCCTTCCCTCCACGTCTTTTGTCCCCAAATTGCTTCACCTGGAGCTCTCTCCTGCTCACAGCAGATCAGCCAAACCGTTCGGCTCACAACCGTAAGGTCCAGGGTTCGATACCTGATGCCGGTGAAACATATGGACAAGTCTCTCAACACCTTTGGTGCTTCTGTCTACCTCGTCGTAAAAAAAATGGGAATAGATGTGTGGATTGCTTCCTTTGGAAAAAAAATAATATGCAAATTTTTAAGAAACTGGAGTCGTGTTGGAAGGCTGTGATCGCTGGGTACCAGATATCCAGTCAACGCAGTGTATCTAATGATGGTAATTATACGTTAATCACCGGCGTTAAGTGGAAGACATTCTTCAGACTTGAGTGACACCGATCTCCACTTCTTACTATAGTTATACCAATAATGTTTACAGGGCTCTGCCCTGTCACACCTCCTCACGTACTGAATGTCCGTGGTTACCCCCCGGCAAGGATGGAAACACTGGACGTGTTTCCTTACACCTGCTGTCCGGTTCACCTAGCAAGCAAGTAGATTCTTGGGTGTTAGTGGATTGGTGTGGGTCGCATCCTGGAGGTCAAGATTGAAGGACTCCAGTGGTAATAAGACAGTCCTCGATGACGCACTGACTTTCTTGGGTTATCCTGGGTGGATAACTCTCCGGGGATTTAAAATCTGAACAAAATATAATCTTATCTAAACCCACATTGGTCAAACTCCGCCATGGGAATGGTAGGTAGGTAAATAATGGAGTGTAGCTGCAGATCTTTTTAGAAGTAAGGTTATTTAGGTATAGGTACACCTAAGTACAATTATAATACATATTAAAATGCGTAAATTAACTAGAATTACCCATAAAAGTCAGACAAAGTTACTTATTTCCATTGGGGTCCTTGAGAGGAACATAGCTCTTTGTAAATGACTTTGTAAATGACTTTGTAAATGGTCCAAGTCAGACCGGAACGTCGCCGTAAGCTTCTCTCGCCTTTGTGCCGGTTATTTGTGTATAGCTCTTGTCCCCGCTACGTAACTATCATACAGAGTAAGGTAGCAACTCAAGCACCCTGCTGCTGCTGCTGCTGCTGCTGCTGGCCCAACTTGGTTGAATTAAAAGAGATCTTTTGTCAGGTTTCACTATTACCTCCGCCAAAATAATATCAGTGACTTGTTTCCATTGGAGTTCTTCAGTAGCATCATGGCTCGCCCTTTGTGATGAGTTCCTGTCTGCCTACACTGTTGACACCAGTGAAGACGAGGTGGTGTGTGTAGCTATGTTACTGTTAGTCTGCTACTTAGCCTCAAGCACGTAGGTTAGGTCAAGCAAGACGCCCGAAAGCCCTCCCGCCCTCCCGCCCTCCCGCCCGCTCTACCCAGAAGGTGAAGTGTACACCAACATGTGCTAACACCCTCTCCCTTCCTCTCCTCTCACTTCTTTTTCTCGTTCATTTCCCTCTCTTCTCTCCCTCTCGTTTCACTTCTTTTTCACTCTCCTTTCCCTCTCGCCTCTCCCTCTCTCATCTCACTTCTTTTCTCGTTTATTTCCTCTCTCCTCTCTTTTCATCTCGTCTCACTTATTTTCTTCTTTCCCTTCCCTCTTTCCTCTCCCTTAATCTCCGATTTCCTTTTTTCCTCTACCGCTCTCCTACTCCGTCTTCTCTCTGCTCTCCCTCCTTCTCTCTTCTCTTCCTCTTGTTTTTATCTCTTCCCGTTAGTCTTTTTCGTTGTTTTATGCTCTGGTTCACTTCCTCTTTTGTTCTTATTTTCATTACTTCATATAAAGTAACATTCCAATAGACAATAAGTAATTTTGGAGCCACACCTGTCGGCGTAAACTATCTTTTCCTCATCTGTTTTGATTTCCCGAATTTACACAATGTGTGAAACCCTGTTTAAAATAAGAGGCATTTAAGAAATTAATGATTATGGATTGTTGTCCATGAGAAGGTCAAAGCCAAAGTGAAACTATTGGTGGCTGCCCGTCTTGTGGTGTATAATAGCTGTCTCCTGGTCCCTCCGTGAAATTCGACCAGGTAGATAATAAATCTATCAGACATGCATACAACAGTAGGCAGACTTTGGTCATTTTAATTTTTAAAGGGGTGGAGGGGTAAGCCAGGAAAAGGTCTCGGTCAAATGACCAAAAGCTCCAGTGGTGGGTCATCATATAACTAAGATCCGCGTCAGAAAACACTTTCCAGACGAAACTTACCTAACCTAACCTGGTCACGCCCAATCTTTTATACCTTAGAGTTTGAGAATTTTCTCTTAATGACAACCAGGCTTCTCTAGGGAAAACAGCTTTTCCAGACTTGCAAACTTCTAACGTCACCTTAATCCTTTTGGTACGGATGTTATACAACCCCATCTTATTTATACACTGACTTGTTTTGACCATCCATAATTTTCGCTTCAATGACATTATCCGATAGTTTACCCCCGTCTAAAAAAAAACCCAGAGTCTTTTCGACAGACTTTTCGAAAATTGCTACGAATTCTTCATCCGGTAGGTGCTTATCAGCACCTTATTTATCTCATTTATATTTTCCACAGACATTTCTTGCAAAAAAAATCTTGCCTGTTGTTAAAGGAAAGTCAGTGGTCGGTATGCTGAAATCTGTGAAAGTATCTTTGTGTGTGTGGCTAGTAACTGGATGGGTTACCACGTGAACACTGGCTAGGGGATCGTCAACCTTCCAGGGGATGGATTCCAACCCTCCATACAAGAATTCCACGCCATATATCTCTCTATCTTTTTTTTTTGTCTAATCCTGTTCTTTCTTAGTTTCATTCTATTTTTTGCCTTCCGTTATACCATTTATTTCCTTTACTACTTTTCCCTCCCCCTCCCCCTCACACCTTTTTTTTTTTTTACTTCCTCGTCTCTTTATCTATTTTCTCATTCACCTCTTTAATATTTTTCTTCCTTTCTAACCTCTTTCCTCTCATTCCTTCCTCACCTCTTTCTCCATTTCGTCCTCTTTGGCTATTTCTTTTTTTTTTAATCCCTGTTCGTTATTTATTTATTCTTTTTAAACCTCCAATCCTTCTTGTGTTTGTTTATTTGTCCTTTTGTCTCCCCTTCATCTCAATTTCTCTCATCTTTACGAAGAAGATAAAAAAAGATGATGCAAAAGAAGACGAAAATAAAGACGAAGAAGTATACGAGAAAAGACTGATAAAAAATTAGTATTAACCCGGTGGGTTAGTAACCCAGGACAACAGGAGGAACCTAATTAGTGTGGCTTACTTCCAGTGTTGTCCTTTGCATCTCTTCCTCAAGATGCGACTCACAGACGTTGATTAGCGCTCGGGTACCTACTTAACTGCTAGGTACAAGAAACAGGAAGGGTTGGGGGGGAGGAAGAGGTGTAAGGAAACCTGGTTGATGTCTCCAGACTCCCCGGAATTAAAGCTGGGTCCATCAGGTATGAGCCAAAGGATGTATTGCTGAGATATGAGTTACGAGTTATTGTATTCTTTATCTCTCCTTCTGTGACCTCCGCTTCCTTTCCCTTCTGTATATTCTCTCTCTCTCTTTCTCTCTCTCTCTCTCTCTCTCTCTCTCTCTCTCTCTCTCTCTCTCCATACATTTCCTGTTCTCAGTCCATACCAGTTTTCCATTCATTTCTAGACTCCACCATCAACAGTTTTTCCTTTCCACGCCCGCCCTTCCCTCTCTATTTCTTCCCTCCCCCTTTCTCCCTTCCTTGTCTCTTCCCTCCCCTCCCCCTTTCTCCCTCCCTCAATCTCTCCCTGCTCGTGATCCGTTATCCCTCTTAAGAATGTTGCCAGGGACCTGGTGACTCAGTTGGCAGTGAGCACCCCAGCTTGACCAGACGTCTTGCCCTCTCCCCTCCCTCCTTTCCTTCTCCTCCCTCCCTCCTTTCCTTCTCCTCTCTCCCTCCTTCCCTTCTCCTCTCTCCCTCCTTTCCTTCTCCTCTCTCCCTCCTTCCCTTCTCCTCCTCCCCTCCACCTAAAGATGCAGCGACCCGTTGCGTTTCTTCCTCATAAACGATATATTTAGCTGAAGTTTTTCTAATCTTCCCAGTACCCTCTTCACTTACTAAAAATAGGTGCCCGAGTCTCCTTAGCCCTCTCTTCACTTAGTAAAAATAGGTACCTGAGTCTCCTTAGCCCTCTCTTCTCCTAGTAAAAATAAGTACCCGAGTGTCCTTAGCTCTTTCTTCACCTAGTTAAAATAGGTACCTGAGTCTGCTAAGCCCTCTCCATCTAGTTAAAATAGGTACCCGAGTCTCCTTAGCCCTCTATACACCTAGCAGCTAATAGGTACCTGAGTGAACACTCGCATTTAAACGAGTCACCATGGATATGCGCAGCAGTGTACAGTTCCTCAGTTATTAACTACGATTTTAGATTGTGTGGTCTGAAGGGCCAGAGGATTGTGCATCCTCAGCTCATCCTGTGGATGAGCTGAGGATTCACAATGCAGGATGAGCTAAGCAGTTTAAAAATATACCGAGGCATGTCTGGTAACGAGACAACTTAGCAGCACCAGAAAACACTCAGATCTGGAGGTGTATCACTCGAGGTGGGAGAATGGGTGGCCTCCAGAGATGTCACTTGAGGTTGTGAACTTGGTACACGGTCTTGGTGGACCGCAAGAGGAAGTCTAGAGTTCTCGGTCATATTGTTTTCCTGTGGTCGGGTCTCGGGCCTCGGGCGTCGACCTGAGGTTTGTGGTGAGAAGCAGCTGTGTGGGTACAAGCAAGCAAGCAAGCATGCACACACACACACACACACACACACAAAATGAATTGGAAGAGGCAGAATCCATACATAGCTTTAAGAAGAGGTACGGTGAGGCTCTCGAAACCAGGAGTGAACCTAGTAGCGACTGTCAAAGAGGCGGCGAGTACACACACTGTTTTTGTATATGTAAAAAGATAGAAATACACACATACTGGTCTCTTTGTATGAGGTGAAAATCCAGTTCCAATGAGTGAATTCATTTTGGTCTCTGGCTCAATAACATTGTGGTGCCCTGCTACACTGTGTGTGTGTGTGGGTATGTCTATATATATATATATATATATATATATATATATATATATATATATATATATATATATATATATATATATATATATATATATATATATATATATATATATATTCGGGAGCGTGTTCCTGGTCTGAAGACTTGATTTGCGACCAGATACTAGAGGCCTTAGAGAACCTTTGTTCATAACAGAACTTAAATATTAGAGGATGGACTTTGAAATGAACTGAGGTCGGATGACACATCCTGGAATGCAAACTCAAATGGGTTAAAAAGATTTAGATATCAGTGCGAATGTTGGTGTCCAATTTCATTTATTTATAATAGAGATGAAAAATATCGTAATTCCTTTACTCACAAACCCGTTTATGAAGCGGTATAAACCACTAATAAGTTTGAGACGACTGGCTCCCACGACCTCCCAGTGAAACCCTTACAGTGTACGACACCCTTACAGTGTACGACACCTGGCACTGTCTCCACAAGGAGCTCTTACCGCTTTCTAATTGCCTCTCTTCATTCAAGACAATGCAAGACGAGCCTACCTGAACCTACTACACACAATTTGCATATTTTAACATCTTTATCGTAGGAAGACAGGGGCGTTTGATCCACATACTACATTATGGATTCATCCTGTACAATTTCTATTAAGCTAATAAACAGATCATAGATAGGGCCGAGCGTAGCAGACGGAAAATCGAGGGTCCGCAATTCCTTTAACTAAACGAACTTAAGTTAAGTAAAAAGGACACAAGTGCAACTAATGTGACATTTTATTGTTGTCAAGCCATTACCTGGAGAGCGAAACGTTGCCACAATAAAATGTCACATAAGTTGCACTTGTGTCCTTTTACTTAACATATTGTCGGTAATTCTACCAACATTAATAAATGAACTCATGTTGGTTTAGCAGTTCATACAGACATAATAACAAGCTCCAGCTCCAGGACAGGTTATTCACAGGTGTGAGTCTCATACATTTACTCGTTTCCATGTGGCTACCAGGAAGGTGCTCTTCCATACAGAATATGCCAGTCAGTCTCAAGTTACACTCGCCCTCGCCCTGAGAATTGTAGACATCTAACCAGCCTTTGTTAGCTATAAGAGAGATGGTAAGAATGGGGGAGGAAAACAACCGGGATAGGATAGAGCATGAGAGGGATGACAATAATGGCCAGTGGAAGGACTGGGATTGGACAGAACATAAAAGGGATGGCAAGGGTAGGAAGAGGAAGGAAAGTGGTACGATAGTAGCCATGAATACAAAACCATTAACATGTTGATGTTGTCGTGGGGGTTCGTGAGAAGATATTGGAGTAACAAACACACACTTCTCCTCAAGACTCTCTTAATTATACCTCCAAGTCAACTAATTACAATGTAATTAGTTGTACAACCTGCTTGGTGAGACTAGCTACCGGGAGGCCTGGTCTGGAACCGTGCCACAGAGGCAGTGACCCGTGAAATCGACTCCAGATAGACTCCAGGTTGGTAAACAACGAGTCTACCTCCGGTTCCCTTTGTTCTCGTGTTGATATTGTCTTCTAACAAGGGATTTTTCTCCAAATATATAGGAGTAAGATCAAACCATCATCATTATGATTATCATTATGATTTTCATCATTATGATGATCATCATTATAGTCATATACTTATCTCCATCAATATCGCCAATCGTCCTGTTACCACTAATCTTCACTTCAGCCACTGGCCTCCACCACCACTGCAACCACTCTCCTCCACTACAACTACCACCCCTCTCCTCCACGCTCACAAACACTACTTACCAACACCATTACCACCACTACCACCAGCAGCCCACACCCCAGCCACACCTCTCCCTACTCCCGAAGGTCATTTGACTCCCGATTTTCATAAATGTGCTTACAACATGAGTCAGTACGTGTGCCAGTGCAGCTGTGGAGTCTTGAGTAAGCTGGCCACACTCCAGCCTCTCTCAAGTCTGTCCACGGAGGTGGGAGTGCCTTAATAGTATGAGGATCAGACAACAGGCGCATGCACTGGATAACTCTCTCTCTCTCTCTCTCTCTCTCTCTCTCTCTCTCTCTCTCTCTCTCTCTCTCTCTCTCTCTCTCTCCAAAAAGCTAGAAGCGAGATTGGTACAGGAATAAATTGGAATGGACTTGAGTTTAACAGCACTAGAAGAGAAGAGAGACCCCCAGACACGATCAAGTCATACAAAATATTTAGATAATTAGATAAAATAGTTATGGAGGATTGTGATGACATAGATGGCAGTTAAAGACGCAGATGAGCAATAAGTACGTAAGTGCTATTACAATCTTAAGTTGGTAAGTGAGCAGAGCTCACTAGATGTAGGGGTAAATGCAACAACATAAGAGCCTGCTCTCCTTTTATCAGAGCTAAGGAACTGATCATCTCAAAATTCTCTCTCCACTTCTACTGTCTCTAGTGTTATAATAGTCTGCAATTGACCGAAGAAGCCTGCAGCGCAGGAGAAAAGTTTAGACTATAAAGATAATCAAGTGTTGCTCATATGTCTTACACACAAGCTTGGGAATCTGTCCAATTTATTCACAACTCCAGTTTCAAGACTAGATCTGGCGGGGCAGATCTAAATTGCTAGGGAAGGTTGAAGTACTTCGACCTGTACTCCATGGAAATCAGACTAGGAAGGTGTATCGTAATTTACAATTGGAAAATCCAAGGACTGGTGTCGAATCTGTACACAAAAAGCCTTCCCTACGCAAGCAAGAAGCTCAGCAGACAGTGCAAAATATCCCAATGAAAAGCAGAGGCGCCATGAGGACACGAAAAGATTATATAATAATTGTAGGGGGCCCAAGACTTTTCACCAGCCTGCCATAATACATAAGGGGATTACCAACAGACTCCTGGCTGTCCTCGAAAGAAAAATTGAGAAGTTCCTCAAGTTGGTTCCTAATCAGCCGGGCTGTATGCAGGCAATAGTAACAGCCTGGTTGATTAGGTCTTGGTGCACCAGGAAATCTGGTCTGGGACCGGGTCTCAGGGACAATGACTCCTGACAACTTCCTCCGGGCATCTCCCAGGAGGCTAAAAATCGTTAAACCTTGTTGATAAACGCTAAGAGGTTGGCCCAGGAACTACGAGTCGACCCCTGGAAAAGACAACTAGGAAGGTGCCTGAGGCGTGGGTTGGCCAAGATGAGAGCTAAATATGTCAAGAACATCCTGGAGTGTAAGTGAGGGTGGCGGGGATAAACCAAGTGACCACCTGAACCACTGGGTCACACTCCTCACTGCCTCATTCACTTCTACTTGTGACCTACTGAAGGTGAGCCTCCGTCCAGTGGCTCAGCCAGGATTTCAGTCTGGAGGAGGTTACTTAAAAATCGTAAGATGCTCAAAACCAAAGATTTTTTTTTAAACATACGATGATCCTCTTTACGACACTTGTTCATTCTAGCCTATTAGTTCAATCAAATACTTTAATTACGAGGAACGTTTGAAGTCCCTTGACTTATACTCCCTGGAATGCAGGCGAGAAAGATCCCAATCTACGCCTGGAACATCCTAAAGGAACTTGTCCAAAATCTGCATACAAAAATCACTCCCAGTGAAAGCAAAAGACCGGGCAGACGGTGCAACATAACCCCAATGAAAAGCAGGGGTGCCGTGAGTACATACTAAGTGCCCGGGGCCCAAGACTGTTCAACAGCCTCCCATCATACATAAGGGATATTTCCAATAGACCACTGGCTGTCTGCAAGAGGGAGCTGGACAGATACCTAGTCAGTGGCCGATCAGCCGGACTGTGGTTAGTACGATGGATTGCGTGCAGCTAGCAGTAACAGACTGATTAATCAGACCCTGATCCACCGGAAGGCCTGGTTGAAGACCGGGCCGCGGAGCGTTGACCCCCGGAACACCCTCAAGGCAGTCTCCAGGTAGGTAGCCCCTACATATATTGCACTAAGCTTGATGGGGTGGTTGAACTCCAGCAGCCGCATAATGAACAGCTCCTTCGGGTTATCTAAATCTTCTTTCAATTTATCTCTGTCCTCCCTTGTTTATATTCTCATCAGTTTAACATCAGCAAACAGTGAAATGAAGAGGTCTATGTCCTCTGGTAGATCATTTACATATATCAGAAAGACTCAGGTCGTTATAAGTGACTTTCAGTAAACAGAATAATGGACGGAGATTCAAACCGTGGTCCTGGCATGTAGCAGGTCCAAAACTGTACCACTGAGCCACGAAGTTTGCATCACTGTAAGCTATTGTAAGGTTCGTGGCGTAATGATAGAGCACTGGGCTTGCTTCAAGCAAAATCTTCATTTCAAGTCCCAGCCCTATCTCAGTTTATTCATATCAGAAAGAGTATAGGTCACACTAGTGATCTTTGAGGTATCTGAAATTTTTACCTAGTCTGATGCCTCCGCTCTCCGTATTACTGTACTTCCTACTTACCTGGCGACCTACATGCAGGTGATGCTGACCCTCAGGCCAGGTCTCCCGTCACGAATCACTTAACCCTGATACCCTTACTTCTACTCCAAGTTTGTGACTTAGTCTTCGATAGGATATTATAGCAGAAACATTGCTACAGTCTGCCTATCTCTATTGTTTATTTGTCACTCTTTCGTAAAATTCCAGTAAATTTGCGAGTCCTGTTTTAATATATCTCAACCTGAGTTGACTTACCTTAACGAATTTCTATGTCTTCAGATGCTTAGCCATTCCCTTCCTGATTATCTTTTCAGTCACTGCACGTCAGTAATCATGGCCTGTAGTTTCAACCCATCTGTTCGCTCACTTGTATATAAATGTATATACATACATAGGCATCAAAGTACGTAGTACATGGAGAAGGTACCACGTACGTTGATACAGTGTGTAGGTTCGAATCCTGCTATGGTAGCGTGGGTGGCACCAGCCACCCACGTTTGTGCCACCCACGCTACCATACTCTGAAAAACTTTCCCTCATTTCTCCTGTTGCTGCCCTTGCAACATTGCACAGCTCCTGATGACTCACTGAGAAGTGTGAAAGTACTTGAGATTAAGATTTCCACCCCCCGTGGCTTATTTTGCGCGCGCGCGCGCGCACACACACACACACACACACACACACACAAACACACACACACACACACACAAACACACACACACACACACGACATAAAATACTGAGAGGAATCGACAAGGTGGACAGACAGGATGTTCCAGAGATGGGACACAGCAACAAGGGGTCACTGTTCGAAGTTGAAGACTCAGATGAGTCATAGGGATGTTAGGAAGTATTTCTTCAGTCACAGAGTTGTCAGGAAGTGGAAGTCTGGGAAGTGATGTAGTGGAGGCAGGATCCATAAATAGCTTTAAGAAGATTTATGATAAAGTTCATGGAGCAGGAAGAGTGACCCAGTAGCGACCAGTATTTAATCAATAACACTGCGACTAGCCGAGAACTCGAACCCATGTCGTTTTGGCCCGCCTCATGGTGGTCACATGACGCTCTAACCCACAAGACCACCAAATCCTACAATAATCACGCACCCAGCAGAGTTAGGTGTTTTACAGTGATCTGAGGACATACGGTGGTGTGGGTGCCTCTGAGCTAACGTCATTCTACCCCCCTTTTGGTGTATTAACCTCCACGAGCAGTATATATACTATTGTAACCACGAACGAGTGGTATTTAATCAATAACAACACTACGACTAGCCGAGGACTTGAACCTGTGTCGTTTTGGCTCGCCTCATGGTGAGCGAAAATCACATGACGCTCTAACCCACAGGACCGCCGAATCCTACAAGAATCTTCTGCTGGGTGCGTGATTCTTGTAGGATTGGGTGGTCCTGTGGGTTAGAGCGTCATGTGATTTTCGCTCACCATGAGGCGGGCCAAAACGACATGGGTTCAAGTCCTCGGCTAGTCGCAGTGATATATATATATATATATATATATATATGTCGTGCCGATTAGGTAAAACTGGTCAATTAGCAAGAACTCATTAAAAATTAAGTCCTTTCTAAAATTTTCTCTTATACGTTTAAAGTTATATTTTTTTCATTTATGTTAATGTAAAAATTTATGATTTTGTACCAAGAGAAAATTTGAAAACTTACCTAACCTTATTATAACAAGCGCAATTTAATTTAGCCTAACCCAACTAAATATATTTTAGATACGTTTACAATAATTTAATAATAAACAAACACAATGAAATATATTTTTTCCGTTAGGTTCAGAATGATTTTTGCGAAATTATTGGATAGACAAATTTTCGCTTGTCTTATATGGCAAAAAGAACGTTGCTATTTAAGCCAAAATCGCAAGTTTTACCTAATCGGCACGACATATATATATATATATATATATATATATATATATATATATATATATATATATATATATATATATATATATATATATATATATATATATATATATATATATATAACACCGTGTTTGTCTGATTTCGAAATTTCTTCCTTTTCCATTCTATTACTGGCTCCTCTTTTGCGAAATTCTCTTCGAATCTTCTGTTGACCTCTTAATATATTTTTTTTTTTTTTGGATACAAATGGTGTACTGCTGATATTAATGAAGTAAACGCACACGATGATGAACAGTTTTTTTTTAACTGGTATAACATTACTGTGTGTGGAGTTTGATGAGGCTGTACATAGTGAAAGTTTGTCTTCACTTGATCGTTCTCCATATATATCCCCCGGCATTCTGCGCCTTGTTACCTGGTTCTTCAGAGTCGTTCTAATGCGACTGTTGAGCAGCTTCGGTTGTGTCGTTTGGCTGTTATGTCGTTTTTAACTCTTGACTCTCATCTTGCACTTGGATATTCATGTCTGGCTGCCCTGCTGGTATCCTGTTTTCCTGACGTCATGGATATAAATGACGTGCTGACGAGGATAGTGGAGCAAAAAGACGCATTGCAGAGCAAACATTCATTGGGGCAACGTTTATCAGGGCGAAAAGTTGTCACAATAAAAGCTGGTTCTGCAGTGTCTCTTTTTTTCCCCTTATATCACTTTATATTGTTGATGTCTTGATAATGCATTAGAAGGTTCACACACACATACACACACACATACATACACACACACACACACACACACACACACACACACACACACACACTATTCTCCGTCGACCAGTGCTGGATGTATTTGTTACCGTTTATGTAATTTAAATACAATGAATTATAATGACTGACACGCGACTAGAGCCTAACGAAATAGGTATAAGCCTTTTTCTCTAATATAAATAATACGAGTGTTTCACTCGTAGGAGGCCCCGAGCTGGTACTCCCGTAGATGTAACTGTCTTGTTTGTATATAGTAATGTCTGTATTACACGATAACTCGGGGCCTCCTACGAGTGAAACACCCTGCATATAATACCTAATGAAATCATGGACACGAACAGGCTATGCACACAAAGAGGTGAACATAATCTATACATTCTGAGAATTTACTTTAATCCATATTTTTAGTGATTAAAGTATTCTTGACTGGAGGACAAGTTGCATGCAGCCTTAATGACCATCATGTTGATAGACTAACCAAATCGGGTCTCAGCAAAGCTATATACACCCAGAAGTGTGTTTCATTGTATATACACTGAATTTATTTTAATACCTATTTAAAGCATTAAAGTTTTCTTTACTGATGATAATCACGTAACATACAGTTTTAATGAACCTCATGTAGTCGATAGGCTACAAGATAAGAGATGTACATAGGTAATGGTGGGACTTTTTTGTATATGGGCACTAGCCGAGTGCATTGGAGATGCTGTTTCTGTGGTATGTAAGTCGGACCGAAACGTCGTCATAAGTGTCTATCGTCTATGTGCGGGTTATTGGTGTATTATTCCAGTCACGGTATTTTGTTTTTTTCGTTCTTTCGATGCGTTATTGTGGCTTTATACTCTCGACGAAGTTCGCAAATTTCGAACACTTCCTGCCAGGTGTACTGAGGACCACGTTGAAGGACTTAACGGAGCCAGGAAAATAACAATGCATAATGGTGTTGTAATGAGTTGGTTTGATAGTTATGACTTCGATGTGTTGACACTAAGAAGACTGAGGGTAACTCATACCACGGCAACTGAGTTTACCCAACACCTTGGATGAGTAATGAGAATGAGAGGAGACAAGATACAGCTGATAACAATGAGTAAGAAACTTGCCATAATATACACACAACCCGCACATATAAAAGAGAGGAGCTTACGACGACGTTTCGGCCCGACTTGGACCATTTACAAAGTCACACTAACACACAGAGACAGAGGAAGGGTATTTATAGGCAGGCAGACAGGGGAGGGTACAAGAGAGTGGGGAAATGTAGGAGTAGTGGTAGTAGTGGTAGTAGTAAAGGTAGTAGTAAAGGTAGTAGAGTAGACAGTCTTATCTTCCCCCTTCTCCTTTTTTCTCCTTGGGTTTTCCTTTCTTTCTGTTCTTTCTTTTGCCTTGTATTTTCCTTCATTTTTTCGCTTTTCTTCCCTCTCGTACCCCCCTTGCGAGCCGCTAGCCTCATAGCAGTGCTCCTTCCCATATGACTGTCTACTCTACTACCTTTACTACTACCTTTACTACTACCACTACTACCACTACTCCTACATTTCCCCACTCTCTTGTACCCTCCCCTGTCTGCCTGCCTATAAATACCCTTCCTCTGTCTCTGTGTGTTAGTGTGACTTTGTAAATGGTCCAAGTCGGGCCGAAACGTCGTCGTAAGCTCCTCTCTTTTATATGTGCGGGTTGTGTGTGTATTGTTCCAGTCACGGTATTGTGCCTTTTTTGTTATTTGCCATAATATAAATCCCAGGATGAAAGAAAATATTCCCTTCACCAGCATCAAGGGACCCTCTCGCCCCATGAAGGGCCCGCAGCTGTAGAAAAAAAAAATCTCGAATCAGCAGATGTCTCATAAAAACTTCCCGTTTGGGACCCACCTGACCCATCCCGTCTTTGTCCATCCCCAGGAAGCGTAAAGAACAATGCCCTCTTTCTCTTCTTTTACTCCACCTTTTCTTACGTAATTTTTACATAATTTTTGTTAAAACGAGTTGAAAGGCAAATATTTTAACTGTTGAGAGGGAAGTGGGTGGACGGTGGAGGGAGACGGAGGAGTTTGGGTGAGGAAATAAGTAACTTGTGGGGGTGAATAGTGTTGCGTTTTATTTGTGTTGTAGAAAAAGAGCCCACACAGTGGGCTTTATCAAGTCACAAAAGATCGGTATTTTACACCGTTTATCTCCTTGGTGTATTGTGGGTAATGGCGATGACATATGGTATGGGTAGTAAAGATGAGTGTCGGTGGGCGTGTTGCTGATAGTGGGCGTGATAGATGAGAGTTGAGAGGTTGAGGTTAGCTGAGTATGGGAATGATGAGTGAGAGTTATGGGTGTGTGGGCGGAAAGGCTTAGGAGTTTGTGAGAAAGATGGAGCAACGAGGCGAGAGGTTTGTGGTACTGATGAAGTGAGACGAAGAAGAGAAAAACAATGTAGAAGTCATCAAGAGGAAATTTGACTGCTACGGTCACATAGGCTGCGATGGCTACGCAGGCCTGCGGACCGCTACCTGTACCAGCCTGGTTGATCAAACAACAATGAAGCCTGTCCTCAGGCCGGGTTGCGAATGCAGAAGAAAACCCGAAACTGGTCATAGATCTGTCACACAAGGGGAGGGGAATAACAGTATTGTGAAGTGAGCGAAGCAAGGAAATTTGATGGAGGTGACAGTGTAGTAGGGAAGAGGAAGTCTGTTGGAGGTGGAAGGGTGAAAGTGTTAGGGAGTATGTTAAAGGTGGGAGGGTGAAAGAAGACGAACGCCTATTCAGTTGCTAGCCACTGCCTCTCAGGAGGCCTCCCTAGCTAGCCCCTGACTCTTCCTTGTCCTTTCTTCGCTCCGGGAGGAGGAAAATGCGACATCCACGGTCTGCGAGGCTTCCTTCTGTGGGTAACATTGGCAGCAGGTAAATTGTTGCAGGATGGATGACTACGATAGCGATTAAGGCTAAATACTGAATACTTTCTGCAAAGAGAGAGAGACAGACACAGACAATGAGAATGAGTAGAGAGAGAGAGAGAGAGAGAGAGAGAGAGAGAGAGACTGAGACTGAGTGAGTTTGTTACGCTACCTGGCGGGTAATTGGAATCAAACACAAAAGAATGAAATCCAAATATTTTCGGCTGCATTTCCTATTTATGAATTTTGTTCTACGACTCACAAGGTCACAGATCTCACGTCTTTTTCCTTCCTTCCTCCATCCCTGTCTACCCTTTCTATCTATTCTCTCCTTCAAATCCCTCCCTCCCTCCCTTCCTTCAGCCTCCTTCCTCTCACCCTATTTCCTTCTCTAACTAGTACATTCCTTCTCTTTCTCTCTCTCTCTCTCTACACACACACACACACACACAACAGAGTAAGAGATGAACACTATACTGGATCCCTGGCACAACACGTGCATTCTCGAGGATTCGACCACATGATCTTTTAGACATCAGCGGCCATCTCCACTCTGGCTACGACTCTCCCCGCTTCTTACCCTTCAGGAGGTAAGCGGCCACAGGCATCGAGCGTGTATACGAGTCAGACAACTTTAGCGTCAGTCCACCACACACGCCTCTTGGTAATGACGGCTGGACACCGGTTTCCCAACCACTTAATTTTTTTTCTGGTTCTGTGAAGTTAATTTCGTGGTATGAAAAGGGACAGATCCAGATCAGTGTTGTTATGTCGCTACACCCGTGTGACTAGAAGGACGCAATGAGTGGTAGAGGCTCGAACCTCCCTCCGCTAACCTCGAGAGAGACACGTTACCATTCAACACATACCAGCAGCATCATCTTACTGCCTATGCAACCGTCCGAAGCAATTTTTTTTGTGTGTGGCTTAAGGCAGCGGATGACACTACTTACACCCAACTATCACTAGATCACATGTGTGATTGCCTCCCACGCCTCTAGCAATGCATGATCGCTACGGTTATGTCACTTCGCTGTGCTTATAATCATGATATAGATCGCAAGAAAGCGTTAAGCCTCTAGAACTAGTGGCACATGTATCTTTCCTTGATGTATATGCAGAATATATACACAGAGATGACTCTCTCTCTCATATATATATATATATATATATATATATATATATATATATATATATATATATATATATATATATATATATATATATATATATATATATATAATGTCGTGCCGATTAGGTAAAACTTGCGATTTTGGCTTAAATAGCAACGCTCTTCTTGCCATATAAGACAAGTGAAAATTTGTGTATGCAATAATTTCGCCAAAATCATTCTGAACATAACGAAAAAAATATATTTCATTGTGTTTGTTTATTATTAAATTAATGTTAACGTATCTATAATATATTTAGTTGGGTTAGGCTAAAATAAATTGCGCTTGGTGTAATAAGGTTAGGTAGGTTTCAAAGTTTCTCTTGGTACAAAATTATAAATTCTTACATTAACATAAATGAAAAAAATGTATCTTTAAACGTGTAAGAGAAAAGTTTAGAAAGGACTTAATTTTAGATGAGTTCTTGCTAATTGACCAGTTTTACCTAATCGGCACATATATATATATATATATATATATATATATATATATATATATATATATATATATATATACATGTGTATATATATATATATATATATATATATATATATATATATATATATATATATATATATATATATATATATATATCTTTATATCAACAATGTATCTCTCAAATCTTTTGTACCATATTATGTAATAAAACATACCTATTGGTAAAAAAAAAAAATTAAAAGATGGGGTGGTAGGAGAAGTGGAATATTCAAATGGCATCAGGAAGAAATCCAAATATTCTTCCTTGAAGCCTTTTTATCCACTTCTCCGAGGCTATGGGTCCCACAATTTGTACCAGAGGTGGACCCCATCCTATATATATATATATATATATATATATATATATATTTATCAATAACAATGCGACTAGCCGAGGATTCGAACCCATGTTGTTTTGGTCCCCCTCATGGTGAGCGAAAATCACATGGCGCTCTAACCCACAGGACCACGCAATCCTGGTAGCCCAGTGGCTAACGCGTCGGTCTGGAGTTTTATGACTCACTGATCGCGGGTTCTAACCCCGACCGTGGTATGGTTTAATCCCAGTTGGAGGCGTAGATAAAAAGGCTTCGAAGAAAAATGTTGACGTTTCTCCATGAGGTTGCTTGAATACTTCACCTCCACCAGCCTATCTTTTATGAAGGCACATGTGTGTTCTTTAGGTAATATTTTTTTTTTTTTACGGATTTAAAGTATGACTGTATGTGTACAGGTGACTTGAAGTGATAATGACCCTCTTACAGCCAAGAGGCTTTAAGCCTCAGTATACAGTAATTTTATTGTATTGTTCTTCCGTTTATATAACTGAACAGTTTTATTACCTATTATGACCTATAGTTTGCAGGTGGGTGATATAATAATAAGAATTTAGTAATAATAATATAATTAATAATGTATTTCGATTCATTATTCGTCAATAATAAAAGTTGTTTCACTCGTAGGAGGCCCCGAGTTATCGTTTACTACAGACATAATATACAAACAAGAGAGTTGCAACTACGGGGGGACCACCTCGGGGCCTCCTACGAGTGAAACACCCTGTACGTTATGCTGGAAGTCGAAGAATACAGAGTACTTGCTTCCTCTTTAAGCTACAGTTGTGAGTTACTTGCTGACCTGATGGTTTTTCCCCGGCAGGTGTGATGGTGCGGGCGTGGGCGTGATGGAGGGCAGGTTGGCCCCTGAGGTCACCATATACTCTGCCCGCTACGCTTCACCCCCGCCCCGCCAGAGGCCCGCCCACCCCCCCTACCACGCCCACGACTATGGCGGCCCGCCCAGACATCCCCCTGGGCCCATGGTGCAGCTGGGCGGGCCGCTCCTGACCCTGGCAAGTGGGCCATTCTCAGGGCCCATATCGCTACCGCAGGGGCTCGGGTACTGGGGCTCAGGAGTGGTCCGCCGCCACTTCCAACACCACCACCACACTTTTCCCCCTTACCCGCCGTCACTGCCGCCGCCCCCGCCACGCCGCCTCCACTACCATCCACACGGTCACCAGTCCATGCCTCTCATGGGTCTGCGGGAACCGCACCCGTCTGCGGTAAGGTGGGAGGATAACCCATGCTTTTCGCGGCCGCCGTATACCCACCCCGTAGTACCGAAGAAGGAGGATGGTACCCGTTTTGTTGTGATGGGTACCCGCGATGCCCCAGACGCCCAGCCTCTCTCCAAGAATCCTTTCCTCACTCAGGAACAGCAGAGACAGCAGCAGCAGCAGCAGCAGCAGCAGCAGCAGGAAGAGGGTGTGTACTCATACGCAGGTGAGGGAATCTTATCCCCTGCCGAAGTTATCCGTGCCCGGGCAGCCATGGACGACTCCGACAGTTACGGAGAGTCGCTGGCATCGGAGAACATATATGAGGAGATCCCCGAGAACTGGGCTGGAAGTTGGTCTCGTCGCTCGCTCGTAGACGAGGTCATGGACGAGTACGAACGAGTGCAGGCAGGTCACCGCCGCGTGTTGTCAGCACTTAACCTGGATGTGGAAACACTCATCAGACCTGCTGGCCAAGATGGTACCGCTTCCCCGGACTCCGGACTTACAGTATCCGCCTCGGACTCTTCCTGTGAACCTAACCAGCTTAACTACGATGTGCCTCGCCCGCGGGTCTCCGTCAGCCGCAGCGAATGGGGCTTCGGAAGGTCGTCGCAAAGGAGCAAGTCATCACCCAAAGAGAGGGACGACAGTGCAGATAAGTCGCCTAAGAACAAGGGTCGCCTGGTGAAGTGCGAGTCCCTAGACCTGAAGGATGCCCTGATTAGGAGACCGTCAGGGGGGCGAGGTCGAGGCTTCAAGGAGAAGCTCGGAGGCGTCCGAGAAAAGATGGAGAAGAGAGGGTGGCGCTTTCCCAACTTCTCCAAGAAAGGTAAGTGTCTTAGATGCCTTCATTACATTATCTTCCTCTAATTTCCCTTCAACAGCACTTGATTTCCTTTGTATATTGTAGAGCAAAAATGTGCAAGGTTAAGAAAAGAGAAGCACTACAGTAAGTCTACTGGTACATTCTGCGCAGGTCCTGTTCAAGGGAAATGGACACGAATGCATTCGCTCAAGACACCTTTGTGAAAGACTTTCGGTTCTTGAACTTTGAACACTGTAAATACCGAAACGTCTTTCATAAAGGTACCTTAAGTGAATGCAATCGTGTCCCATTTCCTCAAATTGTCGGCAGTCATTTGCCTTCTTCCTACAACTTCTTCTTACTCATTACCGCTCATTTTTTTTATTGTTACTTCATGACCTTTACGGGTTTAATACTTTCCCATGAATGTAATGAATATCTAACCTATTTTTGAAAGCTACCCGAAGCTCTCGCTACAAGAACATTTCTTGGAAGATGAGAAATAGCCAGTCACATCTCTGGCTTCCTCAACAACAACGTTATAACGATCTATAAAGAAAATTACACGAGACTTGGATTTTGACAGGTGGTATTTGACGTAACACGAATCTCTAACGGGTTGGTCCACCTAGTGTACACACCACACACGCTTTAACAGAGGGAAAAAAGAGGTACAGGGCGAGCTGAAAATGTCAGCGGGCGTCCACTCGCCTCCACGATCTGACGGAGGGTTATTACACCACTCCATGTTCTTACTGGAAACTCGTGGCCACGATGCCAATTACACCCGTCGACAAGAGCATTCAGTTATTCCTTGCACTTTTATAGTTAACGGCATTACAGTGTTTTTCTGCGGCAGTTCAGCTAACCTGAAGTGCCAGTAATTTGATCTGCGATATACAGATTATTATTATTATTATTATTATTATTATTGATCAGTAGTAATAATAATATTATTACTATATGAAACGCTAAGCCCGTGTGGGTCATTTAGCGCAAGGAGTGGTGGAGGCTCGATCCTCCGTGTACTTGTCACGAGACACTCACGCTTACTAAATGTACTCTCCTAGTTGATATGATGGGAAGTACTCTGTCTTGGCAGAGAGTGCCATTCATCTCTCTCTCCTCCTTTCCCGTCTTGGGTAATCACCGCTTCTTCAATATCCAATCTGGATATTATTCTCTCTCTCTCTCTCTCTCTCTCTCTCTCTCTCTCTCTCTCTCTCTCTCTCTCTCTCTCTCTCTCTCTCTCTCTCTCTCCCCCCTTCGCATGAACTTCTGACATATCCATGACATTTACTGGATAAGCAAGACACGCATGCATCAGGTAGGCATCTGTACTGTTAAATATTTCGCCCGCTTGGCAATTAAGGTAACAAACTGCTGCACATATCAGCAATGTACACCACGAGTCACACTCAGTGTACATGACCAACCTTCCGCCCATCACCAGTTCAGATAATATTTCCCCTTTCCACTACCTTCTATCGGGAATCTATCCATTCTTCTCTCTTTCTGTTGCTACCTCTCTGTTGTTTCTGTCTTCAGCGTCACTTCGTAGCTGGTAATAGATGCGATGCTTTAGACAGTCGCTAGACATTAATCTAGCGACGTCCCTTTCCTCATCCTCCTTGATAGATGGTGAGGGACTCGTGATCCATGTAATTGGACCTGATTCCATTTTTCCCAAGCTCTGCATGACCCCTTACGGCTTTGGTAATGCAGTGATAGAATATACGACAAAACCATTAGGATCCTGGTGGACGAAACGCCTACATAATGAACACTTTAACCAGTATCATGATTTTGTCTACACTCTACGGATTTAGCGTTTGTTTCCGACTACAATAATTAATAATAATAATAATAATAATAATAATAATAATAATAATAATAATAGCAAATATATTAATAATAATAATAATAATAATAGTAATCTACCCCCTCATCACATTGACTCACACGAGTTAAGAGCTTCAGAATGTTTTACCCTCTTGTTCCATACTTGGCTTACGGTAAGGGTCCTCCGCCTACGTATAACAGCCACAGCTTGGCCCCTTCTGAAAAACTCAGTATGCCTCGCTGTTAGTGGACGGAGTATCGAACCACCACCAATCCTTGTGCTGAGTCAGCCCCCCACACACACAGCAACACGCCCCGATGGCATGGTGGCTAGCGCTCTTGCTTCACGCACGGAGGGCCCGGGTTCAATTCCCGGCGGGGCCGAAACATTTCGAAGTGTTTCGTTACACACACACACACACATACAACAGGCCTAGTGTCTAATCGACATGTGCCTAGGACAAAATGGTAACTAACAGCAACACAGCAACAAGGGGACACAGTTGGAAGCTGAAGATTCAGATGAATCACAGAGATGTTAGGAAGTATTTCTTCAGTCACAGAGTGGTCGGGAAGTGGAATAGTTTAGGAAGCGATGTAGTCGAGGCAGGCTCAATACATAGCTTTAAGCAGAGGTATGATAAAGCTCATGACGCAGGGAGAGTGACCCAGTAGCGGCCAGTGAAGAGGCGGGGCCAGGAGCTATGAATCGACCCCTGCAACCAAAACTAGGTGAGTACACACAAAGTCTTAGATAAAATCATCAGGAAAAGAATGGTGGAGCATCTGGAGCAGAACAGGATAATCAACGCCAGACAGCACGGATTCAGGGAAGGCAAATCCTGTGTAACAAACCTCCTGGAGTTCTATGATAAAGTAACAGAGGTAAGGCAAGAGAAAGAAGGGTGGGTTGACTACATTTTCCTGGACTGCAGGAAGGCCTTCGACGCAGTTCCTCATATGAGATTAGTAAAGAAGTTGGAAGACCATGCGTGTATAACAGGAAGGGCACTGGAATGGATCAGGGAATACCTCACAGGGAAACAACAACGGGTCATGGTGCGTGATGAGGTATCACAGTGGGCGCCGGTGACGAGCGGTGTACCGCAGGGGTCAGTCCTAGGACCAGTGCTATTCTTGCTATATGTGAATGACATGACGGACGGGATAGACGCAGAAGTGTCTCTTTTCGCAGATGATGTGAAATTAATGAGGAGAATCACATCGGATGAAGACCAAGCAGGACTTCAAAGAGACCTGGACAAGCTTGACATCTGGTCTAGCAACTGGCTTCTCGAATTTAACCCCACCAAATGCAAAGTCATGAAGATCGGAGAAGGGCAAAGAAGACCGCTGACAGAGTACAGGCTAGGTGGACAAAGGCTACAAACCTCATCAAAGGAGAAAGACCTTGGGTTGAGTATAACGCCAAGCACGTCTCCGGAAACACATCAACCAGATAACCGCGGCAGCATATGGGCGACTGGCAAACCTAAGATTAGCGTTCCGTTACTTTAACAAGGAATCGTTCAAGACACTGTACACCGTGTACGTCAGGCCCATACTAGAGTATGCAGCACCAGTCTGGAACCCACACCTGGTCAAGCATGTCAAGAAATTAGAGAAAGTGCAAAGGTTTGCGACAAGGCTAGTTCCACAACTCAGGGGACTGCCCTATGAAGAAAGATTGAGGGAAATAGGACAAACAACACTGGAGGACAGAAGGGTTCGAGGAGACATGATAACGACATACAAAATACTGCGGGGAATCGTCAAGGTAGATAGTGACAGGATGTTCCAGAGAGGTAACACAGAAACAAGGGGACACAACTGGAAGCTGAAGACTCAGATGAGTCAAAGGGATGTTAGGAAGCATTTCTTCAGCCACAGAGTAGTTAGGAAGTGGAATAGTCTAGCGAACGATATAGTGGAGGCAGGAACCATACATAATTTTAAGACAAGGTATGATAAAGCTCATGGAGCAGGAAGAGCAGAGACCCAGTAGCGGACAGCGCAGAGGCGGGACCAGGAGCTGAGTCTCGACCCCTGCAACCACAATTAGGTGAGCAATTAGGTGAGTACACACACACATACACACCAGGGATTATCGCTTCATATAAATTTAACGATATGGGGGAAAAAATTCACACCAAAAAGAGTGATTGTCAATATGAACAAGAATCTACATTAATGAGGTTGCTTAAGTATCTTTAACTGTGGCATTTTTCAGCTTCGCAGACTCATGTTGTATAGTGATTTCTTTAACACACACACACACACAGATGCTCAGATGGTAGGGCGACATGTACAATGTTTGGCCTCTTGAGGCGGGACAATGTTCGTGGGGTCGAATCCTGGCCTGCCGCAGCTTGGTAAATGATTCAAAACCACTTGTTTCGTGGTTTTATTACTATATAGACTGCTTGTGGAGGCGGGGCTGAAATTAATCCTTGAGCATACATCTGCCACGAGTGTCCTTGCAACATGAAACAAGTCTAGTGCGCTAGGCTCATGTTGTTTGTAGGATCGATGGCTCAGATGGTAGGGCGACATGTACATATTATATATATATATATATATATATATATATATATATATATATATATATATATATATATATAATATGCGTGTGTGTGTGTGTGTGACGACCCAGTGTTCTGTGGAACAAACATGATAGCACAGCACTTCAAATTGTCCTTTCACTGGAAACGCCCTGATTCACTTCACCTCCTCCTTCCATACTCTCACTACTTAACGACTTTTTCAGCAGCTTCTGACCCTTCGGTCTAGCCCCGTTCATTCGCCTTCCTTCTTTCCTTTCCCTCCTTTATTCACCTTCCTCCCTGTTCCAGCACTAGTCTCATTAGTTTACGTCTACCCTCAATGATTTACCTCACTTGGAGCTGTCTACCTGTCCCTTACCTGAGTGAGCAGGGGGGGGGGTGACCAAGTGTGTCACGCCTCGCTATCTGGGTCGGGTGAGTCAGCCGAGCGGGGAGAGGGGCGGGGAGAGGTATTGGTCGGAGGTTGTTGGGGGTTGGTCGGGGAGAGAGGGTAGTGGCGGCGGCAGTCTACCCACAGAGGAGTCCCGGTCCGCCTCTGAGAGTGAGAGTAACGGTGGCGGCGGTAATAGTGAAACCTGACAAAAGGTCTCTTTTAATTCAATCAAATTGGGGCCAGTGTTGTGCTCGCTACCTTACTGTGTGATAGTTACGTAGCGGGGACAAGAGCTATACACAAATAACCGGCACAAAGGCGAGAGAAACATACGACTACTTTTCGATCCGAATTGGACCATTTACAAAGTCATTTACAAAGAGCTGTTTCTCTCAAGGACCCCAATGGAAATAAGTCACTTCGTCTGACTTTCTTGGGTTACCCTGGGTAATTTACACTATCTATGATAATTGTACCTGTGCCTAAATAAACTTACTCTGTCATTCACAGAAAGTAAGCAGCAACAGGCTGGTTGGTTATGGTTATACACACAAAGATGTCTGTATATCAGTGTATATATGCGGAGAGTTTACTGTAAACACCACATTAAAGATCTTGACTGGTGGTGAGCAGGTAACCTTGCAGCCTTAATGACCCTTTGTGTAGTAGATAGGTTTTATACTCAATTGTTTCAATAATAAATAATTAAGTCTCGTCTCAGACAGAGCTGCGAAGATAGAAAAACTCTTGAAATTTGTCAGAAGTATATACAGAGAGGGAAGAGGCACTATTGGAGAGAGGCAATGAGACATACAAACACAGAGAGGGAAGAGGCACTATTGGAGAGAGGCAATGAGACATACAAAAACAGAGAGGGAAGAGGCACTATTGGAGAGAGGCAATGAGACAAACACAGAGAGGGAAGAGGCACTATTGGAGAGAGGCAATGAGACATACAAAAACAGAGAGGGAAGAGGCACTATTGGAGAGAGGCAATGAGACATACAAAAACAGAGAGGGAAGAGGCACTATTGGAGAGAGGCAATGAGACAAACACAGAGAGGGAAGAGGCACTATTGGAGAGAGGCAATGAGACATACAAACACAGAGAGGGAAGAGGCACTACTGGAAAGAGGCAATGAGACATACAAACACAGGGGAACAAGCAAGGTACGTGGAGGAAATTTGTACTCGGGCGTTTGTGAGACTGTTTTCTTGTCATTGGTATATAAACAGCAGTGTGCTGATACGTTTTTATTCTAGATTCGAATACTGTCAGTGTATCTAGAGATGTTTTCTAAAGCAGGAAATTACTTTATTACTCTTAGAATGCGACTAACAGCAATCGACTAAGACTCATCAAGACATCACAACCACCTCCATCCACCTCGCCTACCTCCTCACCCACCTCCTCACCCACCTACTCACCCACTACCTCCCCCACCTCCTCCACCACCACCTCACCCACCTCACCCACATCCTCACCCCCCACCTCACCCACCTCCTCCCCCACCTCCTCCCCCACCTCCTCCCCCACCTCCTCCCCCACCTCCTCCCCCACCTCCTCACCCACCTCCCCACGTCACAACTCTTCCCTTAGTCCCCTCAACTCAAGACCTGCATTAGAATGATTTGTCCTTAGTTGCTACCATTTTCTCCTCTCCTCTCTCTCTCTCTCTCTCTCTCTCTCTCTCTCTCTCTCTCTCTCTCCTCTCTCTCTCTCTCTCTCTCTCTCTCTCTCTCTCTCCAGGAACAATATTCCCAAAAAAATATTAAAATCAGTAATGAAAAAAAGTAAGTAGCTGACCAAATAATTAACAAAGATAATAAGGCAAAAACGAACATTGAATGTAAGAAGTCTATCCAACACCTGCTGATCACGCCAGTCTCTCACACCAGTCTCCTATACACTGCTGACTGTCTCTTACACCAGTCTCCTACACACTGCTGACTGTCTCTTAAACCAGTCTCCTACACACTGCTGACTGTCTCTTACACCAGTCTCCCTCAAACTGCTGACTGTCTCTCACACCAATCTCCCTCACTGCTGTGTTTCACACCAGTCTCCTTCACACTGCTGACTGTCTCTCACACCAATCTCCCTCACACTGCTGACTGTCTCTCACACCAATCTCCCTCACTCCTGTGTTTCACACCAGTCTCCTTCACACTGCTGTCTCTCACACCAGTCTCCTTCACACTGCTGTCTCTCACACCAGTCTCCTTCACACTGCTGTCTCTCACACCAGTCTCCTTCACACTGCTGTCTCTCACACCAGTCTCCTTCACACTGCTGTCTCTCACACCAGTCTCCTTCACACTGCTGTCTCTCACACCAGTCTCCTTCACACTGCTGTCTCTCACACCAGTCTCCTTCACACTGCTGACTGTCTCTCACACCAGTCTCCTTCACACTGCTGACTGTCTCTCACACCAGTCTCCTTCACACTGCTGACTGTCTCTCACACCAGTCTCCTTCACACTGCTGACTGTCTCTCACACCAGTCTCCTTCACACTGCTGACTGTCTCTCACACCAGTCTCCTTCACACTGCTGACTGTCTCTCACACCAGTCTCCTTCACACTGCTGACTGTCTCTCACACCAGTCTCCTCTTCACACTGCTGACTGTCTCTCACACCAGTCTCCTTCACACTGCTGACTGTCTCTCACACCAGTCTCCTTCACACTGCTGACTGTCTCTCACACCAGTCTCCTTCACACTGCTGACTGTCTCTCACACCAGTCTCCTTTACTCCAGTGACTGTGTTGACTGGTCTAGACTTCATGATAGCCAGGCCAACACACATTAGCAGTGCATATACACTAAGACATACAGTATTTACTGAAAAATACAAAATATGTGGATATACATTGAGAGACATAGAACTCTCCGTGTATACAGACCACTATGTATGTGGTTTAGTATAACATGCCCACTCACTCAGCACCTGGACCAGATTCATGGAATGCTTTATTTATAAAGAAGTGCAAAGTACCATTAGCAAGAACCCTTAGTATTCTTTGGAGAAAGAGCTTAGATCTAGGTGAAATACCGGAGGCCTAAAAGAGTGCAGACATAGCTCCTTTGCATAAGGGAGGTAGTAGAGCACTAGCTAAAAATTACAGACCAGTAGCTCTCACTTCTCACATCATAAAAATCTTCGAAAGAGTGATGAGACGGCAGATTACAAACTTCATGGACCAGCACAACCAACATAACCCGAACCAGCATGGCTTTAGAGCAGGACGATCATGCCTGTCACAGCTGCTGAACCATTATGACAGAATTACGGAGGCATTGGAAGACGACCAAAACGCAGATGTGATTTACACAGATTTTGCAAAGGCGTTTGACAAATGCGATCATGGAGTGATAGCGCACAAAATGAGGGCCATAGGCATTACGGGGAAGGTAGGCAGATGGATTTTTGAGTTCCTAACACACACAACACAAAAAGTAGTAGTGAACAGGGCAAGATCCAGCATCAGCGAGGTCAAAAGCTCAGTGCTCCAAGGCACTGTCCTGGCACCTCTGCTGTTTCTCATCCTCATAGCAGACATAGATAAAAACACCCAGCACACTTTTGTATCATCATTTGCAGATGACACTAAAATAAGCATGAAAGTCACTACGGTAGAAGACACTGAAAAATTACAGGAAGACATAAGCAGGGTCTTCCAATGGGCAGTGGAGAACAACATGACGTTCAATGGTGATAAGTTTCAGCTGCTTAGGTATGGAAAAAATGAAGAACTCAAAAGGAACACTATATACAAAACGCAAGAGGGTCACCACATAGAACGAAAGGAACACGTAAAGGACTTGGGAGTAATTATGTCTGCTGATCTGTCTTTTAAAGACCATAACAAGACAAAGATCACAACAGCCAGGAAGATGACGGGGTGGGTATTGAGAACTTTCAAAACAAGGGAAATAATGCCGATGGTGACACTCTTCAAATCGCTAGTGCTCCCTCACTTAGAATACTGCTCTGTGCTGACGGCCCCGTTCAGGGTAGGAGAAATATCAGAGCTGGAACAAATTCAGAGATCGTTTACGGCTCACATTGAGCCATTGAAACATCTAAATTATTGGGAACGCCTTCAAGTCTTGAACATGTATTCATTGGAGCGGAGGAGAGAGAGATACATGATAATATATAACTGGAAAGTACTTGAGGGCCTGGTCCCAAATCTGCACACTGCCATAACATACTGGAGTGAGAGATATGGGAGGAAGTGTAAAATAAACCCAGTGAGGAGCAGGGGTGCGGTGGGGACAATACGGGAGCACTGTATTAACATCCGGGGTCCCAGACTATTCAGCATCTTACCAGAAAATATCCGAAACACGGCTGGAACCAGTGTAGAAGCCTTCAAGAGGAAACTGGAAAAGTATCTTCACCAGGTGCCAGATCAACCAGGCTGTGATGGATATGTGGGGCAGCGGGCCTCCAGCAGCAACAGCCTGGTTGACCAGGCAAGCACCAGACGAGCCTGGCCCATGGCCGGGCTCAGAGAGTAGATAAACTCTCGAAACTCTTCAAAGGTATATCAAAGGTAAAGGTATAACCCACATTTTAGAAATTAAAGGTATTGGTAGGTGCGTCGAGGACTTAACTGCTCACGTGAAGTAAATAGACTTTAAATCTAACAGATGCCCATCATTATACCGACTCTAGTTTTTCTCCAATAATAAGAAGTACTTATCCTTTCCCAATAGATGGCAGTCACATGAACACCTGTGTCCGCCATGCTGCAGGTCAAACGCTATGTAAAAGATATTACTGATAAGTCAAGTGACTTTATTGTGGTGAACGTTTCGCCCACGAGGCTTTATCAATCCTGTATTATACAGTTTATTTTTAACTAACTTGCCATCGGGCGCGATAATGTTTTCTCGTTTACTTCAATTTATAAAATTAACATTTATCTATATGTAATAAAGAAATTATTCACACTGATATTGTTATTTTATTACCATGTGAATGTTGTGTACCTAATTACAATAAAATATGTACAAAAATGACATATATATATATATATATATATATATATATATATATATATATATATATATATATATATATGTGTGTGTGTGTGTGGAGAGAATGCTCTCACGTAGAGACGGTACCTTTTACAGATGGAGTAAGATTAAAATCTGGAATGTCCTACTCTGAAAAAAACTGTTCATGGAATGAATCATGCCAAGAATTATTCTGAAGGGTGACATGTGCTCAAGGGCGGCGCCTGAAATTCTGTTCTTGGGATGGGAACTTAGGGATGGCTATCAAGTCGGAAGGGGCAGTGTTATAAATACTATTTTTATCTGGGTTGCTTTGGGTGGTTGAAGGGAAATTTTGAGGTCTTGGCCCCCCTCTCCTCTCTTGGCGCCACCATGATATGCTGAAACAATAAACATATTTTTTTAAATAGGAAATAGTGATGTGTCTTTTACGAAAGCTGATGTGTCTTTTACCAAAGACATCAGCTTTTTCTGGAACACTTAAAGCCCTTCCGATGACAGCTGAAGAACGTCATTAGCTTTACATAATGTTGCATACAAGTGAGGAAGAAGAGTCCATGAAAAAAGGAGAAGTGCAATCCTCCCATTAACTCCTGACCACACTGAGATACATGTGCCACAACCTGTTCAGCCCAACCTGCCAGAGCCTTCAGCAAGCTTTTGCTGAAGCCAAATGTTGGAATGCGACAGCCATCAGCTTGCAGAAAGTGAAAAGGTTTTCGGTAAAATTATCTACAGATGAACAAGTTTGTTTCAAATTCCCCTGACTATATTTGAACTTGTAATACAAGAGGAAGAAACCACATGTATTTCCACAAAGCCATTACGTAAAAGTAAAGCAATTACAAAGCCAGCTTTACTTTCTGCTTGTTTTGTTTGAACAACCAACACACAGAAGATGATAAATTAGACAAATGTGCAGGACTTGGGTAACTTTATTATGGAAACGTTTCGCCCCACAGTGGCTTCATCAGTCCAATACTGAGAAGAATAGTGAAGATCAGAAGGAGTTCGAGGTAATCAGTCCCTCAGCCTCCAGGCTGTGGGACTGATCAAACTCCTTCTGATCTTCATCATTCTTCTCCGTATAGGACTGATGAAGCCACTGTGGGGCGAAACGTTTCCACAGTAAAGATACCCAAGTGTTACATATGTGTCTAATTTATCATCTTGTCGGTTCTCAGAACCATTTATCAGCACAGAAGTTCTCAAACACCACAAAATACTTCAAATAGTTTTGTCACAACTGACGCGTGTTTGACCGTCAATATGGCGGACACTCAATCTTGCACAATCTTGCACATTCACTGTACACACCGGGATAAACTCAGAGGTGGTTCATTCAGGCATTAGTCAATGGTAATTAATCAGATACAATCAAGGAAAGGCTTTAATATATTAAGGGATGCTAAACACTTTGCAGACGGGCGATATTATTTACAAACATTATCTCGCTTCTGCTAACTCTAGAGTCTGACTGTGTGGTTAAAGTACTGTGTACTCTGATGCCGAGTTTGCAGGTTCGAATCCTGCTATGGACTGGATAATGTTTGTATATTAAGGGATGTAAGTATGCTTGAAGTTAGTGTTTGGTTGGAGTGCTGCTTCAGTGACCTTCTTGTGATCAATAGACCACAAGCCTAACAAACAAACTAGTTTGACCTTCAATGACACGACCATAACATAAATGAAACGTCGGTGCCAGACGCAAGGTGTCGTGTCTTTCTTGACTGTTTGCAAAATTGTCATTCCTTTGTTTTGAGAAGGCAGCTTGTTTGCCCCCTGAGTTTGTTTGCTCACGCTGAAACGTTGAAATGTTTGTTCTTATCTCTAGTGCTGTGGTGAGGAAGGTACATACGTACGTGTCCGCACGAACACAGTGCTGTGATGCAGCAAGCTAGCCTCAATTTACAACGCTCATTTCCATACGCGATTCCCTATCTGGAGTCTACCTGGAGGGCATTCTGGGGATCAACGTCCCCGCGGCCCGGTCTATGACCAGGCCTCCTGGTGGATCAGGGCCTGATCAACGAGGCTGTTACTGCTGGCTGCACGTAGTCCAACGTACGAACCACAGCCCGGCTGATCTGGCACTGACTTTAGATATATGTCCAGCTCCCTCTTGCGTCAGTTTCTGAACGTTCCCTGCAATTAGGAATTTTCTTTCTTTAATTAGACTGAAGACCTACAAGAACGTTTATATAAATCACAAATAAATTTTTAAAAAATAAAGAGGGAGATAGATGAGTGAGGCGAGGCCGGGTTATAAATAGATTTGTTTGGATTGTTCTCTCTGCATATACTGAAACTCTTCTTGTAGATATTTTCAGTAGACATAAAATAAATGGTAAGCACAATGGTTATGGTTCTAGCTTTATTTATAAGTTAAAAACAGTGGTTTATGAAGCAAATTATGTATGTATGTGTATGTACGTGCGTATGTATTCTTGTCTACATGTGGGTCTCATTTCAACATTGACAAATCTTCGTTACACTATCATATATATATATATATATATATATATATATATATATATATATATATATACATATACTGTATATAATATTTTTTAATACGCTGGCCGACTCCCACCGAGGCAAGGTGACCCTTAAAAGAATCACTTTCACTATCATTCACATTATCACTGTCTTGCCAGAGGCGCGCAGATACGACATTCTAGATGTCACTCTAAACAGCAAATATCCCAAACGACTCCTCTAGGACTCAAGTCCGGCTAACCGGTTTCCCTGAATCCCTTCACAAAATATTTTACCAATTTAAATAAATAAATAAATAAATAAATTAATATATTATATATATATATATATATATATATATATATATATATATATATATATATATTTTTTTTTTTTTTTTTTTTTTCATTACATGAACGAATATTCTAGTCATTGTTTCTTTAGACTCCTCTGCTAACACAAGAAAACAAGTCATCCATTTTTTTTACATAATTTAATTACACGCTATCCGCCTTTCTTTTTCTACGTTTAGCATTTTTAGGATTTTCAAACGTCTAAATTCGAAAATGAATATATGGAAATCCATATAGTTTAAACTCGCGTAGTTGCATTTATAGGAGGGTCGATTCTAAGGCCTTGTGCCCGTCTTTATCTTGTGTCAGACTGACTGGTTTCTGGCCTCCAGCACCCAGTCATATTTACCATTAAAACTGTGAAGAATAAAGACACACAATACTGGAACAACACACAAAAAATACATGAAGATTCCGTCCTTAGGAGACTGAAACTTATGCCGACGTTTCGGTCCGACTTAGGCTATTAACTAGTAACACAACACAAGTATATTGTCTACCTCCTCCGTCGTTTCGTCTAGTCACTCGAGTGCATTACATTTGCACACCTCCCTTAATAAGTACTTTCTAACATCCGTGTGTGATGATTACTTCTAGAACTTTCTCCTTGTTCGTTGCTTGCACTGCCTCTCTCCTCCAGCATATATTCAGTATCACATTTTCTCTCTTCCGTCCCTATTTTTGCTACACTTATCAGAAATCTGTTCTAGTAAATGACTTGCCACATCTTGCCACATCTCGTCTGCCACATCTCGTCTGCAGAAAGTCCAGGTTATGATGGACCCCTTTTTCTGGCCTCTCCGAATATGCTCTTTTTTTCATTAGTTTCATGTCATTGGTAAACAGTGATTCATAGTGCCGAATTTCCTCCAGCAGATTATTTATATATCAGAAACAGCAGAGGTACAAGCGTTGATCCTTGCTGTGGTCTCATTCTTAAAACAAGAGTTAAAAATAAACTCTTGGGGCGATACAGAGCTCTTTGTGTTTAAAGCGACAACGACCATAACATAGGTTGAGTTTAGAGAATAGTGTCATCCTGTTGCTTGGGGCAGTAGGAGTGAATCGTCTGTAAGCCATAAATTGTCTCACCAAAGGGATTGCTGCCATCAGTTCCGCTGCGACATACATTTCGTGCTAGTGACGTGGGAGGTTTCGTGTTCATATATGAAGCGCTAATTCCTTGTGGACTTTTCAGCGCTGTGAATAGTGGGTGTTCGATGCCTCGCCTGACAGTCTCGAGAGGGACACGCTATCATTCAGTATATATTTGTTTCTCGCTGAGGCATCTTGTGTGTTGGAGCAGTGCAGGATTGTCCAAAATGGTGTCAGTTGTTTATTATAGGTGGTGTCCTGTGCCTGGTACTAATTTAAGTGGAATCTTCAACGATTGATGCTTGTCTCCTAAACTCCAACATTGTTAAATTCTTGCGCCCGATGAGAGCATCATCGCTAGTCGATAACATTGACTCACAAAGGATTTATACCCTATAGTAACTCTGAAGCCTGTGAGAGAGCCAGTCCAGCCTGTATGGTGAGGTTAGCGCCAAGAGTCTGACCAGCGCATCGAACAAGTAATGCACGTTAATTGAATTTCTATGACTTCCATGAATATCGAGACTGGTTCTTGTCTTTATATCTTATTTATAATTTTATTTGGGTATAAGATCTTATTTATATTCAGCGGGTGTTTATATTATACAAAGTCTTCCTGCTTACCTGTTGATAGTTCCGGTTCTCTGACTATGCCTGGTCAGGGTGTTAGTGCTCACTGCTGTCGGCCTGGTCAGGGTGTTAGTGCTCACTGCTGTCGGCCTGGTCAGGGTGTTAGTGCTCACTGCTGTCGGCCTGGTCAGGGTGTTAGTGCTCACTGCTGTCGGTTTGGTCAGGGTGTTAGTGCTCACTGCTGTCGGTCTGGAGTTTTGTTAAGTTATATTTTAGTGTACTTACTGCACCTCTGCTTTTCATTTGGTGTATTATGCTTCGTCTGCTGTGTCTCCAGCTCTCGTAAGGAGCAATATCAGTGTATATATTTGGAACCCGTCCCTCTAACATCTATTTATAAATTGAAATATTTATTTTCTCGCCTGTACGTCAGGAAGTATAATTTGAGATCCTTTTGATGCTCCAAAAATATGCTTGAATTAACTGACATGGGCAGTAAATATTATATGTCATTTGAAATTAAATCAGGTGGTTTAATTTCACATGTGACTTGTACATGTTATTTTGAGTATTTGGAAGTGTACTTATCGCAGATGTTTGTTTCTATTATTTGATATTTTATGTGGCTAGAGACGGGATAAGATTACGAGAGTCACTGTTGTTAAATGTATAAAGTCCGAGACTTCAACCTTGCACCAGCAGATATAAGAAATATTGCCGGAACAAAGGTTGAAGCTTTCCAAAAGAAATTGGACCAGTACCTGCAGAAGTCTCCATTTCTGTCAAGTTTGCGATGGTTATGTAGGCCTGTGGACCACTAGCAGCAACAGCCTGGTTGACCAGGATGTCAAGAAAGAAGTCCGGCTTCAGGCCGGGTTGTGAGAGGAGAAGAAACCTCAAAACAGACCACAAACATGGGCTACTTGTGCGCGCTCCCCTATTTATATTTGCAGTATTTTATTTCCTTCTGGAGTGGGTTCCAGGCAGGCTCTGCGTACTCTATAGCAGGTTTGATATGCGTCATGCATAAAGCCCAGAATAATTCTTTGTTGAGGTTCTTCGGCATGGCGTTCTCAAATTTGCTAGCTTCGTACATGCCTCTTAACGTACTGTCCTTCGAAGAAGGAGCCTTGATACTAGTGCTCTTGATATGGGCCTTCCCTTACCTTTCTTGGATCATACTTGATTACCTATCATTCTCCAGGCACTGTATGATCCATACATGTTTAGAGTTACTCCATGAGTTAAATAGTTACGCAATCTAAGCATTTTTAACTCTTTCGGTCTTAATTTGCATACAAACGGTCTTACTGATAACAAGACCCCAAGGAACCTATCAAGGGAGGCCCCAATAACCTTGACTTCCCTTTGGGGAGCAACATATAAGTATGGTCTTCATTTGCACGACTTCGACCCTCACTGCTCCCCTCTACAAGGGTGTAGCAGCATGCAAGACCTTGCAGGGGTGACGTAACCTGTTAGTGCCAAGGTGATGCTTATCTAAGTCATCACGTAAACGCAGTAGACAAACACAAGGTACGAGTGTCAGGCATCACAGTCTAGAACTGTCAGAACTGATGAGCCTGGCCCATGGCCGGGCTCAGAGAGTAGAGAAACTCTCGAAACTCTTCAAAGGTATTTTCAAAGGTAGTCAGTAAAGTCATAAGTGAATGGTACAGTCTAACAGACCGATGAAGTCATTTCTTCTAGTGAGGTATTCAGTCATCAGAGTCAGGAGAAATGGTGAGTCAGGTATAGTCATCGCGGGTAACAGGGACAATAACCTTAGCCAACATCCACTCTATCCTCAGTGACGGACAGGATAACTGTAGTCCCAATGACTCACGAATATTTCCTGGACTAATGAAAGCCAGTGATGGCTGCGATTCAACACGAGAAAATACAAAAAAATACGTATATTAAGCTTATTGAAAACTGACAGACAAATGTGAAATTACATGGCGAAACGACACGGCAGCAATAAAATGTTGAATGAATGCAGGAGGAATACCTGCAGAGAATTGTCTTGTTTGTCTTGTTGCTAAACAGATCCAAACACGGCCGACGAAGCGACGCTTGGACAGTAGGCAAACATGTCCTTGACTCTCAAGGTGACGGCCAGTCTCCACGAGAGACAACACACACACACACACACACACACACACATACACACATACTCACACATACACACACATACACACACACACACACACACACACACACACAGAGTGATGTAGCGGAGGCAGGATCCATACATAACTTTAAGAAGAGGTATGATAAAGCTCATGGAGCAGGGAGAGAGAGGACCTAGAAGCAACCAGTGAAGAGACGGGGCCAAGAGCTATGAATCGACCCCTGCTACCACAGTTAGGTGAGCACAAACACACACACACACATATACACGAGAAGACAAAAAAGGTCCAAAGAAGAACATCAAAATGGCTGCCAGTACAAAAATACGACTTAAAAAGAGACTGAAAACACTGAAGGCTGTTGAAGAGGAAAATGGGAGACATAATAATAACGTACAAGGTCTTGAAATAACACGAAAGAACAGATACAGAAAAATGTTTACGTTAAACGGGGAAATAAGGAACTAGAAATCTAAATTACGAAAAAGCAGAACTGACAGGATAGAAAACAATGAATTAATGGAGTAAAATAAAACAGGGGTTGACAACTTTGACAAACATATAACATATTACAGCCCAAGAGATAGAACTCGTTCTGAAGAGTGGAGCCAACACCAGCTAGAACACTGACAGAAAGCGAAAAAGTCCAGAAGTTGACAACCCAAACTAGTACTACAGCTGAGAGTAATGCACTGGAAGGAAAGATTAAAATTACTAAAAAAAAACTGCAAGTGTAACTAGCTCCTTGAGCTGAATTAACCATACGGATCTAGCGCTTTACAGTGATAAAAATATTATTATTATTATTATTAACTATAAATTGATAATTGGATTGAAGACTCATACCATGATGGTGGTCCTGGACCGAAATTCCGCCCTTAGGGCATGGCTGGTCCAGGAGCCCCAAGTCCTGTGTCTGGAGGCTCCCAGGCAGGTTGTGGTAGTTGTGGTTGATGTGGGTAATGTGGTGGTTGTGGTTGGAGAGCCAATTTTCTTCTTTACTACCCAGAAAAAGAATCGTGTATCCCAACTTCCCAGAGATAATGAGTGTCCTTACTTCCCATATATAGGAAGCTTGTATCCCTACTGCCCAGACACAGTAAACCTTGAGTATACCTGGAGGGTGTTCCGGGAGTCAATGCCCCCGTGGCCCGATCCATGACCAGACCCCGTAGTGGATCAGGGCCTGATCAGCCAGGCTGTTACTGCTGGTTGCACGCAAACCGACGTACGAACCACAGCCCATCTGGTCAAATACTGACTTTAGGTGCCTGTCCAGCTCCCTCTTGAAGACAGTCAGGGGTCAATTGGTAATCCCCCTTATGTATGCTGGGAGGCAGTTGAACAGTCTTCCTGGTGCAAATTGTTCCAGTGATGACTGTTTCTTCCAGCTACACCTTTCCTCTTGTTTTGTCTTTTCTCCAGGACACTTAAAGTCCTGAAGAAAACACAAAACAACTCCTTTATCTTACAACAAAATTAGAAATTCGAGAACTAGAATATGTATTAATCTGGTTTTAACTCCAAGCACATTGCATCTTTTTTTTTCTTCTAACCATTGTACATCTCTTTTATTCCCGGGTTTGTTTGGCTGGAGAGCGGAAACGACAGATCTTCATGGCCTTTTCTGCAGATCCATGTCTGGAACACGACCTTTTTTTTTTGGATCCAAACTCTGAAAGTGCCGGAAATTGGGGAACAGTCGGCTTCCTCAGACTGCAAGACTCTGAAGGACGGAAGGCGGACGGGAAGAAGACAGCCCTGGACGCGTCGCTGGGTGACGGGAGACGACAGTCCGGGAAGTGCTGTTTGATGACAGGAGAAGAGGCTGCGAAAGCGATATCTGGCTATGAATGATAGTGAATGTGACGCAGAAGAAAAGCTGAATTATGGTACTGGTTGAGTGAACCCTGGCTGAACCTGAGGTTCAATGTAAGAACAGGTGGTACTAGGTCGAAGATATAAGGTGTTCGAAGTAAGGTATCGGGTGTTCGAAGTAAGGTATCGGGTGTTCGAAGTAAGGTATCGGGTGTTCGAGGTAAGGTATCGGGTGTTTAAAGTAACATCTCGAGTGTTTAAAGTAACATCTCTGGTGCTCGAGCTAGGACCTAGAATAATGTTTTGTGTTTATTCAGTAAACACAGATGGGCCAAATATTGTGGATCGTGTCTAGCACTCGCGCTACTAGTACCGCTCTTGAGACAAGCGTTTCTACCCACGTTTCGAGCGCCCTCACTCTGGATACCACACTGTTTACCCGTCTCTCCTGTTTGCATATTATCCTATAAGAAAACAGGAAAAAAATCAACAGAGTATTTACAGGCTGAAAGACTATCCTATTATCGCTCTCTGTGTTATTGGCACTCTTCCTCTTCTTCCTCTTTTCTCTTCCATGATTTCGTATCTCATTAACCTCTCCCTTTCCGTTAAATCTTCCCCTCCTCTCTCCTCATTCCTTCAGGGATATCCTCCTTCATCTCACACTTTTGTCCCAATTTCTCCCTTCCCACTTCTCCTTCCCTCTCCCTGATCTCCTTTCCTTTCCCTTCACCTCTCCATTCCTCTCCTCCTCTCATCCCACTCATTTCACCTACCCATTCATTCATGACTCTTTTCCACCCCTCTTTCTTCGTCTTTCCATTCTCCCTCCCATTCCCCTCTTCAGGTCATCTTTACATTCCTCTCGTCTCCTTTCCTCTCCCTTTCCACGTAAAACTGCCGACGGAAATAATTTCCAGAACAAAAAAAAAACAAAAAAAGCTGCGCTGTATCATTATAATACAGAGGTGTGTGTTAAGCTTACTGTAATTGTTGGCTGGATTACTAAGCTGTAATTTGTGTTACTATGTGTAACACACGTGTGTGTGTGTGTGTGTGTGTGTGTTAATTATCTGTCAGGAAGGTAGATAGGTAATAATTCACAACACACACAAAGATGACGGGGGGGGAGGTATAACGCATGGAAGAGGGAATAATGGGAGAAAAAGAAAAGTAGGATAAAGATGGAATAGAAGAGCGTGTGGCAGCAGCTGTATAAGACTGGTAATGGAAGATACTCCATAGGCTGAAAAGGAATGCGGAAGTGAGAGAGAGAGAGAGAGAGGGAGGAGAGTGGGGCGTGAGAGGCGTGCATGAGAGGGGCACAAGAGAGCATGTCAGATTGTATGTGCAGTGTGTATTGTTGGCTCAACCTTAGTTTCAACACGCTTCCGTCTCTACCCACCCATGACATCTCTCTCTCTCTCTCTCACTCCCTCCAGCCTCCGTCCCAAGACACCCGTGACATTTCTCTTACTCCAGTTTTCCGTCCCTGGCCGCCCGTGACGTCTCTCTCCGTTTTTAGGAAGAGTGATTCTACTCTGGCGGTCACGTGACCAGCAGGAAGTGTTAATGTATGAAGTAGTTCAAAGTTAATGACTTAATCCATACGTGTTTAGACATGACTCAACGTGTTATTGAATATGAATTATAATATTGAACTCTACTCTATATATTTAATTTTGCACCAAAAGAACGTTAGAAAACTTACCTAACCTTATTATAACAAGCGCAATTTAATTTAGCCTAATCCAACTAAATATATTTTATACAAGTTTACCATAATTTAATACTAAACAAACACAATGAAATATATTGTTTTCGTTAGGTTCAGAATGATTTTTTGCGAAATTATTGCATACACAAATTTTCGCTTGCATTATACGGCAAGAAAATCGTTGCTATTTAAGCCAAAATCGCAAGTTTTACCTATATGGCACGACATGTATATATATTATTAACACATAGGCCGTTTCCCACCAAGGCAGGGTGGCCCGACAAAGAAAAACTTTCATCATCACTCACTCCATCACTGTCTTGCCAGAGGCGTGCTTACACTACAGCTACAAAACTGCAACACCCCTCCTTCAGAGTGCCGGCACTGTACTTCCCATCTCCAGGAATCAAGTCCACTCATGTCAGCTGAGAACAGGAAACTGAAGCTACAATGGGCACAAGCTCACCAACTTGCGACTTGCAGATAGTAGGGTCAGAATCTGGCATATACCTTTGGGATCTGAAGCAACTGCGTGATGCTCTCAAACCACCATAGATCAGGATCTCTAAGGAAAGTTTCCAGTACCTTGTTGAATCCATGCCACGAAGAATTCAGTGTGTTCTGAAGGCAAAGGGAGGTCTTACACACTATTTGAAGGGTGTTCCTAATAAACTGGCCATTGAGTGTGTGTGTGTGTGTGTGTGTATTCACCTATTTGTGATTGAAGGGATCGAGTCGTAGCTCCTGGCTTCGCATCTTCACTGGTCGTTACTAGGTCCACTATCTCCCTACTCCAAGAGCTTTATCGTATCTCTTCTTAAAGCTGTGTGCGTGTGTGAGCGCGCGTGCACAGAAGACACACCCCAGAGCTGCTGCACGTGATAGCACTTTAAGAGGTGACCTAAAACTAACTCCTCCGGGCGGAGGCGCAGCCGGGGTGTTCGCCGCTGCCAGTGAACGAAGCAAGAATACTAATGCTACTGTGAGAAAGAGAAAGGCCACTGAAATAACCTGGAAATATTATAAAAACAAGGTAAATATTGCCGGAATGGAGGTCGATATTTTCCAGAGGAAATTGGACAACTATCTCCTACAAGTGCCGGTTTAGCCGGGTTTTCATGGCTACGTGGGGCTGCGGGGGACTAGCACCAACCGCCTGGTTGACCAGGCGGATTATAGAAAAGCCTGACATTGGTGAAACAACGATATTAAAAAACCTCTCGAAACCGGCCACTAAAATGATCTTTGTTTTTGGCATCAGTCTTGTTGAGTATTTTCAGATTAGAAAGGAAGAAGGGAGAGGATAGGTGGACGAGAGGGAAGATACGTGGAGGAAAGAGAGGAAAGGAGGGGTGAGGAATAAGGTGGATATAGGATGTGGAGGATGGAAACGACGAGGGTAGAGTTCCGGAATCGGGTCACTACATCCAGGCCGTACAAGAGTGCTCACTACATCCAGGCTGTACAAGAGTGCTCACTACATCCAGGCTGTACAAGAGTGCTCACTACATTCAGGGTGTACAAGAGTGCTCACTACATCCAGGCTGTACAAGAGTGCTCACTACATTCAGGGTGTACAAGAGTGCTCACTACATCCAGGGTGTACAAGAGTGCTCACTACATCCAGGGTGTACAAGAGTGCTCACTACATCCAGGGTGTACAAGAGTGCTCACTACATCCAGGGTGTACAAGAGTGCTCACTACATCCAGGCTGTACAAGAGTGCTCACTACATCCAGGCTGTACAAGAGTGCTCACTACATCCAGGCTGTACAAGAGTGCTCACTACATCCAGGCTGTACAAGAGTGCTCACTACATCCAGGCTGTACAAGAGTGCTCACTACATCCAGGCTGTACAAGAGTGCTCACTACATCCAGGCTGTACAAGAGTGCTCACTACATCCAGGCTGTACAAGAGTGCTCACTACATCCAGGCTGTACAAGAGTGCTCACTACATCCAGGCTGTACAAGAGTGCTCACTACATCCAGGCTGTACAAGAGTGCTCACTACATCCAGGCTGTACAAGAGTGCTCACTACATCCAGGCTGTACAAGAGTGCTCACTACATCCAGGCTGTACAAGAGTGCTCACTACATCCAGGCTGTACAAGAGTGCTCACTACATCCAGGCTGTACAAGAGTGCTCACAACATCCAGGTTGAGCAAGAGTGCTCACAACATCCAGGTTGAGCAAGAGTGCTCACTACATCCAGGTTGAGCAAGAGTGCTCACTACATCCAGGTTGAGCAAGAGTGCTCACTACATCCAGGTTGAGCAAGAGTGCTCACTACATCCAGGTTGAGCAAGAGTGCTCACTACATCCAGGTTGAGCAAGAGTGCTCACTACATCCAGGTTGAGCAAGAGTGCTCACTACATCCAGGTTGAGCAAGAGTGCTCACTACATCCAGGTTGAGCAAGAGAGAGCCTGCATGAGTGCTGGACACCTCGTCAAGCACACTACCCGAGGCTGCATTTCACCGCTCTGGCCAATTCTCAGATGTTGACACGAATGCAGAGAAGAGACGGGTGGAGAGTTCCTCGACGCAGGGCTCCTCAGAAAGAGGCTCACGACGAACACACACTTAGTAATGAAATGATATCACTCAATTGACATTCATGCGAGTATATACGAACGGCGCACGAATGTAAATGGACGCACGCGCGCCCCTTCCCCCTCAAACACACACACATACACATACACACACACGACTCGACCCCTGCAACCACAGCTAGGTGAGTGCACACACACACACATAGGCCAGGAGCTATTACTCGATCCCTGCAACCACAATTAGGTAAGTACACACACATACATGTGTGTGATAAAGCTCATGGAGCATGGAGAGAGAGGAAGAAGTAACGACCAGTGAAAAGGCTGGGCCAGCCTATGTCCCGACCCCCTGCAACCACAGCTAGGTGGTACAACTAGGTGAGTACACACACACACACACACACACACACACACACACATATACATACATACATTCGTGTGCGAACACGCACGCACGTTTGGTCCATATTAGAATAAGCATCACCAGTGTGGAGCCCACATCTGCTTGCAAATATCCAAAGGACTGTAACCAGACTAGTTCAAGAGCTGAGGATGTGCACTTTGAAAAGAGATCGAAAGAACTGATTCAGTCAACTCTGGAACAGAACAAAGCTGGTTAGATGTGATTACGATATACAAGATAGTCAATTGATTTGAAAGGACGGCTAGGGACAGACTGCTTAAAATACCCGAAGCAAAAACATGGGAACATGGAAGCCGAAAACACACTCGCGTTACAGGGATGTTAGGAAGTACTTTTTTAGTCAGCTTAGAATAAAAATGGAATGACTTGTCCGTGGAAATGGTGGAGATAAACTTTACGTTTTATGAGTAGGAATGAAAAGGCTCAAGTGGCAGAGGATTAATAAACTAATGCATCTCAGCTCACGTGTTCTGCAATATAATGTATCCACACCTGTCAGCACACACGAGCTTTTAAATCTCTGCACCAAATTCACCTTAAACCAGCAAATAATAGAGCCTACAAGATTGGAGAATACGCTGGACCTCATCTTCACCAACAATGATGATCTGATACGAAATGTCATCATATCAAAAACGATATACTCAGATCACAACATAATAGAGGTCCAGACATGTATGAGGGGAGCCCCAGATCGACAAAATGTGATCAGTCGCGAGGGAGCCTTCTCCAATTTTAACTTCAATAACAAAAACATAAGGTGGGACCAAGTAAACCAAGTCCTAAATGATATAAACTAAATGATATAAACATTGGAGCGGAGGAGAGAGAGATACATGATAATATATACATGGAAAGTACTTGAGGGCCTGGTCCCAAATCTGCACACTGCCATAACAACATACTGGAGTGAGAGACATGGGAGAAAGTGTAAAATAAACCCAGTGAGGAGCAGGGGTGCGGTGGGGACAATACGGGAGCACTGTATTAACATCCGGGGTCCCAGACTATTCAACATCTTACCAGAAGATATCCGAAACACGGCTGGAACCAGTGTAGAAGCCTTCAAGAGGAAACTGGACAAATATCTTCACCAGGTGCCAGATCAACCAGGCTGTGATGGATATGTGGGGCAGCGGGCCTCCAGCAGCAACAGCCTGGTTGACCAGGCAAGCACCAGACGAGCCTGGCCCATGGCCGGGCTCAGAGAGTAGATACTCTCGAAACTCTTCAAAGGTATATCAAAGGTAAGCATCACGGATCCTAACCTATGTCTAGAACAAATTAACTCTGTGGCACTTGAGGTTTGCTCAAGGCAAATTCCCTTAAGGAAAAGGAGGAGAAGATGTAAACTAGAAAGAGAGAGGCGCTCCCTATACAGGCGAAGGCAAAGAATAACAGAGCGGCTACAAGAGGCCAATATATCTGAAATACGTAGGGAGGCACTGGTCAGAGAAATAGCAAACATCGAATTAGAGAGGGAGCATGGACACTGGGGTCGTCCTGCAGTTACTAAAAACAACAGACATAGACCCACTCCACAAAGGCGGCAGTAAAGCAATAGCAAAGAACTACAGACCATATCATAAAAATCTTTGAAAGGGTTCTAAGAAGCAAGATCGCCACTCATCTAGATAACCATCAATTACACAACCCAGGACAGCATGAGTTTAGAGCAGGTCGCTCCTGTCTGTCCCAACTACTGGACCACTACAACAAGGTCCTGGATGCTCTAGAAGACAAACAGAATGCAGATGTTATATACACAGACTTTGCAAAAACCTTTGATAAGTGTGACCATGGTGTGATAGCACACAAAATGCGTGATAAAGGAATAACAGGAAAAGTTGATAGATGGATCTATAATTTCCTAACAAGTAGAACACAAAGAGTAGTAGTCAACAGAGTAAAGTCTGAGGCGGCTACGGTGAAAAGCTCTGTTCCACAAGGCACAGTACTCGCTCCCATCCTGTTCCTCATCCTTATATCGGACATAGACAGGGATATCAGCCACAGTGCCGTGTCTTCCTTTGCAGATGACACCCTAATCTGCACGACAGTGTCCACCATTGAAGACACTGCAAGACTCCAAGCAGACATCAACCAAATCTTTAAATGGGCTGCAGAAAACAATTTGAAGTTCAATGATGAGAAATTTCAATTACTCCGATATGGAAAACGTGAGGAAATTAAAATCTCATCGGAGTATAAAACAAATTCCAACCACACAATAGAGCGAAAAACTAATGTCAAAGACCTGGGAGTGATCATGACAGAGGATCTCACCTTCAAGGACCATAACACTGTAGCAATCGCATCTGCCAGAAAAATGACAGGATGTATAATGAGAACCTTCAAAACCAGGGATGCCAAGCCCATGTTGACACTTTTCAGGTCGCTTGTTCTATCTAGGCTGGAATATTGCTGCACACTAACTGCACCTTTCAAGGCAGGTGAAATTGCTGAACTAGAAAATGTACAGAGAACCTTCACGGCACACATAACTACAATAAACCACCTCAATTACTGGGAACGCTTGAAGTTCCTAAACCTGTACTCCCTGGAACGCAGGCGGGAGAGATACATTAGTATATACACTTGGAAAATCCTAGAGGAATTAGTACCAAATTTGCACACGAGTGTCACTCCCTACGAAAGCAAAAGACTTGGCAGACGATGTAACATCCCCCCAATGAAAAGCAGGGGTGTCACTAGCACGTTGAGAGAACACAATAAGTGTCAGGGGCCCAAGACTGTTCAACTGCCTCCCAACATACATAAGGGGGATTACCAATAGACCCCTGGCTGTCTTCAAGCAGGCACTGGACAGGCACCTAAAGTCGGTGCCTGACCAGCCAGGCTGTGGTTCGTACGTTGGACTGCGTGCGGCCAGCAGTAACAGCCTGGTTGATCAGGCTCTGATCCAACATGAGGCCTGGTCACAGACCGGGCCGCGGGGGCGTTGATCCCTGGAACTCTCTCCAGGTAAACACACGTGCTGGGTTATTATGTATGTATGCCTCTCAACTCTTGAAGCTGGGATACAATGTATGATTGGCTTTCAGTTATCTTGTGATGTATACACTATACATGCATACCTCTCAGGTGTCACCTCTCAGGTGTCACCTCTCAGGTGTCACCTCTCAGGTGTCACCTCTCAGGTGTCACCTCTCAGGTCTCACCTCTCAGGTCTCACCTCTCAGGTCTCACCTCTCAGTTCTCACCTCTCAGTTCTCACCTCTCAGGTCTCACCTCTCAGGTCTCACCTCTCAGGTCTCACCTCTCAGGTCTCACCTCTCAGGTCTCACCTCTCAGGTCTCCCCTCTCAGGTCTCGCCTCTCAGGTCTCGCCTCTCAGGTCTCGCCTCTCAGGTCTCGCCTCTCAGGTCTCGCCTCTCAGGTCTCGCCTCTCAGGTGTCACCTCTCAGGTCTCACCTCTCAGGTCTCACCTCTCAGGTCTCACCTCTCAGGTCTCACCTCTCAGTTCTCACCTCTCAGGTCTCACCTCTCAGGTCTCACCTCTCAGGTCTCACCTCTCAGGTCTCACCTCTCAGGTCTCACCTCTCAGGTCTCACCTCTCAGGTCTCACCTCTCAGGTCTCACCTCTCAGGTCTCACCTCTCAGTTCTCACCTCTCAGGTCTCACCTCTCAGTTCTCACCTCTCAGGTCTCACCTCTCAGGTCTCACCTCTCAGGTCTCACCTCTCAGGTCTCACATGCTCTGGATATACTGTAACATTTGCTTGCTTCAAGCAACGCTCTCATTTTGCGTGAACTCACACGCATGCCGGCCATCTCTCTCACGCACTTAAGGTTAGGTTCTCACGCATTCACTACAAACGACGAAAAAGTAACCGAGGAAAAGTTTCGCTATTTTCTGATGATAGGGATAATGATCACTCAATTCTTCACATTTGTAAATATAAATTTATCATATTGTGGTGTCGAATAGGTAAAACTGGTCAGTTAGTAAGAACTCATTTAAAATTAGGTCCTTTCTAAAATTTTCTCTTATACTTTTAAAGATATATTTTTTAATTTGTATTAATATAAAAATTAATGATTTTATACCAAAAGAACCTTAGAAAACTTACCTAACTTTATTATAATAACCTCAATTTAATTTAGTCTAATCCAACTAAATATATATTTAGATACGTTTACGATAATTTAATAAACAAACACAATGAAATATAATTTTTGTTAGATTTAGAATGATTTTTGCGAAATTATTGCATACACAAATTTTTGCTTGCCTTATTCGGCAAAAAGAGCGTTGCTATTTAAGTCAAAATCGCAAGTTTTACCTATTCAGAACGACATATATATATATACATATATAATATGGCATTCAAAATGTTAATTGAATTGTGATGTACGCGCACTTCTGGTAAGACAGCTATTAAATAAATGATGGTGAATGTGTTTCATTTATTGGGTTACTTTTCTTCGGTGGTAAACGGCTGATGTGGAATATAAGTATGAATGAAAACTGTGGCATTTCAATATGAGCAGCGCTATGGCGGAGGTACGAAGCTATGCTACAGTGTAGCATAGCGAGGTACTCAGTGTACCATCGCGAGGTACACAGTGTACCATCGCGAGGTACACAGTGTAACATCGTGAGGTACACAGTGTACCATCGCGAGGTACACAGTGTAACATCGTGAGGTACACAGTGTACCATCGCGAGGTACACATTGTACCATCGTGAGGTACACAGTGTAACATCGTGAGGTACACAGTGTACCATTGCGAGGTACACAGTGTACCATCGCGAGGTACACAGTGTAACGGAAGACACATACACATGACAATCGGAATAAATACCTCGATTTCCTCTTGTGACATGTTGATTACTTCTTTTTTTTAAGTCTCTTCCACCTCCACTTCATTCAACTCTTCCACCTCCACTTCATTCAACTCTTCCACCTCCACTTCATTCAACTCTTCCACCTCCACTTCATTCAACTCTTCCACCTCCACTTCATTCAACTCTCCCACCTCCACTTCATTCACTTGTTCCACCTTCATTTTTTTCATCTCTTCCATCTCCACTTCCTCCAAAATCTTCCATCTTTCCTTCCTGTAACTATTTCACCTGAAATTGCAGACTCGGATAATGTACAGAAAACCTTAACAGCCCGTATTGTCAGTCAAGCGCCTCTATTACTGGCAACGTTTGAAGTCTCTTAAATTTCACTCCTTGGAACGTAGGCAAGAAAGGTACATCATAATTTACACCTGGAAAATATCTTCAGGGACTGGTCCCTAATCTGTACACTGAATCACGAAATCGTAATGTAACACGATTGCAAACAAACCAGGGTAAAGGAGGGGATTGAACTCGCGGCAAGTGAGTCGTAAAACTCCAGGAGAAAACTGAATGAGTGTAAAGGGACAAAGACTTTTCAACACTTTCCCTTTATATATATGAGGGGAATTAGTAACTGGCCTCAGGTTGTCCTTATGAGGAAATCTGATATATTCTTGAAATCAGTTCCTGATCAGCCGGGTTGTGGTGAATTCGTTTGTCTGCGTGTGGCTAGCACCAGCAGTCTGCTCGATCAAGCCAGCAGCCCGGAGGCCTGGTCTGGGCCCGAGACGCCAGGGCGATGATCTCCGAAACCGTTTACTTTTAATCTACAGGCTACTGGTAATCCACCTGTTCCAGTATTACCAGCACCACTTCCTCCAACTCCTTCTACATACACTTCTTCCAGCCTTCCCACCTCCACTTCCACAGCTTTTCCACCTCCTCTTCCTACAGCCTTTCATCTCTTCCTACAGTCTTTCACCTCCACTTCCTATAGCCTTTCCACCTCCATTTCCCACAGGTTTTCCACCTCCATTTCCCACAGCCTTTCCACCTCCACTTCTACTAAATATTTCGCATTCATTTCCTCCAAATTTTCCTCCTCCACAGCTAATATAAATAGTACTAACTTCGGCTTCGATCATAAGTCATCTTGGGGCTGCAATATTTTTTGACGCACTCTGGCGACTACAATGACTGTATTTTGGGCATGTAAGTTTACTAGGTACAGGTACACAAGTACAGTTATCATGCACAGTAACATGTATAAATTACCGAGTATAATCCCAAAAAAATCAGTGACTTACTTCCACTGGGGTTTTCTTAAGTTCTGTCTATGACTCCTCAAGTCCTTTTACCATTATCTGTGGATGGTCATTCCCCCCCCCCCGATTTTCCTTCGTTACATCTTGGTAATTTAACACCATGTATGCAGTAATAATGTTTATATTTAAAATCTTGTAGAAAATGTAAACAGCACTTGAAAAAAATAGCAAATATAGCAGAAACAAAGGTTACTTCTAGATGATTTCAGGTCAATGACCTAAACCCTGCAATCAGTTGACTGTGTCCTTCAAATGAAGAATGTCATTCCATGCTCACGTCACAGTATCCTGGGGACTTGAATCCTTGGTACTCTCAGCGTGTTCTTGTGACTAAAGAGTCTCGACAAAGCTATTAATGCATCGGTAATATTGTGGGTCGTGACAAGGAGGACGGAGGGAGTGTGGGATCTTGTGTAGAAGGGCATTATTTTTAAGTATCGGACAAAGTTGTGTACACCCGCAGTGTACGGCTATTCTCTCATTCCTTTATGACAGTTTCATCGTGGAAACATCCTAATGGGCTCCTGATTTATTCATTGTGATATATTGTGGGAACTATAGGGAGATGAGATATGTATTCTTTACAATGTTTCACTGGACACTGGTCTACTGGTTGCTGGAGCTGATATATTTCAGCGTGTTACTCAAGCTTTTGGATTCCACTATACTAGTTGTATGTACAGGTTCTGAATAAAAACAGTCAGTTACCTTTATTACGAATCTTTTCGTTTTTTTCCTTCGCTTCTTCTCATCCTTGAAGTTATCATCTGTCTCCATATGTCATCTCAGCTTTGATTTTCTTTATTACTTCTCCACAATATTTCAGTTGCTTTTAAGGATTAATTTTTCTTTTCGTGTACCTGAAGGAATTTCTAGGTGCAAGTTTACCCTCCGTGGACGTGAGCAACGCATTAGCAGTAAGATGATAAGTTCTGTTTTAAGAAGATAAATAACGAGTCTCAGCCGTTGTTGTCATTAGCCTCCAGCACACAGTGTCTTCCAGATCTTCGGCGTTAGAGTAATTTTTCTGTTTTTCTTCAGCGAAGTCAAGAATGCCAGTCGACCTCAGCGGAGATGTTCATTTTCTGGAATTGACAAATAATAAGGAATGCAGATGAGTGAGAACGTCTAATTGTTGATGCTTAACCCGAAAATTGAAGGAAAAGACTTTGCTTGGATGTGTACGTTGATTGTAATTGTGATCTTGCGTTGTGAGCCGCAGCAGCTCCGCCAGGACGCTAGTGGCTTCCAATCATACCGGGTGTAATTTGGCTTGCAAACAAACGTCCTGAGTGGTCAGTTCTTTTGTAATTAGAGCCTTGTGTTGACCCTGACTCCCAAGATAGCTATCTGCAGAGGAACACTGAAATTTAAAGAATGTTTGATAACATTTCAAAATTGAGAAGTTAAATGAAAAAGAATGAGTAAAAGTAATATTGAGAGTTGATGTCGAGGGTCGAGATGCATCTCTTGGTCTCGCCTCCTAACCCTCATTTAACTGGAGACTCAGTTCGTTTTTAAGAATCTAGTTACTGACTACCTAAACTACCGGTTTTTCTAGCCCATTCTTCTTTTCTGTTATACTAAGAAAGTTCCTTCTAATCTGCCTCCGGCTCGTCTGGGTGCTCAGGTTCAATCTGTAACATCTTGTTTTAATATATCTACCATCTTGATATCTCCGAGTACCTTGAACATTGTAACCATATCTCCTCGCCTCCGTTGATGCGATGTTAATCTCTTCTAATCTTGCGGCAAAACCATGTCGAAATGGTCCAGCAATTGACAGAGGAAAAGCGACGTGCTCTAAACCCGTGTTGCAATGGATCTTGTAAATGTTGAGATTCTCAAAAAGATTTTATTGCTATTTGGCTATAGTTTTTTTGCTATTGTTTTACCGCTACCTTTGTGGGGCGGGGCTACACCCGTGTGTGTGTGAATGTCTGTCTGATCCCTAACTTACTACCATGACATTATACTTGAGAAATATGGGATTCATTGTAAAATAAACCCAATGAAGAGCATGAATGCCATACACATAATTAGATATTAGTTTTATTATTTATAAGAAAGATATAGGCTTTGAGAGGAAATCGAACCACTTCCAGCAACTAGTGCCAGATTAGTCTGTGTAGGCCTGCTGGAAGCTGACAGCCATAGCCTAATTAACCATGCAGTAATTAATCAAGTCTAGCCTCATGTTGAGCTTCAAGAGTAGAGAAACTCTCGAAATTGGTCGTAGGTAAGAGACAGATCACAGTGTGGGTATGTCTGCTCATCCTACCTCTCCTTCCCTTCCTCCCTAGTTCCCTTCCCTCCCTCTCTCCTTTACCTTCCTCTCTCCCTTCGTACCTCCGCATCGCCCCTCGCGGTCATCTAGCCCCGCTATGTTAATTCGTATAATCTGAATAATTATAAGCACGCGACCAGGGCAAGTCGGATGGTCATTGAGGTGCAATGTTGATAATTGTTGATAATTGACTTGAAGTTAGGTGGGTCAGGGAGGAAGGTAGGTAATATGGTCGGCAGAAATAGAAGAGGGCGACTTTTTATTAGTTCTCTCTCTCTCTCTCTCTCTCTCTCTCTCTCTCTCTCTCTCTCTCTCTCTCTCTCTCTCTCTCTCTCTCTCTCTCTCTCCTTCACAAGAAAGAAATAGAGATAGGAAGACTAAAGTTAGTCCTCAGCAGTTTTGAATGGTTAGAAGGCAGAGCAGACACGATAGATAGTCAGACACTCGGAGTTGAATCATCCTTAAAGCAACCTCTCGCTCAAGGAGAGCTTCATCAAGTTATGACTTGATGAAGCTTTGCTTGAGCTAAACGTTGTCCTATTTAAAGTTTGCTTTGCTCTACATACCTTTGTATCTAGAGCAAAACAAAGCACTTGAAAGTTATCCAGAGATAACTTTCATGTGGACAGTGACATCTTTGACCTTTCAGGTACTCCTGTGCATTCGCACGTCCCCCCTCTCTCTCTCTCTCTCTCTCTCTCTCTCTCTCTCTCTCTCTCACTCACTGTGGACAGTAATGCTAGGCGGAAGTAAAATCCTTCATACCTTGTTACTAAAATGGGATATATAGCCTTTCTTGGTGACCTCGTTCTACTTCCAAAATAACCCAGCTTCTTGGCTTAACTGCTAACTCAGGCCGTCAACCAGGAGACCTGGTCTGGGACCAGGCCGCGTAGACGATGACCAGGAATCTTTCTTGACTGTGTTCTGTCGCCTCTCCTTATTTCTCTCCCCTTCCTCTCCTCTCTTTGCTGATCTTCTCACATCCTCCTCGACCCCTTGCACATCCTCCTCGACCCTTGCACATCCTCCTCGACCTTGCTCAGCCTCCGGGCACTAACTCCAAAGGTCAGAGCAACTCGAGGCCCGTAATATAATTTGTGTAAACAGTAATTGAACTAATATCATTAATATTAGTATATGTACTAATAGTGAAGGTAATTGTGGTAGGTAGTAGTAGTATTATCAACAGCAATAACAGCTACAACAGCAGCATCTGGAACAGCAGTAACAACAGCAACATAGCCAGCAATATAACATTGTAAAAAATAATATAGTTTAAAATCAAATTGATATTAAATATTTACTTTGTTTTAGATCAAAATATCTAAACAGCTTAAGGGAATTTCGTCTGTTTAAACGGAATAAGAGCAGCAGCAGCAGCAACAACAACAGTAGTCTCAATAGTAGTAGCAGTAACAGCAGTAGTAATAATAGAATTAGCAAAGGTAGCAACAGCATCAGCCGTAGCAATAACAAATGTTGTCTAGCAGGTGAATGGTTTGGCAGAGAAAGTATGTGTGTGTGTTGGAGTTTCAGTATAGCACACAGGTCTTTACCCGTAGTGAAAGTCCACAACCTCAACACTGAGAGCGAAAGTCAAATTACCTGAAGACACTGTACTTAACACGCAGATGTTACCATCTTCAGTGAAGGAAAGCAAGAAAACATTTCTTTTATTACAGGGCCGAAGAATGACTCAAACGAAGGGAATGGTCTTTATGACAGCGCTGTGTATATAATGGCTGAAATTGGGGATCTTTAAAGAATGACTGAAATCAGGAATGCTTCATGACTCCGTTCAAGAATATACACAACAGAATTTCTCAGTCTCACTGACTTGAAAGTGTCGTCCAAGACCGTGCAGTCGAAACAATCACAAACTGCGTGAGTGAGATGCACCGATAAACAAATACAAACTGTCTCTGAAGTTCACTAAGCAACCACAAACCGTGTGTAACTAAATCTAGAAACAAGCTATAAAACTACACCAAAAACAATAAATCAGGAAAAAACGAATATTTCTGTAAAACAAAAATGAACATATAAAAGGAGACGTGTTTTAGTTGACAGACTTACAAGTAGCAACTGGAAACTTTATTTACTTGTCTATACAAAGTTTCCAACTGGTGCTTGTGTGTCCTTATCAGGCACGACTGGTTGGCATCTCCCTATCGTCTGCTGTTACTAGAGGGGAGACACTCAAGTTCAGCTGAATATTTACAAGAGAAAAGCTGGAGTTAAATACGAATGGGGTTTTATTTAACTTCTCTCGTTCAGCAGATTGATAAGATGTACTTTGATGCTGGTCATGGACTCTTAATCTCACTCACACTCTCACACTAATCACTCACACTCTCACACTAATCACTCACACTCTCAGACTAATCACTCACACAATCACACACTAAACATTCTCACTCACACAATTACACACACACACTAAACACACACAATCACACTCACACGCACACAATCACACACTAAACACTCACAATCACACTCACACTCTCACACCCACACGCACACACACAATCACACACTAAACACTCACTCTTTTAACTCTGTAGTCGACGATGAGCAAAAATTTCTCTAAACTTTTATCATTATTTTTGTTTACATTTGAGCGTGGCCATGTGAGGAGGGCAGCATCCGTGGCGCCACGCACAGCTGAGCGAGACCATCTTCTTATAAGAGGTTCCTCGCACTGCCCTTCCCGGGATGCGACCACATCTTGAAGGACATCACTCGTACAATAAAACATATACATAAAAGGCAGCAGGTTTCTCGGAGATTCGAACTGGCGTCTGAGAAAATAACAGTCCACAAACCTGTGGAATGTTACGAGCGACTGCTACGTTTTTATAGTTCATGAGCACAAGAACTAGGAGCACTGCTGTAGGCCTACTGACCCAGGCACGGCCTACTCGATCTTTTTAATTTGTATTTAATCTGTATCGAAGTTTACTTTGATATTTTACAGATGTGCAGTAAATTAATTCACAGGGAATGCGGAGTTACGTATTTAGTACTTGTTTTTAATATAATAATAATAATAATAATAATAATAATAATGTAATATAATAATAATAGTTCGTGCACCCTTCAAGATCCTAATTTTTTTTTCTAATCTCTCATGATATATTGTATCATTTCAGAAATTGTTGCCATTAAATATGAAATCAATAGAAGACAGGCCCCTCAAGGGAAGTTCCTTGACGCTGGGGCTCTTGATCTAGGGAGTTGGATCTGTGCTCCAGTTCCCTGAATTGAGTCTGAATACCTTCCCCCCCCCCCACATGCGCTGTATAATCCCTACAGGTTTAGAACACAAGACAGTTACGTCCGTTCCTCCAGAAACGCCAAAATCTAGCCAATTTATCCATTCGAAACAAGTCGATAAAAAAAATAATGATTTAAATGTGCATAATTCTAACAGGAATGTGTATTTTCGTGTGGTAGTTGAAAAAAAAAAAAAAAAAAAAATCTTTAAATCTTCAGTTTAGGCATCTGGCCTTTTACCGACAAAAGACTTTGTTATGTTCAGAATGCTTTTATAATTTTTAAAAGAGCACATAGTTTCTAAATCTAAACATTTTTATAAATCTAAATTCATAGCTACTAAGTTTGATCAATATATTTCACATTCCACAGCCATGAATAACTGACTCTCTCGTGTGATATACTCAGTAACAAAGGTGATGTACTCAGTAACGAAGGTGATATACTCAGTAACGAAGGTGATATACTGAGTAACGAAGGTGATATACTCAGTAACGAAGGTGATATACTCAGTAACGAAGGTGATGTACTCAGTAACGAAGGTGATGTACTCAGTAACGAAGGTGATATACTGAGTAACGAAGGTGAAATACTCAGTAACGAAGGTGATGTACTCAGTAACGAAGGTGATATACTCAGTAACGAAGGTGATATACTCAGTAACGAAGGTGATATACTCAGTAACGAAGGTGATATACTCAGTAACGAAGGTGATATACTCGGTAACGAAGATGATGTACTTAGTAACGAAGGCTCTCGTTGGTGTCATGGTTGCAGTAACGTCTGCTTTAACTGTAAGTACACCAGCAACGCATTTCCAGTGTTTAAGTAGGTGACCCTTCAAGGTCCCTTGATGCTAGTGAGGGGGCGTTTGATCCAAGGAATTAGAACTAACCTTCTTTTCCTAGCCTCAGACTATATTAACTCCCATTCCTTAGAAGACGTATAACCCATACGTGTTTAGCATTTCATCTCCAGTATAATAATAATAATAATAATAATACTTATACTTATAATAATTATAATTATAAAAATAATTATATTTATAAAAATAATTATATTTATAAAAATAATTATAATTATAAAAATAATTATAATTATAAAATAATTATAATTATAATAATTATAATTATTATAATAATTATAATTATTATAAAAATAATAATTTCGAAGATAACGCCGAACGTCAACATTTTGACAGTGCAAAAATGCAGGAAGATTCTTGAGAGTAGATGATGTCAACAACCGCTCCAGTGATCTCGCTTCATCTTCTTTAAAATCACTCACAAGCAAGCAATGAATGCATGAAGTTTTAATAGCTATGAGCAAGCGGGTGATCCAGAGGATTACGATAGGAAATGACGAGTGAACTGGTCTTGTTTGACGAGGCAAAACAAATCGTGTGTTGGGCAAGAGAGAAGGGAGATAAATTAGAGAGAGGGAAGAGACAGAAGTATGTATGAAGGAAGTCGGTGAAGCAGCAAGCAGGTTGAAAATGGAAAAAGAAACGTGGATGGGATTAAGACTTAAATATTTGAGAGAAGGTGTAACCATGAGGTCTTCCGCCACCTAATTAAGGACTTGGTCCCAACTAATTAAGGACCATAGGAACATAAATACGTGTACGGCTATGACAAAAATATTGTATGATACATGGCAACACACACGGGCATCTCATGAAATGGGTTGCACACTCGTTCATTGTTTGAGTGAAATAAAGGGAAAGAACATATCATAAGAATGGATGAACACTACAGCAGGCCTACTGGCCCACACTAGTCATGTGCTTCTCTAAACCACCCATTCCCACCCACCCACTTGTCCAACCTAAGCATTTGCAAATCATGTGTTACCTGGAGTTTACCTGGAGAGGGTTTCGGGGGTCAACGCCTCTGCGGCTCTGAGACCAGGCCTCGTGGTGGATCAGGGTCTGATCAACCAGGCTGTTACTGCTGGCCGCACGCCAGAAAAAAACCCCAGTGTAGACGTTATAAAGGAAATTTGGTACGTATACCAAGTATTTGACAGTAGTGAGAATGACTGGAGAGAAACATAGTGGCTTTAGAAAGAGAAGAGAATGTGTTGATAAAGAGTTTGCATTGAAATACAAAGCTGAAAATCACTTCTACAAGGGAAAGGAACTGTTTTCCTTATTTATTGATTTTGATAAAGCATAATAAAGAGTGGATCGGGGGACTTTGTTGATGAATTAATGCATTAAATGTGTTGCAAAGTGTTGAAAAGCTGCAAAAAATATTGAATGAGAAAGGTGAGGCTCAGGTTTGAGTGTGAAAGGAGAATGTTTCCAGTGGAAGTGTTTCTTAGGGACAAGAATGTGTGAATGTGTCATGTGGTTGGCTAATGTGTTTAATGATACGGATGTAAAATTAACCAACTCTAGGATGTTTTGGAGAAACGTTGTCTTTGCGTTTTTTCTCTTCGATCTACGTTCGTTTACCTCCTTTTCTTTGCATGTCACTTTGTCCGTCTCAGTTCTGCCAGTTTATCTAAGTATATTTCACGTCGTAGTCATGTCTCACTTAATCCATTTATTCTTAAAAGTCTTTAGGTTTCAATCCCATAGTCTCATAAACTGTAATATAATCAGTCCGGGAATAGTGTTGGCAAATTTCTGAACCTTCTTCAGCGTCTGAACCTGTCTGACAAAGCAGAGGTTCCATGCTGCCTCTTCTTACTGTGAAATCGAGCTGACATGCCCTGAAGAAAGCTATTAGTCTCGCCAGCCCTGTATGTGCCGTCGTAGTTATGCCGATCTGCCCTATCGGCGATATATTCCGTGTGAAGTTCCGATGTACGTTTCCCGATCCCTCTCCTTAAGTGCGTGTGCGTGTATGTGTGTGTGTACTCACCTATTTGTGGTTGCAGGTGTCGAGTCATAGCTCCTGGCCCCGCCTCTTCACTTATTGCTACTAGGTCCTCTCTCTCCCTGCTCCATGAGCTTTATCAAACCTCGTCTTAAAACTATGTATGGTTCCTGCCTCCACTACGTCACTTTCTAGGCTATTCCACTTCCTGACAACTCTATGACTGAAGAAATACTTCCTAACATCCCTTTGACTCATAGGAGTCTTCAACTTCCAATTGTGACCCCTTGTTTCTGTGTCCCCTCTCTGGAACATCTTGTCTCTGTCCACCTTATCTATTCCTCGCAGTATTTTATATGTCGTTATCATGTCTCCCCTAACCCTCCTGTCCTCTAGTGTCGTCAGGCCGATTTCCCCTAACCTTTCTTCGTAGGACAATCCCCTTAGCTCTGGGACTAGTCTTGTTGCAAACCTTTGCACTTTCTCTAATTTCTTGACGTGCTTGACCAGGTGTGGGTTCCAAACTGGTGATGCATACTCCAGTATGGGCCTGACGTATATGGTGTACAGAGTCTTGAACGATTCCTTAGTGAGGTATTGGAACGGTATTCTTAGGTTTGCCAGCCGCCCGTATGCTGCAGCAGTTACCTGATTGATGTGTGCCTCAGGAGATGTGCTCGGTATTATACTCACCCCAAGATCTTTTTCCTTGAGTGAGGTTTGCAGTCTTTGGCCACCTAGATTATACTCTGTCTGCGGTCTCCTTTGCCCTTCCCCGATCTTCATGACTTTACATTTGGAAGGGTTAAATTCAAGGAGCCATTTACTGGACCAGGCTTGTAGCCTGTCTAGGTCTCTTTGTAGTCCTGCCTGATCCTCAACTGATTTAATTCTTCTTATTAACTTCACATCATCTTCAAACAGGGACACTTCTGAGTCTATCCCTTCCGTTATGTCATTCACATATACCAAAAACAGTACAGGTCCTAGGACTGACCCTTGTGGAACCCCACTCGTCACAGGTGCCCACTCTGACACCTCGTCACGTACCATGACTCGTTGTTGATTCCCTGTCAGATATTTTCTGATCCATTGCAGTGCCTTTCCTGTTACGTGTGCCTGATACTCTAGCTTTTGCATTAACCTCTTGTGAGGAACTGTGTCGAACGCCTTCTTGAAGTCCAAGAAGATGCAGTCTATCCACCCCTCTCGTGTCTTCTGTTACCTTGTCATAAAACTCCAGTAGGTTTGTGACACAGGATTTTCCTTCCCTGAAACCGTGCTGGTTGTCGTTTATAAGCTTGTGTCTTTCTAGGTGCTCCACCACTCTCCTCCATGACTTTGCATACTATACACGTCAGTGACAAAGGTCTGTAGTTTAATGCCTCGTGTCTGTCTCCTTTCTTAAAAATTGGGACTACATTTGCCGTCTTCCACACCTCAGGTAGTTGCCCAGTTTCAATGGATGTGTTGAAGATTCTTGTTAGTGGCACACACAACATCTCTGCTCCCTCTCTAAGGACCCACGGAGAAATGTTGTCCGGTACCACCGCTTTTGAGGTATCTAGTTCACATAGCAGCTTCTTCACCTCCTCCTCCTCGGTTGTGTGTATTTCATCCAGCACTTGTTGGTATACCTCCCTATTCTGAATTCCTGGAGTCCTTCCTGTCTCCTCTGTAAATACTTCTTTAAATCTCATGTTGAACTTCCACATTGTTCCTGTGCTTAAAGAGACGTATAATGTCTCCACCAGTTTCTGCGCTACTTATCTCGTTGCTATGAATATAATTATTGTTTTATTATATAGAGTAAATAGCGTATCTTTTTAAGCTTTTTACTTTTATTTTCTGTCAACAGTATTCTCCGTAGGAAATATACCTGGTGGTGGTGTTTTGTTCGTCAGGAATATGGAAAGTATCACGGATTTGTGTCAGATGATGACCAGTTAAGTCAGGATTTTTTAACTTTTATTATTCCCATCTTATAAAAATTTTCGAAAGCCAAAAAAAAGGGAGATTGAATTTTTTTTTTTTTATATTTCATTTCGGGAGATTGAATTAACAACCTAAAAATATTGAATTCACATTTTTTTGCAGATATGCAAAACAAAATTAGTCTAATAAGAAGAAAAAATGTATATTCAGAAGTGCGTAAAAATAAAATCTTAATTAAAAAGATGCACAGTTCAGGGAGACTCCTGTTTTTTGCATTTTATTCATGAGCAATTTGAAGCGTGGAAGAGTACAGTATTTTTATGCTATTCTTCTACTGTATCCTAGGGACTGTTTATGCACCCCTGCTGAGACTTCATGCACCCTGCACCCCTGCTGAGGCTCCATACACCCTGTTAAGTAAAAGGACACAAATGCAACTAATGATACTTTTTATTTTGGCAACGTTTCGCTCTCCAGGAGCTTTTTCAAGCCGTTACAAGCACTACATGGACACAGAGGGTATATATATACTCTCAAAGTGAGGTGTAATACTAGTGGTGGTAGAAGTAGTAGTGATATAAGTTGTAGTAGTAGTAGTGATACAATAAGGTAGAACAATCAAATTGCACATGAGTAAAAGGTGATAAAACAATTACTTGGGTAGTATAAAAACAGGTTAGACAAATATTTCTGAAGGAGGTTGGAAAAGAGAAGACCTGTAGCAGTGTACCACATCTGCGATGCGCTTGTGTGGTATTAGCAGGAGAGACTATGTGATGGTAGGGTTTACTGTTTTCAGGAGGATTCATGCTAAGACTTCAGAGATGGTGAAGCTGCCTTTATTTTGTTTAATTGTGTTAGAAACAGCGATAAGTGCTGATTCAAGGCACTTGCGTCTGCGGAAATTAGTTTCTTTGATTACTAGTCGGGCGTCTTTGAATTTCATGAGATGATTGGTGGAATTTCGGTGTTGTACGCAGGCGTTGTTCAGGTTGTCGTTCCTACATGCATTAATGTGTTCTTTGAGGCGTGTTTCCAGGTTTCTTGCCGTTTCTCCTACATAAATCCTGTCGCAGCCTCCACAGGGTATAGTGTAAACACCCTGCACCCTGCTGAGGTTCCATGCACCCTGCACCCCCTGCTGAGGTTCCATGCACCCTGCACCCCCTGCTGAGGTTCCATGTACCCTGCACCCCTGCTGAGGTTCCATGCACCCTGCACCCCCTGATGAGGTTCCATGTACCCTGCACCCCTGCTGAGGTTCCATGCACCCTGCACCCCCTGCTGAGGTTCCATGCACCCTGCACCCCTGCTGAGGTTCCATGCACCTGCCTGCTGAGGTTCCATGCACCCTGCACCCCTGATGAGGTTCCATGCACCCTACTGGAGGCTCCATGCACCCTGCACCCCTGCTGAGGCTCCATGCACCCTGCACCCCTGCTGAGGCTCCATGCACCCTGCACCCCTGCTGAGGTTCCATGCACCCTGCACCCCTGCTGAGGCTCCATGCACCCTGCAACCCCTGCTGAGGTTCCATGCACCCTGCACCCCCTGCTGAGGTTCCATGCACCCTGCACCCCCTGATGAGGTTCCATGCACCCCTACTGAGGCTCCATGCACCCTGCACCCCTGCTGAGGCTCCATGCACCCTGCACCCCTGCTGAGGCTCCATGCACCCTGCACCCCTGCTGAGGCTCCATGCACCCTGCACCCCTGCTGAGGCTCCATGCACCCTGCACCCCCTGCTGAGGCTCCATGCACCCTGCACCCTCCCTGCTGAGGTTCCATGCACCCTGCACCCCCTGATGAGGTTCCATGCACCCTACTGAGGCTCCATGCACCCTGCACCCCTGCTGAGGCCCTCACCCTGCACCTGCAGGCCCATGCCCTGCACCCCTGCTGTGGCTCCATGCACCCTGCACCCCTGCTGAGGCTCCATGCACCCTGCACCCCCTGCTGAGGCTCCATGTACCCTGCACCCCTGCTGCTGTTCCATGCACCCTGCACCCCTGCTGAACAGCCGTGCGTCAAGTGATAATGAATGTTCTGGCCTGCAGGTGCTAGGCTTTCACCTCATTCAATAAACAAAGGCCTGGTGGCCCTCAAACATTTTCCATGGTTGAAACGTATGCAGTAGCTCATTTGTTTTGTTGATTCTAAGCAATTAGTAATTTTTTTTTTCCCTAGCTCTGAGGTATTCCCTGGCTTGAAAAAATCCGTAAACTCAGAACAATATTCCAAACGAAAGGTCACAGGTGCTTTGAAAAGTGACTTCATTAGTATGACGTCAGTTGTTTGAAAGGTTCTCATGATTCGGACTCAATTTCCTGCCCTTGGCAGCCTTGTCTTTATTGTTCTCTAGGCGATAGGTCATATGACATTTTTTCTCTGTAAAGGTTTGACTGCGTAGGGTCGTTGTAATTTGCTCACGAAACACCCGAACTGGTCGGCTTGCTAGAGAGAGACAATGTCGATGACGAATCAAAGTGTCCAACGTTAACACAGTAGCTGCGAGGAGCATAGTTGTGTCATCACCGGCGACGCTAATTAGTGTTTCGTAAATGGTGTGATTGATATTGGTGAGGGAGGGCGAATATTCACTCCCTGGCGGGCGTGTTGCTCTTGGTCCACCGTATTCTGGAATGGTAGGGAACGTGTTGTGTGACTCTGCTAGAGGGAGAGTGTGAGTGGGAGGATTCCCTCAGGATGACACACGCGAGATCAATATTAGAGTCTGCTGCGCCAGTGTGGAGCCACTATCTCGTGCAGATAACAAAACTTGAGTTTAATTTTAGTTTGGCATCTTTATTATGCATTCCATAACCATCCTCTGGGTGGTAGTCAAAGATTACACACCCATATAATTGATCCAGGAACTGGACCCCGACATTATTTATTTTTCATGCTTAGCAAGTTCCAGTGATAATAAACTATTTACAAATTTATTTACTTCAGTTATGAATTCAGTCACAAACAATTATAGCCATACTTTTTAAAGGGGTGGACGGGTAAGCCAGTGGAAGGTCTCGGTCAAATGACCAAAAGCTCCAGCTGTGGATCATTATATGACCAAGACCCGCGTCAGGAAACACTGTCCTGTTTCCTGACAAACCTTACTTAACCTAACCATAAACTATTGTAGTGTAGTTATGTATGATTATTAGCTATTTACAGTACGCAATATTTAACAAGATATGGTTGAACTTAAGCAAATTAAGGTAATGATCAGTTATTTAAAGTAAGCAAAATCAGAGTTTTCTCCAAAATTCGTGGTAATAGGCCACTCTGGACAAAATACTTTGGCATTTCTTGAACATTCACGAGTGAGGTGCTTTTGACTGCACGAGATTTGTCGCATCCCATCACATAATGATGCTGGGGTGAAAATAGCCCAGAAAGTTTTCATTTGGTTAAGTCTACATCAGCTGATAGTGAAATCTCTCAGAAGTACTTGCACTACAGTTGAGACCAGGCAGTAGTGACATCAAGAGTCCGCTGATTCTGTAGGATGTGTCGTAGACATGCGACTCCTGCATGATAGTGATGATCGATGGTACCAATCTCCCACTATCTCAACTTAATAAAATTCAATTGTTTCGTCTTATTGATTCAAACTACTAGTGGACAGCCTAAAGGTGTAATCACCTGCTTGTAAGGCATACGCTTTTGCAAGTTCATCAGATCTGCCATGCATGTGAAGTCCTATGTGAAAGGAAGTTAAAAAAAGATTATGTACACTTGAGTCAACTGTCTATCATTCTACAATACCTCTCTCTAGATTCTGACATGAGTATGTCACCAATAACACTCGTGGAGCTCTGAGTATCAAGGACTGATAGAGAATCAGTCATGGTGTTAATTTTAGATGGATGGACACATATGAATGCCCAGTGGAAATCCAGCTGCTGATGTGTGTTCCAACCAGTATCCAGCTGCTGATGTGTGTTCCAACCAGTATCCAGCTGCTGATGTGTGTTCCAACCAGTATCCAGCTGCTGATGTGTGTTCCAACCAGTATCCAGCTGCTGATGTGTGTTCCAACCAGTATCCAGCTGCTGATGTGTGTTCCAACCAGTATTCAGCTGCTGATGTGTGTTCCAACCAGTATCCAGCTGCTGATGTGTGTTCCAACCAGTATCCAGCTGCTGATGTGTGTTCCAACCAGTATCCAGCTGCTGATGTGTGTTCCAACCAGTATTCAGCTGCTGATGTGTGTTCCAACCAGTATCCAGCTGCTGATGTGTGTTCCAACCAGTATCCAGCTGCTGATGTGTGTTCCAATCAGTATTCAGCTGCTGATGTGTGTTCCAACCAGTATTCAGCTGCTGATGTGTGTTCCAACCAGTATTCAGCTGCTGATGTGTGTTCCAACCAGTATCCAGCTGCTGATGTGTGTTCCAACCAGTATTCAGCTGCTGATGTGTGTTCCAACCAGTATCCAGCTGCTGATGTGTGTTCCAATCAGTATCCAGCTGCTGATGTGTGTTCCAACCAGTATCCAGCTGCTGATGTGTGTTCCAACCAGTATCCAGCTGCTGATGTGTGTTCCAATCAGTATCCAGCTGCTGATGTGTGTTCCAATCAGTGGGTTGGTTAAACATACATACTTTGAGGAAGAGAGTGCTGTGTATCCATGGGCATCAATACACCTTAATAAATCCTGCTTAGCTTCAAGACGAAACATTGATTGTAATCTAAAAAGATTTTTTGAGGGGAAAGTGATGAAGAGTGATTTGGAAAGAGGAGACATTCTATAGTGCATCATAATCTTGCTGCTGCTGCCTTGTCATAGATCGTATATCTCATTTATCATGAAATTGCTTCCGGTTCCCATAATCTATTCGGAGGTGTGCTCTCCTCCAGGTAGATTTTGGAGGACTACTGTGCAAGGTTTTAGATCACTGTGCCTGAGCACACTAACATACAATCTCTGATGTTTTGGACATAAAGTTACTTCTAGATGTTTAGTATTTTAACCGTACATGGACACCCTAGGATGATCCTCATGACTCACGAAATCGTAATGACACAATTGCAAACAAACCACGGAACGGTTGAGGTTTGAACTGGTGAGTGAGTCGTAAAACTCACCATTTTGTTTTGTAATTCTTCAAGTCGTCCACGCTGCTCTCTAACACAAGAGCAAGTAAGAGTGCAGAATAGTCAACTAATGACCTGATGTAAATAAAATATTTTTTTTTTTTTACTATTCTCACATTAGCACCATATCAAGAGATTTATCATCAGGTTTATTCCTAAGATTTGCCAAGTTATTACGACAGTCTAAAGGAATTAAATTTCAAAGTTACATAAGACTGAAGGTGAGAGGCAAAGTGGGGATAGATGTTTTTATCAGAGGAGTTGAGAGTAGAAGTGAAAGTGCCAGGTCTTGACCATGCTCTTCCTCCTGGGTGGTGGTGTCTGCTGCCGCTATAAATGGTATAAGCCACTATGTTGGATGGCAAGATTTGTCGACGTATATGGTAAAAAAAAGCTATAAACAGAGAGCTGCTCTGCACACAGCCTTCGTGTGTGGAGCTTTATCAAGGACCAAACGCCGTCTGTCAATAAAAGATTTGTTTTACACGTCCGGGATCTATATGACCAAATCAAAAGAGCTGTATGCCACGAAGTTACGTGCTTGATACGGCAAAAGTTTCCACAGGATGATAATATTGCAACTATAACCGTTGAAATTTTTTGAACAAAAGTAAGAAGACCTACCTGCAGAGTGGTTTGTGCGAGGCTCGTAGCGTGCAAGGGCTTCACCACAATGCTTTTCGTCTTCAACTTATCTCAAAATAACTATAAGTAAAAAAAAATAGATTTTATATTGTAAGATCTACGAGCCGCCGACACGGTGTGAGTAGGTTAGATTGTGGTCTAGTGAGACCCAGTTTTTTAGTTCTGTGAGAAAGATACGTAACTACAGATATGGAAGCTTTTAATAAAAGATTTATATGCTGTAGGAATCTTATATTGTAGATGGAATGTTTATTTTGGTATTGTGCTTGCTAATATGTGTTCTGGTATTAGTCTTATAGTCTTAAGAGAGATACTGAATGTGAGTCTAGGAATGCCTTGAGTGTAGACATATTCAATCTAGTGAGTGTATCGTGTTGAAGGTAGCATTGAGCCCTTGGGAACCCCAGAAGCAGACACGAAGACTCGGAGGTCAGAGTGTGGCCAGAGGGAGTGTATAATGGGGAGAGAATTCTTTATGCATTACTATCCTAACCTCGTCTCTCCAGACAGAAGTTACAGTAGTAGTTTTAGCTGTTTCGGTAGATAACCTTGGTATACACATAAAACTCTTCTATTATATGTGTTTTTCCCATGTACTCTCTCACTTCTTCACTCACCAGCAATCACCATTCCGTGCTCTTTTCTCTCTCCCACATAACACAACACAGCACAGTAAACAGCCTTTTAACCAGCACAGTAATTGACTAGTACAAGCGGTTGAGAGCCTGGTAATGGACCAGGAACACCATGATGATCTGACCACAAATGCCAACTTCCTCTACATCTCGTTTCCTACTTCCTCTCTTCCCGACCTTGTTGCTCCAGGAGAGAGAGAAAATATTAGAAAGGGGTAGAATGCAATGATGAAGAGCTTAAAGGGGAGAAAATAAACTTTTGGGGACCTATATGGTAAAGGAGAGAAAAATAAGGAAAAGTGGAGAAGCTGGAGGTTAGGGAGAAAGGGAAGAAATGAAAATTCAACAACTTAATAATAATAATAGTAATAATATCTTTATTTACTACAAGTACATGTACATGGTATACAGGCCTAGCTGACATCAGTGACATACTACTATATAGAAAGTCCCTTGTTATGTTGAGCATTTCGGGCAGATTAGGTCAGTGTCCCAGGATGCGACTCACACCAGTCGACTAACACCCAGGTACCCATTTTATTGATGGGTAACATAGACAACAGGTGTAAAGAAACACGCCCAATGTTTCTGCCCTGGCTGGGAATCAAACCCAGGCCCTCGCCGTGTGAAGCGTGAGCTTTAGCCACCAGACCACCAGGGAGCGAGTGTGGAGGAGTGGTTAGCGAGTGCTCGAGACTGGTAGTCAATGGGTGGCCAAGAGTTGTCAAGGGAGTGATCAAAGTGTGGTCAAGGGGGCGGTCATGGGTGTGGCCAAAAGAGTAGTCAAGGGGATGATCAAGTGGTGGTCCTGGCCACAGTAAACTGCTACTTCTTCTCCTGCTCTTGCTCCTCCTTCTTCTCCTGCTCTTGCTCCTCCTTCTCCTCCTGCTTCTCCTGCTACTCCTCCTACTCTTTCTCCTCCTCAACCTCCTCTCCCCCATGATGAACAACAACAACAATATATTAGAACAGTTAACAAATGTCTTTTATATCCATAATAAGTTTGCATTCATAATTATTTTTACATTAATTATTTAATAAACAATTACCTAAACAATCTTAAGCCGTGATGAAATTGTCTTTCTATTATATATGGAAAACAAAATATTACTATTATTTAAAACAATAATATATAATTTTCTAAATTACAGACGTATATATATTTTGAGGGGTGTATTTTGTGTATATTAAACTTAATATAAATATATATAATCTCTGAGTTGACTTTAATGCCTCTTTTTGGGATATAGTTTTCGTCACTAAGGAAGGATATTGACGAAGTGGAAAGTGGGCAGCGTCGAGAGACAAAGATGATACTCAAACTGACTTAAGACAATCATATGAAACTCGTTTACTGCAGCTGAATTCTTCCCAACATTGCAAGGTGAGGGTTGAAGAGTGATTACATACAAGTTCAGGTATTTAACATTATCTAAGACCATAACAATCACAATTTTGAAAAGCACTTTAGGCACGCAACAATGTGACTATATTATGGACAAGAAATTTCAAAGTGATAATTTTTTAACACGTAATGGTCTGCATTAAATGATTAATGTAAGCTTTTCTATAAATTCATGATTTACATTATTTGTTGCAACTGGGGTAACTCAGGAAAGCAGGAATCGAACCGTTGTTGCAATACAGTCCGAAAAATTACCAAGGAAACACACTTACGAGTCACTGAATCTAATAAGCCATTGCGGTTCTCTATTCTTACGATATTACTGTTTGTAAACAGTCTCGTTTGGGATTAAAGAAGATTTCTTATGCAAATCTTCTGAAAAGCTCAGTGTCACTCGCTGGTCATGTCTTCACTGCTAGCAGGGGATGAATCCTGGTGCCACAGTGTCACTCGCTGGTCATGTCGTCACTGCTGGCAGGGGATGAATCTTGGTGCCAGTGTCACTCGCTGGTCATGGCTTCACTGATAGCAGGGGTCATCTTGGTGCCACAGTGTCACTCGCTGGTCATGTCTTCACTGCTAGCAGGGGATGAATCCTGGTGCCACAGTGTCACTCGCTGGTCATGTCGTCACTGCTAGCAGGGGATGAATCCTGGTGCCAGTGTCACTCGCTGGTCATGTCTTCACTGCTAGCAGGGGATGAATCTTGGTGCCACAGTGTCACTCGCTGGTCATGTCTTCACTGCTAGCAGGGGATGAATCTTGGTGCCACAGTGTCACTCGCTGGTCATGTCACTGCTAGCAGGGGATGAATCTTGGTGCCACAGTGTCACTCGCTGGTCATGTCTTCACTGCTAGCAGGGGATGAATCTTGGTGCCACAGTGTCACTCGCTGGTCATGTCTTCACTGCTAGCAGGGGATGAATCTTGGTGCCACAGTGTCACTCGCTGGTCATGTCACTGCTAGCAGGGGATGAATCCTGGTGCCACATAAAAAAAAATTGATGGGAACTTTTCATAGTCAAAAGTTCTCGCATTTTATTTTATTTTTTCTTTTGCTGCGAAGGTTCTGCTTTAACCTTCTGGCAGACTTTTCCCTCGTCTGAATTTATTATAAGGCATCGTGCTTATTAGGGTATTCGGATTGCTGTCATTATTTCTCCATTTATTTTCCTCGTTTCAAATTTTGCACTATGTCATTTCCTTACTGTCAGTAAACTTGCTTTCAACATGAAGTTTCTGGGAATGAAATAAAAATTTATTACTTTGTTAAAGGTGCACCCGAGAAAATGACCAGTTTCTCGGAAGTATAGAATTTGTTGCAATTTTTATTACGCTTTCCAGTATTCTTAAAATTGGTTTATTATTTTTTGGGTTAATCCAAGCGGTCATTGTAGAAGGCTCCGTGGCTAGCTTGGGTTACCAGGAACGAGTCTGTAGGAGGTTATGTAGCTAGCTTGGGTTACCAGGAACGAGTCTATAGGAGGTTCTGTAGCTAGCTTGGGTTACCAGGAACGAGTCTATAGGAGGTTCTGTAGCTAGCTTGGGTTACCAGGAACGAGTCTATAGAAGGTTCTGTAGCTAGCTTGGGTTACCAGGAACGAGTCTATAGGAGGTTCTGTAGCTAGCTTGGGTTACCAGGAACGAGACTACAGGAGGCTCTGTAGCTAGCTTGGGCTAAAGCCTGGAGGATCTTTTTCTGGAGTCAATGCCTCCGCCGCTCGGTCCCAGACCCCAGGCCTGGAGTATACCTGGAGAGGGTTTCGGGGTCAACGCCCCCGCGGTTCGGTTTGAGACCAGGCCTCGTGGTGGATCAGGGCCTGACAAACCAGGCTGTTACTACTGGCCGCACGCAAACTGACGTACGAACCACAGCCCGGCTTGTCATGTACTGACTTTAGGTGCCTGTCTAGTGCCTTCCTGAAGACAACCAGAGGTCTATTGGTAATCTCCCTTATGTATGCTGGAGGATCAAGCCCTGATCAACCAGGCTGCTACTCTTGGCCACACGCAGTCTACAGTAGGCTTCATGGCCAGCGTGGGTTACCAGGAACGAGTCTGCAGAAGGCTCAGTAGCTAGCTTGGGCTACCAGGAACGAGTCTTGACAACACAACATAAACAAAGATGGTGGACACTGCCCTGGGCAGTGAAAGTATGGGCGCAACAGTTAAATGTGAAGAAGGTCATTTTTACGACATTTTTTATGAAGTCCCCTAGAATGTGTTATGGATAAATATTGGTCGAAAATTATAATAACCTTGCCTTCGACAATAAAGAAGTCAGCGCTTAATGATCGGCTAGAGTTCGGCGTTTTAGTTTTAAGAAGAAAGGACTTTTGTTATTAGACTAAAATATTTTGCACAGCTGATGTATCAGATGGAGAAACACGAGAGAGAGAGAGAGAGAGAGAGAGAGAGAGAGAGAGAGAGAGAGAGATTCAGATAAACACAGATAAGCGTCTAGATTCCTGACATGATGAGCTCACCACCACAACTACCACCACAGTTACCACCACCACCACCACCACCACCACCACCACCACCACCACCACCACCATCACCACCACCACCACCACCATCACCAAGATACCTTCGTGTTTTGTGTACCCTTGAAATTTTGGCTACCAAAATGTCTCTTCTGCAGCACAGTGATCACTACCCACCTCTCTAGATAGTCGTTACTATTCAGTCGTGCTTCTTGATAGATGTTTCTATACCACTGATGATCCATCTGTCCTCTCTTGATAGTCGTTCCTATCCCCAAACATTTAACAAGGTTGCCTTATAACTTGGAGATTTTAGTGTGCTTCATTTATCCTCAAACTCTCGCTCTTCCACTATGGCTGAACCGAACCCTGAGAAAAATTTGTTCGGATTATTTCTCATTCCGAGGGGTTAGCAACTTAGGATAACCCAAGAAAGCCAGTTTATGTAGTGTCTTCCTTCGGTTGGCTTCCAAGATGGTTGCTTCTGTCCCATGATTCTCGCATGGTACTCCAGGGCGGTCTCGTCTGTCCCATGATTCTCGCATGGTACTCCAGGGCGGTCTCGTCTGTCCCATGATTCTCGCATGGTACTCCAGGGCGGTCTCGTCTGTCCCATGATTCTCGCATGGTACTCCAGGGCGGTCTCGTCTGTCCCATGATTCTCGCATGGTACTCCAGGGCGGTCTCGTCTGTCCCATGATTCTGCATGGTACTCCAGGGCGTCTCGTCTGTCCCATGATTCTCGCATGGTACTCCAGGGCGGTCTCGTCTGTCCCATGATTCTCGCATGGTACTCCAGGGCGGTCGCTTCTGTCCCAAGATCGACGGTACTCTAAGACAGTCGATAAATGGCCCCCTTGTGACAATAGAGTCTATGGTCACAAGGTGGCTATTTAGGCCATTTAGAGCCTAGACAGTTTCTGCCGCCAGACTGTCGCTCTCCTTGCCAGATAAACTCTTGGCTCTCCCCTTCTAACCTTCCTTCTCTACCTTAAAGCTGATGTTGTCCTCTCATCACCATTCCTTCCCATACTCTCCACCCCTTCCTATTTCTGCTCCCTCTCATCACCACCCCCTGCCATATTCTCCATGCATCCTCTTTCCACTTCCCATACTTCTACTCATAATACATTGATTCAGTCCCCAAAGTGAAGGGAAGTGGAGCCTTTAACATCAGTAGTGCAAATATAAACATTGTATAATTTTTAGAGAAAAAAATTATAAATAGCAGAGTAAGTTGTAGATTTCTTAGGAAAGAAAAATAGTAAAGAGAATAATGCAAAATTATAATATGTTAAGACCATTTAATGTTAGGGTACGGCAGTAGAGCCTAGTGTTGGATACTATTAACCAAGATTAAATTAGGTGGGCTTAAATTGACCACTGGTTTTTATTAATTAAAAATCATCTTGGGTGAATCTTCGGATTCACTGTCAGCCATATTCACCATCAATACTGAAAAGAAAAGAAATTATCTTTTTAAGAAAATGACAAAATATAAATATGGTTTGTATGGCTTCTATCTCACGTTAACATCGCATGGAAAACTGTCCCAAACATGAGCACAACAAGAAAATATAGACTACAGCTTAAGAGAAACAGTGTAGCAAATTACAATGGAAAATTCAAATGAAGAAGAACCTAGAAGATGAATTCACTGAGAGAAGTGAAGAAGTCAACAGTGAGTCTGTACAACAGTGAGTCTGTACAACAGTGAGTCTGTACAACAGTAGTCTAGATGCATTAGACGATACATTTGTTTATGGTAAGAAAGGTGCAAAAAGAAGGGTGGAGACGCTGGTGATCAGGATATGTTTAGGTAACTTGTGTATATGGCAGGCTGATGTAGCAACTCCAAGAGAGGAAAGTCAATGTAAATTGTGTGGAGAGGAGGATAAACATTCTCTCTGGTACTGTATCTTAGAATACAGCAGATTACATGAGCATAAATACAAACATATCTGAACAGTGTTAGAACGTTGTTCCTAAGGTTGGTAGCATTTAATAAAAAGATCCAGGATTTTCTGCACTTACATTAATTTGCAAAGGTAAAGATACTTGCAGATGCGCAGACTCTCAAATTTAAAAGTAATGATTACTGAGTATTTAAGCAACCAAGAATGGAACTGTCATCGCCAATGGCCTGTCAGCTGTTTGGCTTTTAATGTACTGCTTTTATGACGAAATGCTCACTGACGGGAGTGGCGGCGCTGACAAATAAACTCACCCTCCGAGTATCATATATTTTTGTGGTCGTAAATACCAACAAGCTGGTGAATAAGACACGTGCAGCACTTCGGTGTCTTTATTGCCCAAAAGTTTCTCTTACACAACAGACTTCTTCATTCGAATACAAGTGAATTCTGGTGACAGTGGTAATAGTTTTGAGGTGATCAGTCCGTCACCTTTGTAGGTGATCAGGTCCTCCGACCTGAGAGACTGACCACCTCCTACAATGAGTAATGGACTGATCACGTCAAACTACTACTCTCCCTGTATTCGACTGAAGACGCCTGTTGTGCAGGCGAAACGTTTATGCAGTGAAGATGCCAAAGTGTTACACGTCTTATTTATGACTGCTCGAGGCAGCATCTTAAAAATATCCAAAAACAGATTCTGCTTTAGTTGCTCTGACTACTAGAAGTATTAGCACCGCTCTTTGAGTGAATAGAATACTATCAGTCAAGAACATTTTTATCCCAGAAATAGAGCCTAAAGTAAACTCTTAACAAATACACTGAGATATAATACCTATCTGTTTATAGTCGACAGTCTGGTACAGCGTTTCGGGCGTTACTCCAGATTGATTTATGTTGGTTAGTTTAATAGCTTAAAAGTCAGTCAACTGCACTAGGGTCATTGGGGCTGGTGGCAACCTGTATACAACCAATCAAGAATATTTTTATCATTAAAAATAGAAATCAGAGTAAACTCTCTGTGTATACACACACACTGCGAGATGCACACCTCTCGCTGTACTTAATTTTTCTACTCCAGTGCTCCGAGGTCGCCATTCACAACGCCCAACACGTTAGTAACTCATAATTACACCTTCCACATGCATGACGCAAAACTTAATGACCTCTTCCACATGCATGACGTAAAACTTAATGACCTATCTGTAGTTACATTGTCACTGGATCGGTTGCACACTCTGTCCTCTAAATGACAAATGGGTCTGTTCTATTTTGCAAACTATATGAAACCCTTTCCTACAGAAGGGAACCTTGAATTGTAACAGATAATATAGTATGACTAACATGTAAACAGAATAGTGTACCTGAGTGTACTGTAAATCGATTAGTGAGTTAGTTCATTGGCCTGAGGGCCGCTGACAATAAATGTCTGCTTGATCAAACAGCAAACAAATACGCCTCGAATTACTTTGGTCTGTAAGGGTAGAAGCCTGAAAACTGGTCACGGGTCAATCGGTCACAGGTGTGCATGTGCTCCTCCACGGCCCTCCAGAAGATATGTATGGATTCACAATAAACTTGGTAATTCATAAGAACATAAGAACATAAGAAAGGAGGAACACTGCAGCAGGCCTGTTGGCCCATACTAGGCAGGTCCTTCACAATCCATCCCACTAACAGAATATTCGTTCGTGGTCCTCTCATAGACCCACTATTTACCTTATTCCCAAATGTGTCCCTGTTATATATATTTTATTTCTCTGATTAAACGTATTGGGGAGAGAGAGAGAGAAGAGAGAGAGGAGAGAGTGCATAAATGAGAGACGATGAGAGACTGAGCTAGAGCATGTAAGACGGATGTTTACTGTTGGTCTCGCGTGTATTTACAAACCTTATCAGTAAGCAACAGAGAACCAGAAGCTCGTTACCACGCAAACACCTGTGGGAGGAAGAGCGAAGGTTGGCTGGTTTGTTAGGTTTAGACTCTGTCGACTACATGACGATCATTACAGTAGGATGGAGACCGTATACCACCAGTCAAGGATACTTTATTCCATGAAGAATAAAAGTCAGTGCAGTGGCTGCAACAATTAAAAAAAAAACACAATAAGAGAGGAAACCTTGAACAATGTTTCGGTTCTTCCTAGGCCATTATCAAGTCAGTTGCGACATTATTTTTCCTAAGTTTAAGTTATTTTTAATACTTAAATTCCTAAAACAGGGATTAAAGCAAACTCTCAGTGTATATACTCAGATATATACACCTCTCAGTTTATATATCTAGTATGGAAGGGGAGGAGAAGACAGGAGAATGACTGGGAGGGAGAGGTATATAAGAGGAAGGAAGGAATGTGAGAGGAAGGTAGAGGTGGAGGGGAGAGTTGACTATGAGATGAACCCCTGATTGAAGAAGAAATAAAAGAAAAAAATAATAATAAATGTCATTAGAATACACATCAACAAATAAGGACGTATCTCACTATGATGAAGTAAAGGTGAAAGCGACTCTAAGAACCAGCACGCCCTTAAAAATAAATATTAGACCGCTCGTTATTCAACGTACTACAGGGCGTCAATTTCCACACGATCTAAGCTGAGACAATAACAGTGAATGTGGACTAGACATGACGCTGTTATTCCCTGGAAATTTCACCGAAGGTTAGGAAGTACTTGCGACTCCCATGTCTTCGCTGTCGTAAAATTACGCGTCATTGATACTATAATTCCCGGAGGGTCGGGTTGAACTCTTCTCAGTACCTGCAGTCGATTCCGGGAGTCAACGCCCCAGCGGCCTGGTCGCACACTATGCCTCCTGCTTGATGGTCTGAGCAACCAGGGTGTTGGTGCTAGCAGTACGCAGTTCAGTGTATGCAATACACTGAACAGGAAGTGACGCGAGAAACACCGTTAAATAGTGTTCATAACATTGTCATTTATCGTTAAAAATATTACCATTCAAAATATTTGCTTAAGTGAACCTATACTGAAATACGCAAAAAAACGCCCGTAAACAGCAGAATATAAGTAAACAGTAAAAATTAAAAGAAAAAGGAAGCAAGACTTATTTCTTTCCCAGTTGAATTTGAAACCGTCATCCTTAACTCACTTCAAAGCCATTTTAAATTACATCAGCCCACGATGTCAGCCACAACACTCGACTGACATCTAGATAAGTATTTACTGCCAGGCGAACTGTGGCAACACACACACGGAGACTTATCCACAAGTCTTGACTTGTCCAGCATTAAACCCAGGTGTTACGGACGTTTGGTAGAGATGCGACCTGTCATGTAGCGTGTTCCAGTTTTAATCTCCGATAAAAAATTAATCGTTGTAAATCTTAGACAAAATATCCGAGACTTAAATAACTATTATTATTATTATTATTATTATTAGTAGTAGTAGTAGTAGTAGTAGTATACTCTTGGGAAGTGTTAAATACGTAGGGATCATACAGCGCATGGTACATAGATAGTCAGGTTTGATTTATGGAAGGGGAAGGCAGCCCCCAATATCTTAGATCAAAAGCCCTCCCCCCACCCCCTCTATGAAGAGTATTGTGTGGAATAAGACCTCTAAGATGACTGGCAAATTAATAAGCTCGGAAGACCAAGTGTAACACTGACTGCTCCAAAACTTACAATCACAATGACCATTGTTCTGCTCTATTAACTCTCTCATTCTCTGGTCGAGACCATCTCTGGATGAGGCCTTCTCTGAGCGAGGAGATCTCTGAGACAGGTCATCCCTGGGTGAGGCCATCTCTTGGCGAGACAATCTCTGGGCGAGACAATCTCTGGGCGAGACAATCTCTTCCACACACTTCCACTTCAGGAGCTTCTAATATCGCCACCAAGTATTACTCGCACTGACACATTTTTTTTTTATAAGTTCCCGATATTTATTTTTAATGCTTATTCATTGCATCTTGTGTTGGTCTGCGTCGGGGGTCGTTGTCTGAGCTGCTTGCACCAATGTTTTCAACATTACCGTCAATGACTTCTCTTAGCGACGTTGTCTTTGCTGTTGGCTTCGTTTTCTTCGTTGTTGGTATTGACTCTGTAGTCGGTATTCATTCACAGGAATCACGTCCTACCTGTGTAAACGGAAATCGACTGATAGTTCCTCCTCCAGCCTCCCAGCTACCATTGATCAACTCTCACAATGGCTGCCATCAAGAACCTGATCATATCTTCTCATGAATTCATGTATGATATTTTCCTCCATCACCTGTTTGTCTAAATCGTTCCACCTCGCTGCTCCTGAAATTAAAAAAAAAAGAATTTCCGACGTCTCTGACTCATCTGTGTCTTTAGTTGCTGTCTATATCACCATGGCTCTTTATCCTCTCATCTCAAACTTCTCCCTATCTATTCCAATACTTTGAGTATACTGTATATCTTGATTATGTTTTCTCAGTCTTCTTTAGTTATTGAATCGAGAAACTTTCACCATCATTCACTCCATCACTGTTTTGCCAGAGGTGAGCTTACACTACAGTTATAAAACTGCAAAATTAACACCCCTCCTTCAGAGTGCAGACACTGTACTTCCCATCTCCAGGACTCAAGTCCGGCCTGCCGGTTTTCCTGAATCCCTTCATAAGTGTTACCCTGCTCACACTCCAACAGCACGTCAAGTCCTAAAAGCCATTTGCCTCCATTCGCTCCTATCTAACACGCTCACGCATGCTTGCTGGAAGTCCAAGCCCCTCTCACACAAAACCTCCTATACCCCCTCCCTCCAACCTCTCCTAAGCCGACCCCTACCCCGCCTTCCCTCCACTACAGATTTATACACTCTCGAAGTCATTATATTTTGTTTCATCCTCTCTAGATAACTCCAGATCTACATGTCCGAACCACCAAAATAGCAAGTTTTACCCATTCGGCACGACATATATATAAATATGTGTGTGGGTGTTGCTGTATTACACAGACACAGCCTGAGGTCTGGTTTATACAAACTGCACCAATCAATGTGACAAGCAAGGCCAAATGTTGTCACAGTGGGTGATATCCGCTCCACTGCTGAAGCCAAGTGGGTTAACAATCACGGCTGGGAACTGTTTAGAACTCCCACGGACCAGATATTATCCGTTATTGGAAGAGTATTAAACTCTCCAGGTCTCAACTCTATTTTTATGTTAACCACAGTGTGTCTGGGTCGTTTTATGCTGTGTCCTGGGAAAGGGGCGCTGTATTTTGTGTTTCTGCTACCTCTATCGCCACTGCCACAGGCCTCCACCAACTCCTCCAACCTCACCATCTCAATCATTGCCACTACTACCACAGCCATAGATACTTGCACTTCCACCGCCACCGCTACCAAGACCAGCTGTCCACAAAACAAGGCGAGGATCAAGAACATGTGGGCTGGGCCTCTCGATATTTCAGTCAGCTAAGTCTTTTCAGGGAATACATTTAAATCCCGTGGTCGCCCTAAGTGCGTGGAAGCTTAGCAGCTTATATGTGTGAGGGTAAGGAACTGGGTCGTGGTGGTGGTAGTAATGTACAGAAGTGCGAAGATGAGGTAATAGTGTTGATGAAGGGTGGTACATATGGTGTAGAGAGGCGTTATCTTCCAAGAGGATCACCTTGAAGCTGTGAAGGTCTCTTGAACCAAGAAATTGGAGCTATTATCACCTTCCTTTACTTAAGTATAATTTGCTTCTATTCCCCGGACTCTGATTCCAACGAGTTTTGCGCATCCTCGTAATTATAGAAATGGGCAATTGGTGCTAGGCGCCCACAGTTCAACATTCCTCATTAGCCCACCTAATGAGGAACTAACTTGTTGATATTGCTGCTGCTATTGCAGGCGTGGGCGTGTTGCATGGTAATGATGGGTGCCCAGGTAACTCACAGGTAAACAGAGCGGGCGGGTTTTATGTTCGTTTATTAGTTTTAAAGCCTATAAATTTTTAAAGATCCCTTAATTTAAGTATGCATGTACACCCCTAGTCAAGGACACCTTAATCCCTAAAATAGGGATTAACCCTCGAGATGTATACTTTTAGAAACAGTCTTCATCTGTTATATCCTGGTACGCTATATCCAGTGGGTACAAATATTAAAATATAATCTTAAAATAATTTATTGTTGATAGGGAGAAAGTTACAATCATTATCACGATTCTATTTCACCACCCACACCCGTGAAACCACCCACACCCGTGAATACCTTACTAGGGTAACAACAAACTCTCAGTGTATTTACTCCGAGAAAGATATACATCGCTCGGTGTATATACTCTGGCAGGGGTGGGAGAGGGAAGGACGGCAGATGGTCAGCTAACAAGGGGGGAAACTGGTACAGCTTGTGACGTGAAGGTTGTTAGCGAAAGTTGAAGTGTTGGTGGTTAGACGCAGAGAGAAAGTGAGCATTGTTGTGTGTTCTATCTGGCGGAAACGTTAGTTTAGGTGGTACGAAAAACTGGATAAAGATTGAAAGAGGAAGAGAAAGAGTGAGAGGCAGAGACAAGGAGAGTGTGCACCCGCTGTCGCACTCGAGTCTTTCTATTGTTGACACAACATGAGGTTCAACGTGTGTTTTGATACGTAACGTGTGGTCGTGTAGGGTAAGAGACCATGACTGTCAAGATTGATAATATTTTTATATTCACCGGGAAGTTCTAAGTTTGTAAGGTTCATGACGTGCCTGCGTAAACAGGTTTGATCCGAGGAACAGGAGGGAAGCTCTGATTCCTTGGATCAAGAGACCTTCACCAGCAGCAAGTTACCCCCCCCCCACGTCTTGCAGACACATCCAGGGTGTGACGGGATTTATGGAACACACAAAACTTTGTATTTAAATTTTATTTTAATTATGAGGGAGCGCTAAGCCAGTAGGGGTCATATAGCGCCTGGGAGAACGGAAAGCATTCAGATTTGATTCAAGGAAGCAGAGGATAAGTTCTTGAACCTTGAGCCCCTCACCGGCATCAAGGCACCTTTTTTTTTGACAGGCACTGTACTTGCAGTTAATCCTTATTTTGTCGTATCTACTTACGAAGCTGCGCACTTATTTAACTTGTTTTATTCTCTGCTACGTCAATAGCGAGTCTTCTGTGAGTATTCACCTAGTTTCCAGGTGTTTAGTTTTTCAACCTGACCCTCACCTTCACCTACTATCGATTGGATTTACTAATTCCTTACCTCCCCCCCAAGCCTGGATCATACTTACTCTTGAAGCTGTGTATGCTATTTGCCTCCACTTCTTCACCTCGGTCGTTCAGTTTACAACCCTCAGAGTTGTATATATTCGTCTCTAGCTGCCACCTACTGTATGTCCCTCTAGCTCCCACTCCTCACCTCTCAAACAACCTCTCACTATCCACTATTATCCAGAGTATTTTCTACGTCACAATCATATGTCCCTCATGGTTCTCCTCTCTTCTTGATTTATCAGGCAGGAGTCAGAGCCTGGGGAATGGGAGACAATCAGATTCGACCCAAGGAGAGGGGATGGGGTATCTCCAATTCGTTGGAGATACCCAACCAAATATAAATGTATAAACAATGGCTGAGTGTTGTTTATATTACTCTTCACAGGGTGAGGGCTTCAAATTGGTGAAGGGCTCTTGATCTGAGGTATTGGAGAAATCTTCTTCCTCGGATCGAACCCGAGTTTCTTCCATTTCCCAGGTCATGTGCAGCCCATACCAGTTCAACGCTTCCCCATGATTTTAATAATTTGATGTTGCAGTGGCTTCATAATCCGAGGAATGTATCCCTGTATCCCATAAGCCTATCCCTCTCCAGTGAACCGAGAAGGCATCCCCGTGTCCCATAATCTGAGCTCCCTCTATCTATCCTCTCTCCTTGAAAATCTGTTTAATAAAACTGGTAAATCAAAACAGCGCAAAATTAACGCGAATCTTCACACCACACGGAGAGAGAGAGAGAGAGAGAGAGAGAAGAGAGAGAGAGCTTATGACGACGTTTCGGTCCGATTTGGACCATTTACAAGTCGGTATGACTTGTAAATGGTCCAAATCGGACCCAAAACGTTGTCATTAGCTTCTCTCTCTCCCATGTCCGGGTTATTTGTGTATTGTTCCAGTCACGGTATTGTGCCTTTTTGTTCTTTAATGCGAACTTTCCTCTGAGCATCACAAAGGCACTTGAGTTATTTCTCGAAATCCACTGATTCCCAGCTCATTATGTCAGCAAGATCCATCCATTGTTAGCGACTCTAGTCCTTCAGAGAAGATATACTGAAATAATTTAATTGAGAATGTTACGCCTTTTTAAAAAAATAAAATTGACTTCTGTGTATTTCAGTAACAATCACAACCTTTTTCTAAGTAGGATGAATCAGTGTTGAAAAGTTTGAAGACGATCAGAAGCAGCTTTCTCAAGATATCGCACGGTAGTCTGAAGACTAGTAGCATCAGAGTGAATGGATCCAACAACCTGGGTCATGGGGCACCAGCACGTGTCAGTTGTTCAAGGAATCTTGTCCTAGTTACCGTACCACCTGCCAATCGATTGAAGCCTCGTTATGAGCGAAACAATGTTGCAAAGGTGGAGGAGGAACCAAAAAGAAGAAAAAGATTCACGCTGCCACTTGAAGGTCCCCCTTGTGGAATACCTAATAATAATAATAATAATAATAATAATAATAATAATAAGGAAATGAGGGAAATTATAGAGTATACCGCGTCAAATAAGGGGATGTGATAACCTGGAGTTACTACGGCTAATCATCAACAGTTGTGTTTTAATAGTCATTTAATAAACTCTGAGGAAGCAAAAACAAAAGTTCCGAGAGAAAAAAAGTTGGACCTTAAATTTAATTGCATACAAAAGCCACATACATAATTACATATTACAAACATAAGCCACTATTAACCATGGCAAACGACCAGTATCATTAAGTCATTCCACATAGCTCGGGGTGAAAGAGTAGTTGATCACCACGAGAAACCGGCCTGACCTGACCTCCATTTATTTGACGTACACCAGCATCCAAAAATAGGTGAGTGTACACACACACACACACACACACACCTCACGACCCTGCCACTTGTTCACCTCGGTGAATCCCCAGGAATTCTCTTTCCCCCCTCAGGTTCAAGGACATCTGATGATGGTATCCTGCCTTACCCTTGATCAATAGTGGGTGAAAGACCTGGGGTGTTTGCTTGTACCTCTGTGCTGTCACCTTCCCTTCACCAGTTCACGAAAATTACACATATAACCCGTACATAGAGAGAGGAACTTACGAAGACGTTTGGGTACGACTTTTGTAAATGGTCCAAGTCGGACCGAAACTGACACCTGTCTCAGTGTTGTGCCTCTTTGTTCTTTACGAAAATTACGAGACCAGAGCACAAGGAACCCCAGAACACTGAATATATAAATCAAAAGAGATATTTCTCTCACCGTATATATGGTGAGATATTATTCCTGTCTGGTGACGAACAGGTTCGGTGCAGCCTAAATGACCCAAATGTAGTTTTAAACCTCATTAACCAACCAGCGAATGCTACGTAATGATTACTCCTGCCTTCAGAGGAAATTTGCAAGTTCCTGAAGTTCATTTCTGATCGACCGGGTTATGTAATAGGCGTTGAATTGCATGCCGCGAGCACCAACAGCCTCCCTGAACAGGCTGTCAACATGAGGAGTCCCATCTGGGGTATTCCAATGTTAGGTAAAAGGATCCCGTGCATTGTGGTGTCCAATAGTGCTAATTAAAATTAACCTTTCGACTCTGCCCTCATCCTCTAAATTCCCTCTCCTTCCTCCCTCTCTCCCTTTCTCCCTCTCTCCCTTCCTCCCTCTCTCCCTTTCTCCCTCTCTCCCTTTCTCCACTTCCTTCTCAAGTACACCCTTTAACCCTTGCCTCGTTACCCACAGAGCAGAAAGATGTAAATTAAACATTCCAAAATTGCCCTGAAATTGTTTAATATGGGCTAATGAGTTTCATTAAGGATTATTTATGTTGCAAGGGTTAGTATACGTTAGTTCCCCCGTGACGTTCCTCTGATATATGAAGCAACGTCTGCCATACGTCACAAGCTTCTATAAAGTTTCAGCTCTCGAGTGTCACTAGTGGAACTCGTAGGTTTAATATTTTTAAGCTATTATTAAAGAGGTTTGCAAATAATTAACATAAAATAAAGCGTAAACATGTGAAACGCTGAAGGCTCGAACCTCCGACCTCCCAGACTGAGCACAGTGTGTCACGTCCCAGCCTTCGCGGAGGCCTCAGAAAATTAAGATCACGCAATCAAAAAATTAAGACATTACGTGATGTTAGTCTCGACGTATATATTTAAAATTATAAAACTGAGGACGTAATACAAATATTTTAGTGTATATAACTATATAAATATATATATATAATATATATATATATAAGAGAGAGAGAGAGCTCTTGGAGTGTACATTAAAACTGTCTTACAAGGATATATACACCGAGAAGTATACGTCTCTCAGTGTATAAAAGTTGAGAGTTTAAGCTTTATTTTAGAATTAAATTATTCTTGACTAGTGGTGAACAAGTTACAAGCAGCCTTACTGACCCACTTGTAGTTGATAGGCTTTAAACCCGTTAACCATCTTAAACAGTTGTCTTGCATATGCTATTAAAATTAATCAGCTTTTGTGACTAGTGTTACTCTCAGAGGAAGAGTTGTGGGCTCGAAACAGAAAGGACCTGGGTTTGATTTCCGGTGTGTGGGGGCGAGTTGTTGTACTCGTTAGGAAAAATCACCTATTATGGAACTAGTACGACAATGACTGGTCCGGAGTGGTGTCACATAGACCGTGGTGTGTCTTCACTTAGATGCGGAAGTGGCAGTCATTGGCTCTATTACAGAGCACGGCAGATCGATCGCTGGCTTTCTGACTGGATTCTCTGGCCAGAGAGTTGAGAAGTATGGGCTTCTTACTCCCGCTCACCCTGTTCACCTAGCACTTAATACGTAGCTGGGTGTTAGTCGACTGCTGTGAGCCGCATCCTATATAAGAAACGAAAAAAATCCCAAGGATAATAAGGCGTACTACCTGGCTTTTATAGGTTACTTAACATCACAAATGATCTGGTCGAAGTTTTGGCAGTAAAAACTGAAAAATGAGAATCTAGTTAAAGCACCAGATACAGCTTCCCAGCAGCTCAAAGACAAGTTACTGAAACTCCAAAATACTGTCTCGAAAATCTTGCTCCCGCAGCCCAGCCCTGGTACTAAATCTGTTGAGTAGCCCGTAAGAAAAAAAAATCCCCTTCATCTGCTCATGTTAACCAGACGAATTAAGACCCACTGGAGAAATCTGTATCTTTAACTTTATTTTCGAGTGATCTAAAAGGGAAGAGGCATTATCCTTACAGCTTAGTCTTCCCCCACCCTTCTCTTTCTTTCGTTTCTTCTTCCATTCTTGTCTCCCATTTTACAACCCTTTTCTTTCTCTCCCTTCTTTTTCTCACATTTTCAATTCTTTTTTTCTTCCTCTACTGCTCTTCTTTCCTCCTTCCTTGCTTGTTCCAGGACTGATGGCTCGTTCTAACACATTCGTGAAGGAATTTCCCAATTCGTTGGTATTATCGCTGATCCCTCGAGTTGACTCATGGTGACCCTGTGATTCCAGGTCACACAAAACATCACCTATCATGACATTAATTAAAGAAACTCTCCTCACTGATTCGTTCCTTGAGTATTAATCTCCCTCTCTCTCTGTCTGTCTGTCTGTTTCTGTCTCTGTCTGTCTGTCTCTCTCTCTCTCTCCCTCTCTCTCTCTCTCTCCTCTCTCCTCTCTCTCTCTCTCTCTCTCTCTCTCTCTCTCTCTCTCTCTCTCTCTCTCTCTCTCTCTCTCTAACAGAATTTGTAAGTAATTTCCGTCACCGCTGGAGAAAATGCAGTATTTTGCACTTGCGAAAATGACGGAATTTGGGAACTGGGAGAAACGGATAGTGAGGGAGAGATTAAAGTGAAAGGAGAGGAAGAGAGAGAAAGAGAGAAAGTATTCTCTTATGAAAGAGAAGGGTAACAAGCATTATTCCCTTAGTAAACAGATATCGGAAGAAGCATTCCCGTAGTTAATGTACCCGGGAACACGGGTGTCCAGTTAGGTCAGATGAATCCCTCTTTCTAAAGTCAGACATAGCCAGACACCCACACCTGACTTCCCCCACACTTGAATCACCCACACCTGACTCATCCCACACTTGAATCACCCACACCTGAGTCAGTGACCACCTTCCACCCACAGCCCACGATTATTATAATGACAGTGATGAGAAAACAATTATTTCCTGGTTGTCACATAGCGCTTAGGAAATGGGAGTGAGAGGCTATTAGTTTTGACTGAAGAAAAAAGAGCTCATTTCCCATTCCCTGGATCAAGAGCCATTCATATGCATCAGGGCACACCACCTGAAGAACCACAGCCCAAGAATATCATCAATGTGGCTGAGATAATGGATATATTCTAACCATTGTTGTAAGGGAACCACGACTCAACATCCTTCATGCATAAGGGGATTTACCAACAGACCTTTGGCCGTCTTCCTCAAATCATCTCCTGATCAGCCGGGCTGTGGTGCATACGTTGGCTTTGCCAAAGGCGGCGACCAGTTGCCTGATCGATTAGATCAGCAACCAGGGGGCCTGGCCTGGGACCGGGCCGATGGGGCGGTGACCTCCGGAAGTGACTACCTGGAGTCTACCTGGAGGGTATTCCGGGAGTCAACGCCCCCGCGGCCCAGTCCTTGACCAGGACTTTCGGCGGATCAAGACCTGATCTCAACCAGGCTGTTACTGCTGGCCGCACATAGTCCAACGACTACAGGTAACCCACAGGTAACAAACCAGCCCAGCGACGTCATATTGTTTATACCTGGCAAGTTGTTGTGGTGAAGGTAAACACTCGACACACTTCCCACACTGGCTGGCCCACATTACTCGGAGGCTGTTTGGTCCTGCGGTCGCCATGGAGAGAAAGGAATTTATGGGACGGAAGAGGTGGGGTAGGAAGGAGGGTTGACGTTGGACGGTAAATGGGTGAGGCAGGATGTAGAAGTGAAAGGGGAGGAAATAGAGAAGGGAGAACGGAAGATGGGTTCTGTTGCCGGGAAAAGTAATTTACTTTTAGACTGGACGATAATTTTAGAAAGACTTCTTGAATTCAAGGCCGCATTTACAGTTATTGTTATATCTGTATTTATCTGTGGCTTTCTCGCGCGCGCGCGCGTACTCACCTAGTTGTACTCTCCTAGTTGTGGTTGCAGGGGTCGATTCATAGCTCCTGGCCCCGCCTCTTCACTGGCCGCTACTCGGTCACTCTCCCTGCTCCATGAGATTTATCATACCTCTTCTTAAAGCTATGTATGGATCCTGTCTCCACTACATCACTTCCCAGACTGTTCCACTTCCTGACAACTCTGTGACTGAAAAAATTCTTCCTAACATCCCTGTGATTCATCTGAGTCTTCAACTTCCAACTGTGTCCCCTTGTTGCTGTGTCCCATCTCTGGAACATCCTGTCTCTGTCCACCTTGTCGATTCCTTTCAGTATTTTATATGTTGTTATCAATACCCTCTTTCTCTCCTGTCCTCCAGTGTCGTTAGGTCAATTTCTCATTAACCTCTCCTCGTAGGACATGCCCCTTACCTCCTGGACTAGTCTTGTTGCAAACCTTTGCACTTTCTCTAGTTTCCTTACGTGCTTGGCTAGGTGTGGTTCCAAACTGATGTGTGTGTGTGTGTGTGTGTGTGTGTGTGTGTGTGTGTGCGTGCGCACTTACACTCTTGGGGAACCTGCCTTTAGTCTACCTCGAAAGTGTTTCCTGGATCAACGCCCAAAGTAGGGGTGCCATTGTCACAATTATATAACATTGTCAATATCAGTAGTCCCAAACTTATCCTTCTACCTGTGAATACAAGAAATTTTGCTGGAATAAAGATAAATGTTCTCGAGAAGAAATTAGATAAGCTTCTACGGGGATGCCTCACCAGACAAGGTTCCAATGATCACATAAGCCAGCAGACCGCAAGCAGCAACAGCCTGGCAGATCAGGTGCTTGACAGGGAAGCCAAGTATCAGACGGAACTGTGAAATAATAATCTCGTAATGCGTCCAGAGTAAAACAAAGCAGAAATAGTTATAACAGCCAGAGTTGTAGCAATAGAATTAGCCGTGGTTGTAGTAGCAGACGTAGTAGTTGTAGTAGCAGACGTAGTAGTTGCGGTCGCAGCCGAAGTTGTAGTTGTTACGGAAGGAACTATAAAGAAAAACTGGAATAAAATGGCAAAAGGTCTTCAAACTCCTCAATAGAGAGGGAAACTTTGAATATAAAAAACCTGGGGTAACTATACTGGAAGCCCCGAAGTTCATGGAACACTGTAGTATTAGTTTCCCAAACCCGAGGAAACTGATAAGACTGTATAACAAGAACCTTCAGAAGAAGAGATGCCAAACCACTAATGATATTCTTCAAAGCACTTTGACCTCCCTAGACCGAAATATTGCGTTACACTTATAGCCCAATTTAAGACTGACAAAATTGTTCCTTGGGAGAATGTTGAGATGACTTTCACTGCACGTAGTAACTCAGGCAAATGTCAGAATTATTGGGAATGCTTGAAATCTCTCAAAGTGCATTATTTTCAACGCTGCAGTAGTTGTAACAGGAGCAGCGGCAAGAGCAGGTGTTGCCGCTCTCTCATAACCATGAAATCCCAGTAATAAAGTCTGATATTCATTCATTCTTGTCCCCTCAGGATAAAAGGCAATTTTTTTTTTTTTTGCTTCGGCGAATATAACGGAACTGGAACATGAAAAGAGAGAGAGAGAGAGAGAGAGAGAGAGAGAGAGAGAGAGTGAAATGTAATGATATAATGAGAAAGATTAATTACGATCTTATAGCCTCTCCTGTTCTTTCGTTATGTGGCCTCCTCAATTTAAGATTTCTACTTTTAGCATTTCTTCAAGCCGTTGGAACCTCCTTGAACCACTTCCTATATTACCTCCCTGAATCGCTTATGCCTCATTCTACGGTATTGCTGTCTCGTGCACTGAGGTACATTGGGCTGAGGTTATGGAACACGGGGATATTTTTCTCGGGTCGCGTAACGACCGAAGTAAATCTAGTTAAATAATTTACCAACCTGTCCTAGAGGGCACTCACGCTAGAAGTAATCTAGGGCAAGTGAAAATAGAGAGAAAATTTAATGGTATGCAACGTGAAGGTTTTTGTGTCTTGAGAGACAGACACGCGAGTAAGCTATCTCTACTCGCTTAATAAAAAAAATATTTTTTTCTCCGTGGCCTTCAGTGTCCGAGTGACAGCATTCTCCATTCCTTCTTTACTTGCTTGTGTCTGTCCATCCTTGTTTCCTTTCCTTGGGAAAATGAAGACGAAGAAGAAAAAGGGAAGAAAAACATTCCTCTACTACACAGCTCAAACTTCTGTCTCTGGAGTGTCGCAAGGGCTGTCGCAAGGGCTGTCTTAACTTGGTGAAATGTGTCTCACCAATTCCAATAAAATTGGTGAACCAAAAGTCAAACAATTAACAATGTTTTCGTGAGGATATCCTGCCTTAAGATAAAATAATTAATGGATGACATGTGCAAGCAGTGTGTGTGTGTTTGTGTGTGTGTGAAAGAGAAGAAAAGATTGGTGCCGGAATGAAAGTTCTTGTCTCCGCCCTTCGAAGTCTCTGCAGACGTCGTTGCTGACGCCATTGCAGAAGTTCTTGCAGACGATGCTGCCGAAGTCATTGCAGACGTCGTTGCCAACGTTGCTGCTGTCGCCATTACAGACGTCGTTGCACACGTTGCTGCTGGCGCTATTGCAGACGTCGTTGCAGACGTCACTGCCTGGGAGTGAAGGTATGGAATTCTTCATTGTGTCCTGAGTGTGAACCATCACTTCATCCTCCTAAGCAACGTCAGTATTTCACTTTAGATGAAGACCGTCAGATGTGTGACCTTGGCACTAGAATGTGTGACCTAGACACTAGAATGTGTGACCTAGACACTAGAATGTGTGACCTAGACACTAGAATGTGTGACCTAGACACTAGAATGTGTGACCTAGACACTAGAATGTGTGACCTAGACACTAGAATGTGTGACCTTGGCACTAGAATGTGTGACCTAGACACTAGAATGTGTGACCTAGACACTAGAATGTGTGACCTTGGTGTCGTGTGGGTCTTGGGAGAGATATATAGGAGTTCAAAGATACTCCTCGTTGGATGGTTATGGTATATTTACAGTAAGTGAAAGGAGAGTCCCGCACACCGTCTGTCTCGCCTGTAGGTCTAACGTAGTGAGGCAGTCTGCCTATGATAGGCTGTGCACATGCGCTGAGCCTCTGACGTCAGCGGGTACCGTGACGTCACACGCAAAGGGACCAGCTGTATAAAGATATACTAAACAAGTGTATCTATGATACTGACACGACATTGGCACTAGAATGTGTGACCTAGACACTAGAATGTGTGACCTAGACACTAGAATGTGTGACCTTGGCACTAGAATGTGTGACCTAGACACTAGAATGTGTGACCTAGACACTAGAATGTGTGACCTAGACACTAGAATGTGTGACCTAGACACTAGAATGTGTGACCTAGACACTAGAATGTGTGACCTAGACACTAGAATGTGTGACCTAGACACTAGAATGTGTGACCTAGACACTAGAATGTGTGACCTAGACACTAGAATGTGTGACCTAGACACTAGAATGTGTGACCTAGACACTAGAATGTGTGACCTAGACACTAGAATGTGTGACCTTGGCACTAGAATGTGTGACCTAGACACTAGAATGTGTGACCTTGGCACTAGAATGTGTGACCTAGACACTAGAATGTGTGACCTAGACACTAGAATGTGTGACCTTGGCACTAGAATGTGTGACCTAGACACTAGAATGTGTGACCTAGACACTAGAATGTGTGACCTTGGCACTAGAATGTGTGACCTAGACACTAGAATGTGTGACCTAGACACTAGAATGTGTGACCTTGACACTAGAATGTGTGACCTTGACAGTAGGTGTTTGTATTGGGGTTAGCTTTGGTGCGTGTATGTGTCTTTGTATTTGTGTGTGTGTATATGTATGTATGTATGTAGTTATGTATGTATGTATGTATGTATGTATGTATGTATGTATGTATGTATGTATGTATGTATGTATGTATGTATGTATGTGTAGTCCGCATAAGTACCTTCTAATAAGACTCATCCAACATAAACACCAGACTCCATAAGTCTTCCTTATTATCTGCCGAGACGTCAAGGAATGGAGATAGCAGCATCCGCCGAGAAAATGATGACAAACACACGATGGGTGAAATGCGCATGTAAATAAAAACCAGACGAAAGTGAGTGATGATGATGGTAATATTATCTCATTCGTGACCTCACGACCCTTGGAAGATTTAAACTCACGTACGAACTCTTTAACACACACACACACACACACACACACACACACACACACAATCAGTGATATAATTTGCGATTACTTGGGTAATACTAATTGTTTACGGATAAAAATGCGAAGAAATTAAGATGGCGGGGGTGGGGGTGGAAGGAAATTCAGAATAAAATATGGAAAAGTGTAAAGAAATGTTGTTGCTTGCGATGTTGTCAGCTGTCAACGAGGATTTCGCCACACTGTGACAGCCGTTCTCTGAACACACCAGCAAAAGAGGTAATTCTCTCGGTAAAGGTCGACGATGGGTGACTGCTCCGGCTACAGTCTTTGACTCCTGGCACAGCCTGCTTGGGATTACATAGGTGTGTAGCAACAACAGCTAAATAAAAAAAAATGATTCCAAATCTAGTCAGTTCGTTTTGCACATAGTTAAAAATTAAATTATAAATTCATGAGAGATGACGCACCATTACGCTCTGTGAGCGTCCTTCAGTACTTCCAGTATTAACTTAAGTATATAGTTAATAAGAAACAATGAGCATTCTGCCTGTGCGTGCGAAAATTTTAAGAACTGTCTTTGGGATGGATGACCTGGTCCCGAGTGCCAACGCCCTCGGGACCCGGTCCCAGACCAGACCTGGTAGATGATTTGAAGAACCAAGCTGCTGGTGCTAGCCACAAGCACCACAGCCAGGCAAATCAGAAACTGATTTGAGGAACTGGCCCATTTCCTCCCTGAAGACAACCAGAAGGAACCTGACAAGATTCTCAAGTCAGTGAGAATTACCTGAAAAATATATCATGGCAGTCATTCCAGGAAGGAAGGAATGAAGGGTAGGGGTCATTCCAGGAAAGAAGGAAGGAAGGGTAGGGGTCATTCCAGGAAGGAAGGAAGGGTAGGCGTCATTCCAGGAAGGAAGGATTGGGGGTCAGTCCTGGAAGGATAACCTTAGCAACACAAGTCTACAATTAGGGTTGACAAGATTGTTGCCAAGTTGCCAACTGCAACAGTTGTAATAGATTGTAGGACAATAAGAGTGTGGATACAGGGATCAACCCGTCAGCAGTAGCCTCTTGGTCATGCTTAAGAACATATTCCTGATGTCAACATTAACAAACACATATAAAACTAGCAAAAAATATGTTGACGGTATTTCACCAGACTCCAGGGAAGGAGGGGTGTAAATGCCCCTTCCTCTGGATCTTCCATCGTAATGTTCTCAACACATGATATCTGAATCACAGAGGGAAAAAAGCAGAATTTCTCTCAGCAAAGCCAATAATATCTTATAAGAACCAAATTGCATCTTACGTAACTCAAGTGGAGGAATTAGAAAAAGGATCAAGCTTCGCAAATACGTCCTCTTTTGATTTCAGTGAAGAAAGGATAACATTTTAAGATGGTTAGGAAATAGATGATTATAGATCACGTTCGCCAAGGTGGTGCCCTGACTTAGTGTTTACAGGAAGAACCGTAGTCACGCTAGCCTCGCGATTACACTCAAAGATAATGTCTATCAATCCTTTCCGTGAAAAGAGGTTCCACAATATCGTGAAAGTAACAGATATGAGTATGGAGTCGGGCCCTTCATGGGAGGTGCCTTGATGCCAGTGAAGGACTCGGAGCCAAAGAATTCCTGGAAACTGATTTCACAACCTATCTGCCCCGAACCACTAACATTAATACACTACAAGCGTGAACATCCTTCCCATCCCTCACCTTAGTGATGTGTTTTTGCTGTTTTAGGTGTTCAAACTACAAGAGGTCATTAGCGCGGGCCTTTGGGGGAATTGGATACCATAAGTCATGAATACTTTAATCCAGAAAATAGGTACTAAAGTAAACTCTCGCCATATATATACTTGACCATTTTGACTTGGGTTAAAGGTCACGAGAAAAGGCAAAGTTGACTGATATCTGATGAACTACTGACTACAATGGAACAGTCAACCAACCCTGTATCACTTAATGGGAGATCATCTATACTTGTAGAGATATTGACTGGATTAGTTATCCAGTGGTCCAGGACCTTCCACAACGTCGTCATAAGGTTCATTTTCCAGCTGCGGGATGTTTGTGAACATCACCTCTCAGTGTTTACACGAACGTCGGGAAAGAATCTTGTGTTGAACGGTTTGTGAATGCCAGAACCGTTCCTCAGACTCCGTGCTGCCACAACCAACGTTACACAAGCTCTACATTTACACTATAAATTATTCTCAAAGTTATATATTGTGCTATTAACATATGTTAAATTTATTAAAGCCTTCTAAAATTCAGTGACGGGATGTTAATTAGTTGACCTTACTCTTGCTGTGTCCTGAATGAGAATAGATGTATTACGGTAGCTGCACGATCCTTGTATTGTATAACCCCAGTCCCCTGTGCATTAGCGCACGCGAAAGGATTAGTTCAGAGTGTGGCATAGGTAAGAGATAAGATAAGATTTTGTTAGGATTTTTAACCCCGGAGGGTTAGCCACCCAGGATAACCCAAGAAAGTCAGTGCGTCATCGAGGACTGTCTGTCTTATTTCCATTGGGGTCCTCAATCTTGTCCCCCAGGACGCGACCCACACCAGTCGACTAATACTCAGGTACCTATTTGCTGTTAGGTGAACAGGATAACAAGTGTAATGAAACGCGTCGAAATGTTTCCACCCCGCCGGGAATCGAACCCGGGCCCTCCGTGTGTGAAGCGAGAGCTCTAGCCACCAGGACACCGGTGCGCAAGCATTCAAAATTTTGAATCCGGTCGGATGAGGGGTTTTCGAGTAACGAGCAAAATCAAATAAAAAAGTAGGATGGAAAAAAAATTCAGGCAACGACTTAAAGATGGGTGGACTTTTGAGTGGGTGGGGGGAGTTGAGAAAGCTAAGGTGGATTTTTCGGATTTTGGGCCATGTTAACGGCGGGTGGAATTAGCTGAATCGTATTTACGTGTGCATTACTATATATATATATATATATATATATATATATATATATATATATATATATATATATATATATATATATATATATATATATATTTGTATTGATAAAGGCACTGGATGGCGAAACGTTTACAATAAAGACACCCAGATGTTGCACATGTGTCTTAATTTCATCCTGGCCCCGCCTCTTCGCTGTCCGCTACTGGGTCTCTGCTCTCCCTGCTCCATGAGCTTTATCATACCTCGTCTTAAAACTGTGTATGGTTCCTGCCTATACTATATCTTTCTCTAGACTATTCCACTTCCTGACTACTCTGTGGCTGAAGAAATGCTTCCTAACATCCCTTTGACTCATCTGAGTCTTCAGCTTCCAGTTGTGACCCCTTGTCCCTGTGTTCCCTCTCTGGAACATCCTGTTACTGTCTACCTTGTCGATTCCCCGCAGTATTTTGTATGTCGTTATCATGTCTCCTCTGACCCTTCTTTCCTCCAGTGTTGTTAGTCCTATTTCCCTCAACCTTTCTTCATAGGACAGACCCCTGAGTTGTGGAACTAACCTTGTCGCAAACCTTTGCACTTTCTCTAGTTTCTTTACGTGCTTGACCAGGTGTGTGTGTGTGTGTGTGTGTGTGTGTGTGTGTGTGTGTTGACTCCTGGAGGCTGTAACTGTTACGTGAAACTATTTTCCGTGGGAAATAGTGTGAACGTGGAGTCCACTTTTGTTACACTGGCTGTTGATTGTGGAGCTGATGTTGGTGCTTTTGTTGGTGTTGGTGTTGTTGATGTTGGTGCTTTTGTTGGTGTTGATGGTGTTGGTGCTTTTGTTGGTGTTTGCGCTGTTGTTGGTGCTGAAGCTGCTGGTGTTGTTGTTGCTATTGTTGTCGTTCCTGTTGTTGTTGATACCGTTGTTTGTTCATGCTGGTGCTACTGTTGAGTATCATAATGTGGCAAAAACAAGAGAGAGAGAGACAGACAGACAGAGATAGACAGATAATTTGAAAAAATTGAGCATTTCGGGAGTGAAAAAGATTGCTATTAATATTACTACTACTAACTACTACTAGTACTACTACTTTTAAAAATTATTATAATAATAATTTTAATAATTTTTAAAAGCTAAAAGATCACATAAAAATTATTTTAAGCCCAATAATGCTTCTGTTCAGCATCAATTTACCGCATATCTCATATATTAAAATATAAAAAAAGGCCAAATAACCTACGTTGCTTCGATACTTCGCTTGATAAGACCCGATATTCTGCATAATACTGTTCCTACTCACAATGAAGCAGTTTTGAGCAAATATCTGATAACTTTTAATGACTTTGCGACCAAGTCTAGCTGTCTGTTTGACGACCGGATCTTACACTGTTTTCTCATGGCGTTACGACCCGAAGTTTACGTTACCAGACGCAACATACATGTTATCTCCTACTACACACTACCTTGAAATCCTAGCAAGGCAGTAATAACCTCAAATAATGTTATATTTAATTATAAAGATAATATTATAGAGATAACATTACAGAGGCCTGGTCATGGACCGGCCTCGGGGGCGTTGACCCCCGGAACGCCCTCCAGGTATACTAACATTATTTACGTACCAAGGAAGGCCTCGGTACGTAAATAAGAAACACGTCATAAAACGCATTGTTTGGTTTATTTACATATTGTCGGTATACTCTGCCACTGTTACCAAGGCTTCGGTCAGATGACCAACAGCACCAGTGGTGGGTCATCATGTGACTAAGACCCGCGTCAGGAGGCGTTTCTCTTGTTTCTTTACAAATTTTTACTAGCCTAGCGACAGCTGTTTGCCCGGCTTTAATGTCCAAGAAAACTATAGTAACTAAATTTTCTTGAAAATGGGAAAATGGAAAAGCAAAATAATGTGTTTTATAACATTGATATATTTAATAATAATAATTATTATTATTATTATTATTATTATTATTATTTCTAGTACAGATACCGTTTATTAACTATCAGGAATAGAATAAACAGAGACATAAAATACACTTACTTGTAACTCAAAAATATCTTGTGAAAATATAATAAAAGTACCATTAATAAATAATGGCAAACCAGAAAACAGAGATTACATTAATATTAAAAATTAATATGTGAAATATATTACCAGTTTATTATTTTTTACTTTGTCTGAAGTTACCTGTAGTCGTAATGTATCACTGAAGGTTCGTGTTTTTTTACGAATTACTTTAGTAGCAAACATTTATTTTCAGTTTAAAGGTCGTAAATGACTTTGGGGAAATGTATATTAATTGATAAAGTATTCCAAACATTAACAGATTTTGATTTTGGTATCACTTTTATGATGAAGTCGCATATTAGTTCTCTCTCTCTCTCTCTCTCTCTCTCTCTCTCTCTCTCTCTCTTCTCTCTCTCTCTTCTCTCTCTCTCTCTGTCTTTCTCTCTCTCTCTCTCTCTTCTCTCTCTCTCTCTCTCTCTCTTCTCTCTCTCTCTCTCTCTCTCTCTTCTCTCTCTCTCTCTCTCTCTCTCTCTCTCTCTCTCTCTCTCTCTCTCTCTCTCTCTCTCTCTCTCTCTCTCTCTCTCTCTCTCTCTCTCTCTCTCTCTCTCTCTCTGTCTTTCTCTCTCTCTCTGTCTTTCTCTCTCTCTCTCTCTGTCTTTCTCTCTCTCTCTGTCTTTTTCTCTCCTCCCTCTCTCTCTCTCTCTCTCTCTCTCTCTCTCTCTCTCTCTCAGGAACATAAGGACAAAGAAGGGGTGACCTAGACCTTTCTCACTTGCGGAAGTGACAGTCATGAAAGAACCTTCGTGTTAATTGTATTGACGGGGGTTCAACTTTCCCTCTACAGTCGATCATGTTGCATGGGACAGTGTTTCAGGTACAGCACCATTGTTAGGTAATTTTTAGATCCCACCAAATGCAAAGTCATGAAGATTGGGGAAGGGCGAAGAAGACAGCAGACGGTCTAGGGGGCCAGAGACTACAAGCCTCACTCAAGGAAAAGGATCTTGGGGTGAGTATAACACCAGGCACATCTCCTGAGGCGCACATCAACCAAATAACTGCTGCAGCATATGGGCGCCTAGCAAACCTAAGAACAGCATTCCGACATCTTAATAAGGAGTCATTCAGGACCCTGTACACTGTGTACGTCAGGCCCATACTGGAGTATGCAGCACCAGTTTGGAACCCACACCTAGCCAAGCATGTAAGGAAGCTAGAGAAAGTGCAAAGATTTGCAACAAGACTAGTCCCGGAGCTAAGGGGTATGTCCTACGAGGAGAGGTTAAGGGAAATCGACCTGACGACACTGGAGGACAGGAGAGATAGGAGGGATATGATAACGACATATAAAATTCTGAGAGGAATCGACAAGGTGGACAGAGACAAGATGTTCCAGAGATGGGACACAACAACAAGGGGTCACAGTTGAAAGTTGAAGACTCAGATGAATCACAGGGACGTTAGGAAGTATTTCTTCAGCCACAGAGTTGTCAGGAAGTGGAATAATCTGGGAAGTGATGTAGTGGAGGCAGGATCCATACATAGCTTTATTAAAAAGAGGTATGATAAAGATCATGGAGCAGGAAGAGTGACCCAGTAGCGACCAGTGAAGAGGCGGGGCCAGGAGCTATGAATCGACTCCTGCAATCACAACTAGGTGAGTACACACATACACACGGGGCCAGGAGCTGTGACTCGACCTCTGCAAACCACAACTAGGTGAGTACACACACAGGAGAAGAAAACCCTCTTTCAGTGTAAGTTGATGCCACACGAAGGTGTCTGTCGTGGCCAGTCAACCCATCAACAAAAAATATAATTATATTTTCTCATTAAATATTACAAACATTTAATAATACAAAAAAAAGTACTTTTGAAAACATAAACTTTGAATTTTATGAGGTTAAAATTATATTAATTATTTTCACGGGAGGGAAGAGCTAAACCCGTTGGGGGGAGGTCATAGAGCGCCAGGGAAATGGAGAGAGAGCAATCAAATTCGTTCCACGGAAAAGGAGGGGAGTACCAATTATTTGAGTCATGGTACCTTGACGGGTATGAGGTTATCAGTATTGAAGAACACGGCAGTAACAACTTCATATCATACTTGGGCAAGTTTCCCAGGCTCACTGGGAATTAATTGACTTGCTGGAGAATAGAAATTAAAGAAGTGTGGAGCGAATGCAACAGGTGGGAGATTATCGTCAGTGGGGAGAGGTGGGAGGGAAGGGGGAGATAACATCTTCCTTGAGGGAGGTTATATACATTTTATTTAACAATTTGGACGCATCTGCAGTGTGCTGCTGTTCTATTTTATGCTATAGTTGCATAGTGGGAAAACAAATTGACTATGTTTCTGTTATTTTTCATCTTTTAGGATGGAAAACTGTTATCCTGAATTGAGAGATTTCAGTTAGGGGCGGGGGACAGAGGTGGGATGGCAGGGACGAAGGACAGGCACAGGGAACACGGGCGGGGAGCAGGGTCAGGGAATAGGGATGAGTGTCATACCAGGGGTAAAGGATGGAACTTCCTTTAATAACCTTCTGGCAGAACTAATTAGCATACTTTTCCACTTAAGTGGCCACTTACAGTTTTCCACCACTTAACCAAATTCTTATCAGGACTCAGTGGAGAACCTTACACAAAGAAGCATATATCACACGAGAGCCTAGGTTCTCAGGGCCTCTACCTGCCCTTTTTTTCCCTGGGGTCAGTCTATAAGACAGTTTTTTACATAAAAAAAATGAACAATAACCATGCTACATACTGATTGCGAAAAGGATTTAGGAGTTCTGGTTAGTAGTAATCTGAAACCAAGACAACAGTGCATAAGTGTTCGCAATAAAGCTAACAGAATCCTTGGCTTCATATCAAGAAGTATAAATAATAGAAGTCCTCAGGTTGTTCTTCAACTCTATATGTCTCTGGTTAGGCCTCATTAGATTATGCTGCACAGAAATCTTCCCTATGAGGATAGACTGAGGGCCCTGAATCTGTACTCTCAGGCGTAGAATTAGAGGGGATATGATTAAGGTGTATAAATGGAAAACAGGAATGAATAAAGGGGATGTAAATAGCGTGCTAAAAATATTTAGCCTAGACAGGACTCGCAGCAATGGATTTAAGTTGGAAAAATTCAGATTCAGGAAGGATGTAGGAAAGCATTGGTTTGGTAATAGAGTTGTGGATGAGTGGAACAAACTCCCGAGTACCGTCATAGAAGCTAAGACGTTGTGTAGTTTTAAAAATTGGTTAGATAAATACATGAGTGGGTGTGGGTGGGTGTGAGTTGGACCTGACCAGCTTGTGCTACTAGGTCAGATGCCATGCTCCTTCCTTAAGTGAATGTGACTGACCTGACTACCTTAAGGCATTGTCATAAGCCGGTGAGTGAATTGGACCTACCTCCCATGGGCCAGTAGGCCTGCTGCAGTGTTCCTTCTTTCTTATGTTCTTAAATACTCTTAAAAAAAATATCGGTCAATATTGATTTTACCAACTCAGCTGAACTTGAATACTTACTTATTTTCTGAACGTACAAGATAAATATCCACTACCAGGCAAAACAAAAAAAATGAAAATTCAGTTTGACTCGATGAATTTGCCATGTCAGTAATTTAGTTAGTGATTTAACTACTTTATTATTAACGAAGAGAAGCCAGTAACTGGAATAATGTGTTGACTCTCGGTAAAAAATCTTAGAATTACATCAGGTCAATCACGCGGAAAATCACCCGTCATGATTCTTTGTCTTGGCAGTTTAGTACCATCGGCAATAATTAAAACAGAAATTGATATTAAAAATTATATCCTGATAATATTTAACACCATTGCAGGGAAATTAATGTAAGTAATGTTGCCCGTTCTAATAAAGATTAATTTGAAGCAGCTGTCGCTCGCTGGCTAAAAAAAAAAATAATAATCAGATAAAAGTGTACCAAATTGTTCATTATAAGCATTAAGTGATTGTACTGAAATCTTGAGCCAAACATTTATATTTTGCTGCAAATATTTGTAATTTTGTGTCAGTGTAGCGGTTACTGAATGAAACTTTTCTGCTTTACGTTGACCAGGCAAGCACCTGACGAGCCTGGCCCATGGCCGGGCTCAGAGAGTAGAGAAACTCTCGAAACTCTTCAAAGGTAAGGTACGTAGGTTGAAAACTTGTGACTGCTGCCTCGCATTACTGAGGATCAACTTTTCAGACTAGCAGACTGCAGGGGAGGAACCAGTCACCTCATTTGATGAGTTTCGATAGTTTTTCTACTCCCGTAGGAGCTCACCCCTGAGCCAGGCTTGTCTGGTGCTTCCCTGGTCAACCAATCTGTCGCTGCTTGCAGCCCTCCTGGCTCACATACCCATCGCAGCCTGGTTGATCCACCACTTCGCGGAGGACACTGACGAGTTTTATCTCAATGAGTTCTACATTTGCTCTGGCAGGGGATAATAATATAATATGCTGAAGCATATTATATTAGTATCCCCTCCAGATAAACTAATGTCCCACAACACTCACTTCTCTACTGTCTACAAATATTCAACATTTTCTTATTAACTGTTGCTATTATATGTACCATCTTCATGTAATCCATCATCTCCCTTCACGTTTACTGCCATTTATCTTTATACAATTTCCCCTTCTTTTATACCGCCTGACTTCATGTTTAGCTTCCCTTAAGCGATCTCTCATCCTTGTTAACACTAATCTTATATTTTCGCACACATAAGCACGAGCCTAGTGACCCTTCATACTCCATTTTACTCTCCTTCTTAAGGCATTTGCCTTCTGCTAAGTAGTTGTCCATTTCTTCAAACACTAGGGCAAAATGGCTTCCATATATTCATCCAAAACAATAAGAAAATGGGAACAGAGGATCCCCCATCGTTGCTATTATATTTATGGGGAAATGTTGAACCAGTTGAGGTCAATGCAGCACCTGGGGAACGAGAGGTGATCAGGACTGAGCCTCTCAATGTACCTCCTACCTTAGAAGTGCGAGAACACGAGAGCATTGAAGTAAGGTATCTGGCATGTCTGGCCCACGATAGGGAGGTCTGGCCCATGCTAGGCAGGTCTGGCCCCTACTAGGCAGGACTGACCCATACTAGGCAGGTCTGACCTGTGCTACACATGTCTTGTCCATTCCAGCAAGGTCCTCAAATCCAACCATTCTCAATGAAGTATCTGTCAAACCTATTGTTAATGTTATGCGATAGTCACTGCCTCCATCAATTCGGCAGTTAATTCCACTCATCTACATATCTATTATCAAACCACCTACAAATTTATTGCAGTTAACTCTACAAACCTATTACCAAAACATCGGTAAATCTATAACCAAACTACCTATAAATCTATTAGCAAACAATGTATAACTCTACTTATAAACCATCTAAAAAAATTTACTATGAATTATCTACACTAAAGTAGCGTTTTAATATTTAATTAATTCATAGATTCTCAAAATATTATTGACGTACCTGCAAGGAAGAGCCCAATGTTACTGTAGAGAATATTAACCTTCTCCCAGAGGTCGCTTGTGTGCCTGAGCGTCGACCTGTCTCCCTCTTCAGTTGATGAGGTCTGGAATGGTCCTGGAAATTGCTTCTTGCTTCCCTTTACCTTAAAATGCAGCCATCCGGTCATGTCTTGTGGTAATGATGGTGTGGTGTTGTATGGTACTGGGAGGATGTGCTGTAGTGATGGTGTGTTATGTGGTGCTGGGGATGTGTGGTGTACTGTGGTGATGGTGTGTTTACTGGTACTAGGGAAGATGAGGTGCGCTTTGGTGATTGTTACGTTGGCGAAGGTGGGGAAAGAGTGATATACGGTGTAGAGTTGTGATGGTGTAGTGTTGTGCAAAGTGAAAAATTGATGTGATGTATCGTGATGTGTAATGGAATGTTTTGTGATGTGTGTTAGGATGTACTACGTTCTGTGATGATATGATACATTTTGTGGTGTGGGGTAATTTCCTGTAGTGTTGCGTGGTGAAATAATGAGTGGTATTCTGTGTGTGTATATAACCACGATTTTTATTATAGTCAAACAGGCCATATAGCGCCTAGGAAATGGGAGACAATCAGGAGAGAGAGAGAGAGAGAGAGAATGGTTTTAATCCCATGGATTAAGAGCTGTTCATTAGCATCATTACACCTCCTTCATGAGTGTATATCAAGGACTGAACGAGCATAAGGAAGCCGGGCGTCGCTCCATCCACCTACCCAAGCACACTAACCTACAATAACACATTCATTTGCGGGATAATTTTAGTTTACTTGTAGTTGATTGCGCGGCCCCGCCCCAGATTTGACTTCTAGGTTAATAGCCTGATTAATCAGGTTCTTAGTGCTATGCGAACGCTTCCCAACATACTCATCACAACCCACTCTAATAAGGAACTTGAGAACCTCATCAAATTCCTTCTTAAAGACATCTAGGGATCTGAATAAACGACGGAGAGACATTTATTACAAAGTTTGGTCCTGTAGTGGACTTGGTAAAGTCCACTCCTGAGCGTTATAAAGATTACTCTGGAAGCTAGTATCATCCTAACCAGCTAAGGGTCTGTAGGATGAGTGGTCTTGTTGGACAACCTGGCGGTTGCAACTGAACTCTTCCAACTTTCCTCGCTCTGAAAATGTTCAAAATACTGTCTCTATATGTTTACATTTTTCTACTGTAACAGAATTGTTTTAAGTTGTGGTGGAGGATGGGGCAGTCGGGAGCCGTGCTTGGCAGACCACCAGATCTGTAGTGCATGGGCAAAGGAAGTTATTAGCCATTGTGTTGACTTCACCGCATAGCTGGATGGCTGTTTAGCTGACTGTTTAGCTGGCTGTTTGGCTGGCTGGCTGGCTGCCTGGCTGGCCGAGTGCCTGGGTGACTGCCTGGCTTAGTGCCAGTGTGGCTGACTACCATGCTGTGTGGTTGGCTGGTTGATTGGTTATCAGGGATGGACTGGAACATGCCCTGGTTAATTCCAGCGGTGATGTTATTTTTGGTTCTGAGTCCTTGTGATGATAGTGGAAACGAGGATGATTCAGTGCTGTTTGTACTGCTGTTGCTGCTGCTGCTGCTGCTGCTGTTACAGATGTTGCTACTAGTTCTACTGCAGATCCTGGTTTTGCTACTGCAAACGTTACTACTGTTGCTACTGCAGATGTTACTACTGTTGCTACTGTAGATGTTACTGTTACTGCAGATTTTACTGCTGCTGCGACGGCAGATCTGTTATTCTAACTGCCTCTTTGTTTCTGAAGCTAGTCTTTCTTGCTCTTAGTTCTGTTGTTCTTATTTATTCAGCTAGTGTTCATTAGTGTGACTCAGCTGCTGCTGCTGCTGCTGCTTGTTGTTGTTATTGTTGATATTATTGTTCCTGTTGTACCTGCTATTACTCCTGCTTCTCTTGCTTCCGTTGCTGGTTCTTGTTACTGTAGTTCCTGTTGCTGCTTCCTGATTTTTGCACCTGCGTCTGAAATCCTATTTCAACGTGACGGTAGAGGAAAAATCCCGTATAGGGTGGGACTTGTAGGGGCGAGGTGTGTAGGGCGTGACCTGTAACACACGGTCAATGAGGCTGCGAGCTCTGACAGGTTTGTCTCTCTAAGGCATGATATTAGGCATGGTGTGGCAGGATAATCTAGTTCACAGGTGGGCACACACCTCCTACCCATGATCACCCATCCAACTGCTCACCACCACCTTCATCACCACTACTACCACCACCTCCATCACTACTACCACCACCTCCATCACCACTACCACCACCACCACCACCTCATCACCATATATAATATTAGAAACATATAATATAAATTTTCCAGTAGAAAGCATAATTTTTTGTTTTATTTGTCTAATGGTCTAATGCTGCGTGCGGCCAGCAGTAACAGCCTGGTTGATCAGGCTCTGACCCAACATGAGGCCTGGTCACAGACCGGACCGCACGGGCGTTGACCCTTGGAACTCTCTCCAGGTATACTCCAGGTACTAGGGAATATATATATATATATATAAAAGGATAATTATTATAGATGAGGTTAGGATAGCTTACGTTACTTTAGGATAGCTTACGTTACTTTAGGATAGCTTACGTTACTTTAGGATAGCTTACGTTACTTTAGGTTAGGCTACAGACTGCGCCGCGCAGACCACATTCTGTAGGACTTTCCCTCTTGATACTCATTATGTGTATGATTACCTGCTGGTAAGTGAGTGTGTGTGGCCAGTAAGTGGATGGGTGACCACGTAGACACCTCAGTAGCTGCTTCTTATTCATGCTGCCGCCGCTACTGCTGACGCTGCTGCCGCCGCTACTGCTGACGCTGCTGCCACTGCTCCGGCTGCTGCCCCTGCTGCGGTGGCAGGCGCTGAGGGAGACGCCAGAATGACTTAGTTCCTGGAAAGTTTATCTAAGTTTTTGGCCATTGTTGAGTGTGTTTGAGTGAGCTTCAATCTTTTTAGGTACATTGTCTACCGCTCTCTCTCTCTCTCTCTCTCTCTCTCTCTCTCTCTCTCTCTCTCTCTCTCTCTCTCTCTCCTGGAATTAAATATATAACATGGGAAAACAAAACCTAAGATTAAATTGTTCACTGTGGATGGGGTGGGTGTATTGATCCAAGGAATTGGAGCTATCTCTCATTCCTAGGATCTAACCGGACTATTTTCCATTTTCAAGTGCTTTGTGATTCACACTGATTTAGCGTTTTCATATGAATCTACAATAATAATCGAATAACGAAGAGAATAGACGGAAAGATAGATGTCAAGACGCCAACACATATAATAATAATAATAATAATAATAATAATAATAATAATAGAACAATAATAATTTATATTCACAAGAAACATTGTTTTTACAACATGGGAATGCATTTTAATAGGACACTTGGAAAGAACCTGGTTCTACAGAGCATTTTTGGCAAGCCTTATTGGACCAGGTAAGTAAATTATATGATAAGGCTCTACACAGGGTGTAACTTGTCCCAAAAGAACAAAAGGGCGACTCTCAAAACCCTCCTGTACGCAGTCACACGCACATGTAAACAGGTTCAAATGTAAGTTTAAGATGCTCCCAAGGACTCTGGATGACCTCAAAACAGGTGGGGAAACTTATTAATTTTAATCTCTTTCCCAGAATTTAATTTATCTTTTTGGTCATGTACAAAAGTATAATTAATTCATATTAAAATCAAAATTAATCATGGCTGCGATAAATGCATAAAATAATGCAAACGAGAAGGGAAGAGCTTCTCTGTTGCAGTTCTTGCCTGAGGCATTATGATATTTGTTGATTCCGGAGGGTCATTACCCCCCTGTGGCCCGGTCCCTAACAGGCCTCTTGGTTGATCACCTGATTATTTAGGGTGTTGGTGCTAGCAGCACACGGTCCGACGTAGGCACCACCACAGCCCGGTTGTTCTGGCACTAACATAAGACTCTTTTCAAGTTCCAGCTTGAAGACAGAACTGGAGATCGTTCCAACACATACACACAAAGCTAAGTGGCCGGCCCAGGAGCTGTGACTCTACGGTGCCACCACAAATAGATGAAAACGCGAGCGAGCGCGCACACACGCGCGCACGCGCGAGATCAATATATTGGCATCTACCATCTCTGTATAGACTATAGATTCTCCTTAGACATTTTTTTTTATATTAAAGAATGCATTCATTCATACATTAGTCTCACTATTTAACAACTAATTTATGTAAATAATTCAAAAGAAAGAAATTTGTCATTTCATGTAGAGAATTTTATGTTTCCTTAAATGATCTGGAATTTGTGAGAGGGGGGGGGGGGGTTACCAGGAAGGGCAGGTTCAGTTCCTTAGATCAAGAGCCCCTCACCACCAATGTATTCCCTTGATGGTATTCACTGATCAGGTTTGATCAGGCCTTGATCCACCAGGAGGCCTGATTTGGGACAGGGTCGCGAGAGCGTTGATCCCGGGAAACCTCCTTCAGGTATCCGTCAGGTATTATTCATGTATTCCTTGAAAGGGTTAGATATGTAATGCCCAGTCTCAATATAACATTGACAAAATCTTGTTTTTAATGATCATGTTACATTCTCACATTTTATGATTAGGAGGGAAATATACTTAGAGTTTTATGAGCGACAACACTAGAGTATATTCAACAATTTTTTTTACTTGTTAGTTTAGCCAATATATAGACTATATCACGTTGTTGGAGACTTGTGAGAGAAAATCCGCCAAAGTCACACTTTAAGAAGATTATTTTAAATTTCTATATATCTGTCAGACACAGCAACATCTTGGGATCTTGATACGGGGAATTCTTCATTTGCCTAATCTATAGCCACGACCTACTTCCACATGTGGATTTGTCCAATGTGATATTGCCTATGCTTCACCTCACCAGTCTGCACTATAGAAGCCACTTCGCGCATATGCCGTATGTATTCTTTTCAAGACAGATGGACTGATTGCATCGAATCCACTCAGAGGGACTGATAACCTCAACCTCCTTCTGATTTTCAAGATTCCTCTTTGTATAGGACTGTTGAAGCTGCTGTGTGGCGAAACGTTTCCTCAGTAAAGATACACAAGTTTTGCACATGTATCTAATTTATCATATCAGTGGTTGGCTTAGAAGCTAAGATGTATATCTTAACCATTTACAGCAAGTAAACAGTCAGTTAGTTTATATTTACACTTAGTTAATCCCTAGACGCAAATATTTTCAATTAGTGCCGACAGGTTTCATACACAGTTAACTCTACAGAATGTCTTTGGTTGTTGCTTGAAAACAATGATTATACTAAACAATTCACTTAGAAAGATGGAAGATAGGATGTTGGCCCAAGAAAATGGAACCAAGCTCATCTCCAAATTAAGCCTGTCTACCATTCTCAAGGCGTTGTGTGACCGCTAAGAGTAGTAATAATAATAATAATAATAATAATAATAATAATAATAATAGTAATCGTACCTAATTATTGTGAAACCATTTGAGTTAAGAGTGCTATCAGTGATGTGATATTTTCAGTTTCCGGATTATTATGGTACTAGGACCACTGAACTAGGAGCTGCAGCAGCAGCAGCAGCAGGTAGATGAAAATTCTGCGTGATTAGATTTTTTTTTGCGAGGTATAAATTGGCATGATATCTGACCCTCACGTTAATATGTATTCTTAAGTAAGATAAGAGAGAGTTATGCTCTCGTTAAACCGTACTTATCTGTAAGTAGTAGCATTAATGGTTGTGGATAAATATGGTAGCTTTAGTACAAAAATCCTGGGCGATATATGAACACACTGACAGATTTAGATTTTGCCACCGAAGTGGCTAGTTTATTGTGCACCCCATATCCATCCTGTGGACGGTAGCGCAAGAGCATATGGATACACAAAATGCCTAGGAACTAGGCCCCAAAGGGGTTAACAATTGTACACTGGCATAATAAAATAGTCCCTCTAAATTCCTCGACACTAGTGAAAGAAAACGCTGAAGCTGTAACTCGTGTAGACGCCTCACATCTTGACACCCACTATTAAGTTTTTATTCAGATATAGGTACACATAATACAGTTATATAGATTATCATACATAGCAACATTGATGCCTGAATTGTTGCCTGCATTGATGCCTGAATTGTTGCCTGTTGATGCCTGAATTGTTGCCTGCATTGATGCCTGAATTGTTGCCTGCTCCACAAGTACCACGTGAAGGTGCTCTGAAAGCTATTGCCATAAACAGTTAAAGTGAAAAGTGAAAAATATCATGCTTATCAACGCATGAAAACATTAAAAAGACTTTGGAAGTGTGAAAACACATGAGACATAAAGCTAGAGTAATAGTCGGATTAAGTCTAGGGTGATAGTGTGTACTATTCCCCTAATAAGGCTTTACTGTACAGTGTTACACTTTATATAACGTGAAGTCGTCAACAAAAGCTGAACCCGCTAAGTAAGCCAAACACACACTGGGAAGAAGAAACGTTCAAATAAAATTAAAAAAATGCAAAATAATGAACGTCAGTGTGGTGGAGTATGACCGAAAAGTCATCTTGAGTGATAGATGAGTTAAGTAAACATAGTTTACGTTCTTGAATTTGATTCTGAAAAGGCCATATAGATCTTGATAGTTCACCAGGGTCATTAAAGGCTATACCTATCCTATCTTGGGCTCTGGTGGTCTGGTGGCTAAAGCTCTCGCTTCACACGGCGAGGGCCTGGGTTCGATTCCCAGCCAGGGCAGAAACATTGGGCGTGTTTCTTTACACCTGTTGTCTATGTTCCCCATCAGTAAAATGGGTACCTGGGTGTTAGTCGACTGGTGTGAGTCGCATCCTAGGACACTGACCTAATCTGCCCGAAATGCTCAGCATAACAAGGGACTTTCTATATAGTAGTATGTCACTGATGTCAGCTAGGCCTGTATACCATGTACATGTACTTGTAGTAAATAAAGATATTATTATAATTATTATTATTATTATTATTATTATTATATTATTATTATTATTCAACCCCAGACAAAAATACTTTAATCCCTTAAATAGCAGTTTAATAAAAATCAGTATATACACTTCTCGGTGTATATATCCTGTGTTACAGTGTCATGTATTAAACTTTGGTAATACAGAAGCATTGCTAAAAGAAATACTTGCTCTAATCAGTAAGTGTATTTCCAGGGATGTGAGAGAAGAATTTATGCATTTTCAGTCATAATTTACTATATATATTGACGTGATCCATTGCGATTAATTATGAATGTTAAATTATTTGTTTAAACAACTGTATTTACTAATTCACAAGTGACCCACACTTAGGAGAGAAACCTTTTGACGACCTTTCTGTCAGTACATTGTCAAGTTGCAGAAAGGACCGAAACGTGGCAGAAAGGTTCCAGCCCTGGAAGGGTGACTTAAGTTTTATTACTTACGTTTTATTACTTACATTTTATTACTTTCATTTTATTACTTATGTTCTTATTCCATATTTGTTGAGAATAACAACATACTTTAGTTAATCCTATGAGAAGACTGGCAGAAAACGAACACATTCCTTACCAGAGAAAACGTAATAAACCTGAATGGTTAACTCTCTTAAAATAGTTGTTCCATCAAGGAAGGTTTCTCGATATTGGTGAGGGACCTCTTAGTATAAGAAATTGGACCTGTGCTCTATTTTCCTGAATCAAGCATGAATACCCTCTATTCCCCATGCGAGTTTAGCACTCCTCGCATGAATGTATTAATGTAAAAACAATTGTGTTATTGTTTGAGCCATGGTTAAGTCAAAGTATATTTTCTCCCTCTAAAGTACAGTATGTTGATTCAGTTCTGGCATTAAATATCTTTGTACATTTTTTTGGATATCCGTATTAATGACTAAGTATCTATGTAACTACATAATTGGTATATGGATGTAATTGATGCGCTGGTTGGTTATGGTGGCCTGGTGGCAAAAGCTTTCGCTTTACAAGGTGAAGGTCCGGGTTCGATTCCTGGCAAAGGGTGAAAACATTGGACGTGTTTCCTTACACCGGTTGTCCATGTTCACCCATCAGTAAAAAATGATACCTGGGTGTTAGTCGACTGGTGTGGGTCGCATCCTGGGACAAAATTGACCTAATTTACCCGAAATGCTCTGCATAACAAGCGACTTTCTATATAGTAGTATGCCAATGATGTCAGCTAGGCCTTTGTACATGTACTCGTAGAAATAAAGATACTCAAGGGGTCATTAAAGCTGCACTAAACCATCAGTCATTATTACTTGACATGCGCGTCTCGGTGTATATATCCTGCATTTAAATGATATTCATGTGCAGGTTGATTGGTTAATGGGGTTTAAAGCCTATCGACTATACGATCCTTAAGACCGCATATAACCTTTTCATCAATAGGAAGTAATTAAGCTCTAAGCATATATATTCTGAGAGAAATTCATAATATATATACATTTTTTTTATTTTATTAATAATGATAAATGTAGATCAATAACTATGCAACATATATACTTGTACTGATATTTCCGTAACTCGTATATTCATTATTATATTTTTGTTCTTAGTGGTATATATAGTGAAGGTCCTAAACCAATTGAGGTTAAGACAATTATAAAAGTTTAAACCTGTATATTGAACCTGAATCAAAATTTAATCACATTATCGTAGAAATTCGCTTGCCAGTGTCAGCACCTGAGGCAGAGTCAGCACCTGAGGCAGAGTCAGCATGTGTTCCAGTGTCAGCACCTGAGGCAGAGTCAGCATGTGTTCCAGTGTCAGCACCTGAGGCAGAGTCAGCATGTGTTCCAGTATCAGCACCTGAGGCAGAGTCAGCGTGTGTTCCAGTATCAGCACCTGAGGCAGTCAGCGTGTGTTTCAGTGTCAGCACCTGAGGCAGTGTCAGGCTGTGAGGACGGGGGGGGGGTAATATGTACGTTTCGGTCATACAATTGCTTTTACATTTTGCGCGAAATATTTTAATGTTATAATGGACTGACATCCTGTTAACAAAACTGTTATTGAGGTGACGATAAGTAGTGGCAGTGTAATCATCTATTTGTGGTTTCAGGGGTTGATTCACACCTCCTGGCCCCTACTTGAAAACATCCTCCCCGGCGGGGAATCGAACCCCGGTCTCCCGCGTGACAGGCGGGGATACTCACCACTATACTACCGAGGAATTAAGTACATGTGTGTGTTTGAGAAGTGTGTTCGTACCTTGTAGCGTAGCTGGCTTGTTCATTTTCTTTTAATTTACGTAAATGTTTTTTTTTTATCGGCCGGGATCGATATATCAACATATATGATGAGAGCTGCGAGTTTCAACACTCAGCTGAAACATTTGTCGTTACACTTCGAACAAACTACTTTCTGAGGAAGGTTAGAAGAATCATTTGTTTGCGATAGAATCCATAGCCTACCGACGACTAACTTCCCTGTCAGGCCCACTGTTAGCCGCACATACCCTGGCACTGATGGCTAACTGCCCAAGCAGGCCACTCCCCACTAGCAGGCACTGATAGTGCTAATTAGATGCTGGCAGTGAAAGTTCACTGAACATTTTCCAGAGCTGTACTTTTCATGACTGGCATATTTTACTGTGTAGGCTCTTTTTATCCCGCACGTTATCTTACAGTTGTGAGAGGTAATGTTATTGTTTCTTGCATGTAAGGGCTTCGTACATGCAACTCTTAGACTTTCTTATACGAAAGACATTTCATATTTAACATTCATAGTAATTTTAAGTGAAGTCGAATTCTTTTGGTTGGTTTAATAGTGGAAAACACACACACACACACACATACACACTTAGGAGAGACATGATATGTGGGTGAGCTGATGGCCCAGCAGCAACAGCCTGGCTGACCAGGTCACCACCAGACAAGCCTGGCCAAGGGCCGGGCTGCGAGAATAAAAAAAAATATCGGAATTCATCAATAAAATGAAAAGCATAAGGGCGAGGAAACACAGATGAAAATTAAAGAGACAGATGAGTGACGGAGGCGTAAAGAAACCTTTGACTCAAAATGGAAAATAAATGTAATGAGCAAGAGGATAAAGTGGAAGAAGGAAACTCATTACTTGTACACAGTTTCAAGAATGGATATGATAGGACCCATGAGGCCAGGGGACCTATAATGCCAGTGATTGTAGTTTAGGAGCCGGGGCCAGGAGCTGAGACTCGACACTAAACACAACTCTTTAAACACACACACACACACACCACGCACACGCACACACACACACACAAACAAACACACAAATACACAAACTTCTGCCCTCGGTGTATTTTGGTGAAGCAATATTTGCTTCAGAGATTGTTATTGGATCAGTATGGACACTCGCAGTCAATTTTGATTCGTGTTATGAAACTGGTTGTCCTCTTCAGTTGAGAAAGTGAAGCAAATATTGCCACTGAAAGACTCAGCTAAAATGTTTCTTGATTAAACATCCTGAGTGTCATTAATGTTTATATCTCATTGTAAGCTCCCAGGATGCTGCTGCTGTTGTTGTTGTTGCTGCTGCTGCTGCTGCTGCTGCTGCTGCTGCTGCTGCTGCTGTTGCTGCTGCTGCTGTTGTTGTTGCTGCTGCTGCTGCTGCTGCTGTTGCTGCTGCTGCTGCTGCTGCTGTTGTTGTTGTTGCTGCTGCTGCTGTTGTTGCTGTTGCTGCTGTTGCTGTTGCTGCTGCTGCTGCTGTTGTTGTTGCTGCTGCTGCTGTTATTGTTATTGTTAATATATTTGTCAGAGAAACCTGACCTGGGTCTTACTCATATTATGACCCGTTCAGTTGTTTATTTGGAGAATTTAAAAAAAAAAAACTGCCTATATGGCTGTGTCCTTAATTAACTCGTAGGTCACTAACCGGGTACATAATAAAATACTGGTGACATCAGACACTTGCATTTACACAAGTATTGAAGATGGAGTAAATTACCTAATAAATTCAAAACTAATTATAGCATAAATTAAAAGTCTAAAACTATAGATAACGATTACCAAATAAACGTTGATGCAGCAGTTACCTAGTGGGGTCTTCATATACTTCTATACAGTAAGTGATCAGTATCCTGTGATGAACTTGTTCTGTAAGTACCAAAGAAGTGTCTTATTATTATTATTATTATTATTATTAACATTAGGGTGTGTAAAAGAAGAAAATTGAAAGTGAATATAGGAAAGAGTAAGGTGATGAGGATAACAAAAAGAATAGGTGACGAAAGATTGGATATCAGATTGGAGGGAGAGAGTATGGAGGAGGTGAATGTATTCAGATATTTGGGAGTGGACATGTCGGCGGATGGGTCTATGAAGGATGAGGTGAATCATAGAATTGATGAGGGGAAAAGGGTGAGTGGAGCACTTCGGAGTCTGTGGAGACAAAGAACCTTGTCCATGGAAGTAAAGAGGGGAATGTATGAGAGTATAGTTATACCAACGCTCTTATATGGGTGTGAAGCATGGGTGATGAATGTTGCAACGAGGAGACGGCTGGAGGCAGTGGAGATGTCATGTCTGAGGTCAATGTGTGGTGTGAATATAATGCAGAGAATTCGGAGTTTGGAAATTAGGAGGAGGTGCGGGATTACCAAAACGATTGTCCAGAGAGCTGAGGAGGGGTTGTTGAGGTGGTTTGGACATGTAGAGAGAATGGAACGAGACAGAGTGACTTCGAGAGTGTATAAATCTGTAGTGGAGGGAAGGCGGGGTAGGGGTCGGCCTAGGAAAGGTTGGAGGGAGGGGTAAAGGAAGTTTTGTGTGCGAGGGCTTGGATTTCCAGCAAGCATGTGTGAGCGTATTTGATAGGAGTGAATGGAGGCATATGGTTTTAATACTTGACGTGCTGTTGGAGTGTGAGCAAAGTAACATTTATGAAGGGATTCAGGGAAACCGGCAGGCCGGACTTGAGTTCTGGAGATGGGAAGTACAGTGCCGGCACTCTGAAGGAGGGGTGTAAATGTTGCAGTTTTATAACTGTAGTGTAAAGCACCCTTCTGGCAAGACAGTGATGGAGTGAATGATGATGAAAGTTTTTCTTTTTCGGGCCACCCTGCCTTGGTGGGAATCGGCCGATGTGTTAATAAAATAAAAAATATTATTATTATTATTATTATTATTATTATTATTATTATTATTATTATTATTATTATTATTATTATTGCCCTAAAGCTAGTTGAAGTAGAATACTTTAAGTTTCCAAAACCTGGGATGAAAACATCGCAACAGATTTACTATAGATAAAGTTTGGCAAGGTACCATAGGCAAGTTCACATACAAAAAAGTACTGCCGCTATTAAATCTTCAATATGTTATTAAAATCGTATTAGAATTTTACACTGAATATCGATAGGTTACATTTTCATATAGTAGTAATAGTAGTAGTAATAGTAGTAATAGTAGTAGTAGTAGCAGTAATATTAGTAGTTGTATGGGGATTAATAGTATCAATAGTTACACATCGTGTTCAAATCCAGCCTACTTCTGGAAAATGTCGTATAAAATTGTATATTACTAGTATTCCAGAGCGTTAACATGCCTTTGAGGGACAAGAGTTATATCTGATCACACAAACTGTTGCTGGTGAGAAGTTATCTAAAAAAGAACACTTCCCGTTAGGGCCACAGTTATGGGCACCAGCTAACTTTACTTGTAATATGGTTGGTAAGGTTGCGAATCTCATTGCAGCCTCTACGTTGCAGTGGCTAGGGCAAAGGTTAGTGCATACTGAGCCTCGGGTTTAAATCACGGTCATTCATTAAAAAAAATTAATCATTCACTGCTATTTTTTTTCGGCTGGAGCGCGTACTGGTTAAGTGGTACATAATGGTGGTAGTGGGGGACGCCCGTAGTGGTCTCCGGTTTCAGCTCTCTCTCTCTCTCTCTCTCTCTCTCTCTCTCTCTCTCTCTCTGGTGACGGGCAACACAGGTGTGTTTGAGAGGCAGATGGGGGTTCTCTTTCTCTCTCTCTTTGTCACAACATCCCCTGTCAGGTCTTATTCTCTCGTTCAGAGAGATCAATAGTACACTCAAAATATACCTGGTAAAGATACATTGAACCCATGTAAATACAACTTCAGTTCGACCTGACGCTAAGATCATCCCTCAAGTCTACATACAGATGAGGAATGATGCAAAGATTATGCAAAAAATGATGACTGCCTTTTATTAATCAAAACTAGATACATCTGCAGTGTGCTGCTACCTTCTCTGCATGACTGCTAGTTTGTATTCCCAGTGCATAACCAGGTTTCCCTGCAATATGCCACCGCACAGGAGTGCATAACCAGGTTTCCCTGCAATATGCCACCGCACAGGAGTGCGTAACCAGGTTTCCCTGCCATATGCCACCGCACAGGACGGGTTTCATAAATGATGTATGAAATATGTTAGTTTCCAGCTGGGGGATTTCAGGAAGGTGATGATAATGGAGCCAAAGTTTTCGTTCGGTAGAGCTGGAGTAACTATCACTTGGGGATTATCATTCCTTAGGATAAACTATCGTACACATGATCTGGTGGAATAAGAGGAAAGGGAAGGAGTAAGAGAAAGGGAAAGGAATGAAAGGAAGGGAGGTAATGTATTTTCCGGTATATAAGACGCGCTTTTTTATACTACAAAAAGTCTTGGAAAATCAGCCTGCGCCTTATATGCTCAAGGTCAGGGTTAAGGGTAGGCTTTGTGTTACGCTTTAGCAGTTGTTTACTAACGTTGCGTTACAAACTGCTTGCAAACATCGTCTTATGTATCTTATATACTCGTGCGTCTTATATGCCGGTAAATACGGTAATCCCTTCTTATTCCATCGTCTATCACTTACCAATATTTCTCACCCACTTTAATATTTTACTTTCTCCTCCTTTCTCATCTCTTTTTCTCCATTTATTTCCCCGTCTTATTCCTCCTCTCTCTTCACTCTCTCTTTTCTCCCCCTTCCATACTGGATACTAATTACACCCTATTTTAACGCCTTTTTTTTTTTTTTTTTTTGCCGTGGGTCGCGGTCAGTCACATCTGTTTGGCGAGAAAAAGGAGAATGGGAGGGGGAAGAACAGTGAGAGGAAGGGGGAAGGAGAGGGGAGGGGGAGGAGGAAGAACAGTGAGAGGAAGGGGGAGGTGGGAGGGGGAGGTGGGAGGGGGAGGAGGGAGGGGTTGTTAGGGCTGCTTTTTCTACGAGCAAACAGGAAGAAGAGGTGTGTGCGTAAACAGAACAGAGGGATGGAGAGACGAAGGTGGAAATGACGAGAATGTAGAAGACAAAAAAGGAGGAAGAGGAAAATGAGAAAAGGAGAGGAGGAAGAAATTAAAATTAAAGTGGAAAAGCTGGGAGAAAAAGCGAAAGTAAAGGCACAGAGAGGAATGGAAGAAAGGAAGAGGAAGAGAAAAAAAAGAATAAATGAACTAAAAGAAAAGAGGACTGAAGAGGGGAAAAGAAAATGACAGGCTCAGAAAAAGACAAAAGAAATCCTGTATATGGGGAGAAGGAAGTAAAGGAGAGAAAATGAAACGAAGGATTAAAACACGGAAAATATAAAAGATGGGGCTAAAAAAAGGAGAATAAATATTCCAGAGAGTGAAAAGGCCAGACATGATATATATAAAAAAAAAACAATAAACAGAGTTATGTGTATTGTTCACACTAGTTCATCCTTGGCTTCATATCAGGAAGTATAAATAATAGAAGTCCTCAGGTTGTTCTTCAACTCTACATATCTTTGGTTAGGCCTCATTAGATTATGCTGCACAGAAATCTTCCCTATGAGGATAGACTGAGGGCCCTGAATCTGTACTCTCTAGAAAGGCGTAGAATTAGGGGGATATGATTGAGGTGTATAAATGGAAAACAGGAATTAATAAAAGGGATGTAAATAGCGTGCTAAAAATATCTAGTATTGACAGGACTTGCAGCAATGGTTTTAAATTGGAAAAATTCAGATTCAAGAAGGATATAAGAAAGCACTGGTTTGGTAATAGAGTTGTGGATGAGTGGAACAAACTCCCGAGTACCGTCATAGAAGCTAAGACGTTGTGTTGTTTTAAAAATAGGTTACATAAATACATGAGTGGGTGTGGGTGGGTGTGAGTTGGACCTGACTAGCTTGTGCTACTAGGTCAGATGCCATGCTCCTTCCTTAAGTGAATGTGACCTGACCTGACTAGGTTGGGTCATTGGCTTAAGCAGGTGGGAGACTTGGACCTGCCTCGCATGAACCAGTAGGCCTGCTGCAGTGTTCCATATTTCTTATGTTCTTAAGCGTCCTCGGGAAATGCGTGTGAATTTACTCAGCTAGTTGTTCTTGCAGGGGTCAAGACTTAGCTCCTGGCACCCAACCTCTTAACTAAACATGAAACTGTGTATGGTATTTGCCTCTTCCTCAGCGGTTTTTAACCAGGGGTACCTGTATCCCCTTAGGGCATGAAAAAACAAAGCAGGGGGTATGAGACTCGACTATACAGACTGAACACTTCCATCTAATGTAGATGAATGAGTCTGACCACTGCCAGGAAAAAGTTGTCAGCCATCACCCAAAAACTTCCAGTTTGGATTAATCGAATTTAGGACGGAAATTTTGCTAATTTTTCTTCGCCTGATGAGGCTGCTGGTGCAGAAAAAGAAGTGTGTATCGTAACTGAAGTGTGTATCGTAACTGAAGTGTCTATCGTAACTGAAGTGTCTATCGTAACTGAAGTGTCTATCGTAACTGAAGTGTCTATCGTAACTGAAGTGTCTATCGTAACTGAAGTGTCTATCGTAACTGAAGTGTCTATCGTAACTGAAGTGTCTATCGTAACTGAAGTGAAACATCATTTGCAGTAAATGATTCTGACTTTCCGAAGTTACTTTTCACCAGGGAGAATCTTCTATGGCTAAGGGATGGTCACTAAACCTATTTATTCTTAATCTGGATTCCACGGATGATAGTGATGCGATGAAAGATGATTTGAACTCAAAATGAATCCAAATGGAATTAGATTTAATGACGGATGACAACTTGTGGTGCCCACATCTCAGCGGCCCAACAGCTAGCAGGAAAAACTTTCGAGGTTCTCGTGCCATTTACCTGTCTGTGTGAGACGGCTTTTTCAACACTTGTCTTTTAAAAACAAAGGCGAGAAACTGTCGATGCAAGTGACGACACCTGCGTAGCTATTAAAAAAAAAGCACGATTCAGCATCATCTTTCAGGAATGTCAAGAACAAAAGAGCCACTGAATAAGGATAATGCATTTTTTTTCTATTTCTGATTGTGTACAAGTTCCTATTCATAACAGTATCATTCATCTGCTTTACATTTATATTTTTTTTTTGCAATAAAACTGAAGATTTTTCTATAGAAATTAATTTCAAGTTATTTTTTTGAGAGGGGTTACGGCAAATTAAGACAACTGAGGGGGTACGGACACTTAAAAAAAAAAAAGGTTGTGATCCACTGCTGTGAAATCTCCTCTAGAGCGTTCCACTGAGACGAAAAAATCTTCACAAGTGTAACTTTGGTTTATATGCCTTATCTGCTATCCATTGCCAACAGATTTGTAGAATTTAATTTCTTACTGGCAGGTGGGAGAGGCTTGCAACTTCTTAGGACTTTTATTTTTAAGTTCAGTCAACGTTTCAGTGAAAAATCAATCACCATCATCAGAATTCATTTCTGGAATATACTCGTGAAAATAGACAATATTGTGTATTGTTATTACGTGTTTCAGACGTGAATCCTGATAATGATCATTGATTTTTCGTCTTATCGTTGACTGTACTTTGACTAGTGTCCTAAGAAGTTGTAAGTCTTTCCCACCTACTGTGGATTGTTTCTTCGCTCGCAGTCATCTTTAATTTATTCTTGCATATAATTTTTGTATGTAAAAAACAGAATGGGTCCAAATATTGATCTTCGGGGGACTCCAATAATTTGCTCACTCTGGTACCACCAAATATTCTTCATGCGTTCCTTGTACCATGTCTGGACAGAGACCCAAGCCTCGAGTAGCAGACGGAGGTTGGACCCTCCACTCCTTCCCAGTGCTGATTGATCCACATGGGCTTAGCGCTTCAGAAAATGCAATCCTTGTACCATGTCGTATGCTCTCCTAAAGTCTACCCATCCCTGTCTTTCCTGTTTTCTATATGTTACGCTATTGTAGAAAGTGTGTACTCACCTAGTGTGTGTGTGTGTGTGTGTGTGTGTGTGTCTGTCTGTCTGTCTGTCTGTAAACACATAAAAGGGATAGTTTTTGCCCCTTACTGTGCACGTCGAGTCGGGAGGTGCTGCTGCCAGCTGTCGTGGTGACCTTCATGCATTCGATTTCACAGCACCTGAACCCATGCATAAAAGAAGAGGCCGAGAGACAGACAAGCTGGTTGGTAGACTGCAGGATATTTAGACAAGCATGAATACAGGCAGACAAGCAGGAGGACAAGCAAACAGGCTGAAGAACAAGCAGACAGGCTGAAGAACAGGCAGGCAGGCAGGCAGACAAACTGGTTGTAGGCTGGTAGTATGACTTGATCATAATTTCGAACACCGTAGACGACCAGGGTGAGTTGTTTCACAAACATAAACAGACGACCAGAGTGACATCACCAGCCATCCATGTCTTATCTCACATTGTACCAAATGTCAGTTGCTGGAACAGGAGTTGGACTGCACCCAGCTAGGTCTGGAGGCACACCTACATTCCTCTCATGTTGTTGGTGATGGGCTTTTGATAAAAAAAATCTTGGAGCTACCCTTCACTTTCTTGAATCAAACCTAATTATTTTCCATATCCAAGAAACTGTATGACTTCTAAGGGTTTATATATGAATTGATTATCTTGTATATATAATATACACAGTAGTATGAGTGAATATTATATAAAGTGAATAAGTTTAAGCTTTAGAAGAGTGGAGGCATAGATATGTGGTATCTGAAATCTCTGACGTATCATTGTTATTACCGAAACTTTGACGGGAGTGATTTAAGAATAGATTTATTAAGTTTGAAAAATTTGGCGATGTTAACTTGTTTTATATGATTGTGTATAGTTCTTCTGTCTTTCCCAAGAGTGAAGTTATAGACACACACACTGAAGCAATACAGTCTAGTGACACTGCACGAACTAACCTTATTACATTTTGTACCTGAACTCTGAAGGATGGGTGGAGAGGCTGCATTTCAGAGCCTCGCTTGAACTGTAACGCCCACACATTTCTGGCAAGACCTCAATTGTTCAGTAGATATTAGTTAATTTTTAGGCTTCCTGTAAAGTATGCATGCCCTGTCAATTAATTCCTATATCAACTGCATACTCTATAGAAATGAAGATTATTATCATTATCAGTTTTTGGGTCACCCAATCGTGGTGGGAAACGGTCATTATGATTAAAACTTATGAAGGACTGTTTTGTATATACAAGTCTCTTCTGCAAAGAAAAACGTCGATCTGTAAGACATCAAACAAGTGTAATTGGTTTTGACAGAGGACGAAATTAATCGCTTATGTTGAAGGTTGGAGAGAGGTGAAGCTGTATAACTTGAAGCAGGTTCTGACCATGGAGTGGAGTGCTTGTGTTAGGTTCTGACCATGGAGTGGAGTGCTTGTGTTAGGTTCTGACCATGGAGTGAGCTTGTGTTAGGTTTGACCATGGTGGAGTGTTAGGTTCTGACCATGGAGTGGAGTGCTTGTGTTAGGTTCTGACCATGGAGTGGAGTGCTTGTGTTAGGTTCTGACCATGGAGTGGAGTGCTTGTGTTAGGTTCTGACCATGGAGTGGAGTGCTTGTGTTAGGTTCTGACCATGGAGTGGAGTGCTTGTGTTAGGTTCTGACCATGGAGTGGAGTGCTTGTGTTAGGTTCTGACCATGGAGTGGAGTGCTTGTGTTAGGTTCTGACCATGGAGTGGAGTGCTTGTGTTAGGTTCTGACCATGGAGTGGAGTGCTTGTGTTCACGCCGAGGTAAAAGCCTGACCTTAGAGTTATTACATAACCTTCAAGTATATTTATATATATTTTTAAATAATTCAAATTTTCCATCGAATGTTTTGTCGCTTTTCCTGTTTCGTATCACTTATATTTATCTGTTTGTGGTGTTTCCTGTTTATTGTAACTTGTACTCCTGTCATTACGTTAATGATGAATAAGATACATGTGAAGCACCTGAGTATTTCCCCCCTTCTTTTTCTCCTTCCTTACTCTAGACCCTGGCTTCCCAACTCCCTCCTTCCATCCTTTCCTTACTCCCTCCCTCAGACACTGCCTTCCTCTCCATGTTCATGAACAAACAGGTCATGCATATACCACGAGCCTCGCCTGACCTCTTGACCTGAGGTGACCTTCATTGCTTGACCCTTCTGACACACGCTTTGACAGCCGCCAAGAAACTTTAACAAGCATTGGGAGATACGTGTACAGTCTTCTGCAGGGAAAACGGTTATTATTATTATTGTTGTTAATATTGTTAATGTTATTAATATTTGTATTATGATTATTATTATTATTGTTATTGTTGTCATCAACATTATTATTATTATTGTTATTGTTGTCAACAACATTATTATTATTATTGTTATTGTTGTCAACATTATTATTATTATTATTATTATTATTATTGTTGTCATCAACATTATTATTATTATTGTTTTCATTTTCTTCCTTTTTTCCCTTTTGTTGTTCTTGTTTATGGAAAAGCTTTAAACCCGTATGGCGTTGCACAAGGGTTGAAGGATACCTGAAGGACGTTTCCGGGGGTCAGCGCCCCCGCGTCTTGGTCCTAGACCAGGCTTCCTGGAGGATCAAGGCCTGACCGACCAGGTTGTTATTGCTGGCCGGAATGGGAGGCACTCAGATTCGATTCCGGGAAGAGGGTAGCTCCAGTACCTCTGACCAAGAGCTCTTGACCAGTACCAAAACACAGCCCCTGAACGGAGAGTGGTACATAGACAGGAAGGATAATACATGCTAATATTTATATATATATACATATAAATATATCTATACATATATTCATACATATATACGTACATACATGTATATACGTATTACAAATTTACATATTCATACACGTAGGCATATGATCCAGCTCTATGACACTAGCTCTATAACACTCCAGCTCTATGACACTCCAGCTCTATGACACTCTGTCAGTAGTGTACTGAACCACTATGTAATATACTTGTGTAGTATATCGTAGGTAGTACCAGCTATGTTATAATTATGATCCCTGCTCAGATAGGATCCCTAGCTACTTGTGACGTCACGAGTCCCGCGCATGTGAACGCAGAGCCTCAAGGCGTCTCCCCCATTCCTTGGACCGGTATAGTACTGACAGATAGGCTGGGCACCGTTTTCCCCTCACAGACTCAGTCAATATACAAGTTACCAACCATCATGTGTGTTTCACTACGACCGCCAATATCTCCTAAGTACCCACTCAACAACTCCAGCTCTATGACACTCCAGCTTTATGACACTCCAGCTCTATGACACTCCAGCTCTATGACACTCCAGCTCTATGACACTCCAGCTCTATGACACTCCAGCTCTATGACACTCCAGCTTTATGACACTCCAGCTCTATGACACTCCAGCTCTATGACACCTCCAGCTCTATGACACACTCCAGCTCTATAACACTACAGCTTTATGACACTCCAGCTTTATGACACTCCAGCTCTATGACACTCCAGCTCCGTGACACACTTCCCTCACGCCTCAGAGGTACGTCCTCGTAAATACTGGAATATAACCAGTCTTCTGGGAATGTAAATTCCAAGAATTCTTGGATTCCGCCCTCTCAACTCTCCCCCTCCCCCGGTGGATTCCACATTCCAGGGAATTAGGAATCTCGGCCTGTTGGGCACTGTTATATGAATTCCTAACCGACCTGTTGCTTCCCCTGCGGGTAGAGCTCTGAGCTCTGCCTAGAGAGGCTTTGCAACTTACTTGACTGGTTACTGGGGGGGGGGTTAAAGCCTATCGGCAACACGGGGGTCATTGAGGCTGCAGAGTTACCTTTAACCCCTTTAATGTGGATTAAATTAAGCCTACACACTATATATATATATATATATATATATATATATATATATATATATATATATATATATATATATAGTTATATATATATATATATATTATATATAATATATATATGTATATAATAGATATATAGTATAATATATGTATATGATATGATTATGATATATATAATATATATATATATAGTATATATATATACTAATCATGACATATAATAGTAGGTAAAGTATTACAATCATGACAAGTTACAAAGGTAATGAGCTCCAGGTAGAGCTGGTTACATCATGACAAGTTACAAAGGTAATGAGCTCCAGGTAGGCTGGTTACAATCATGACAAGTTACAAAGTAATGAGCTCCAGGTAGAGCTGGTTACAATCATGACAAGTTACAAAGGTAATGAGCTCCAGGTAGAGCTGGTCACAATCATGACAAGTTACAAAGGTAATGAATCATAATCACATCATACATAGTTACAATCATGAACAAATTACAGAATAATGAGGAACAAATATTCTAGGGAATACATCCATTCCCTCCAACAACACATGTCTGCATTTAGCCTACCTGCAGACAACTCTCACTGTCTGCATTCAAGTCTCCCTTTCTCCCTACCTGTATTCATCTCTCTCCCTACCTGTATTCATCTCTCTCCCTGCCTGTATTCATCTCTCTCCCTACCTGTATTCATATCTCTCCCTACCTGTATTCATCTCTCTCCCTGCCTGTATTCATCTCTCTCCTTACCTGTATTCATCTCTCTCCCTACCTGTATTCATCTTCTCCCTACCTGTATTCATCTCACTCCTACCTGTATTCATCTCTCCCTACCTGTATTCATCTCACTCCCTACCTGTATTCACTCTCTCCCTGCCTGTATTCATCTCTCTCCCTGCCTGTATTCATCTCTCCCTACCTGTATTCATCTCTCTCCCTACCTGTATTCATCCTCTCCCTACCTGTATTCATCTCTCTCCTGCCTGTATTCATCTCTCTCCCTGCCTGTATTCATCTCTCTCCCTACCTGTATTCATCTCTCTCCCTGCCTGTATTCATCTCTCTCCCTACCTGTATTCATCTCTCTCCCTGCCTGTATTCATCTCTCTCCCTACCTGTATTCATCTCTCTCCCTACCTGTATTCATCTCTCTCCCTACCTGTATTCATCTCTCTCCCTACCTGTATTTAACCTTCCCTCTCTCCCTGCATTCAACTATCCTTCTCTCTTCTTACCTGCCTCCAGCTTTTCCCTTCTCTCTACCTATACCCATCTTTCTCTCCCTCCCTCATCAACCCTCCCTCTGTATTATGTCAATTCGTGCAATGCCGTGTTCAAAATAACATTAATTAAAGCAATTATGGGCACCCCATCCCCCTTCACTTTGGCGTTACATGCTGCTCCTCCCTCCCTTTCTCCCTTCCTCCCTCACTTTCTCCCTTCCTCCCTCCCTTTCTCCCTTCCTCCCTCACTAGAGTGACTCAGCATCTGCCTTACCGCCCTGTCTCCCAAATCAGTGTAAGCACATGATTCCTCTCCCTTTCTCCCTTCCTGGCCACCTCTTGCTTTTCCTCCCTTTCCTCATTTCATTTCTAGTGACCTGGTTTATAACATTCCTTATCTTTTCCTTTTTTCCTATTTTTATTATTTCCTTTCTTTATTTCTTACCGTCTTCCCTAATCCTACTCTACCTTTCTTCTATCATTCTGCACCTCAATTCTCTCTAACTCTCTTCTACTCTCCCTCCACCCTCCCTTTCTTGTTACTTACTAACTCGTATTGATTTCTATCATCCCATATAGCGGGCTGGGTTTGATTAGTGTTTGGAAAAGGTTGGCCAAGTGGGTGGGTTTAAATGGTTAGTTTTGAGAAGGACTCGCCTTGTATGGGCCAGTAGGCCTGAGTCAGTGTTCCTTCATTCTTATGCTCTTATATCGTACCTTCCTTCCATCCTATCCCTCTTCTATCTTTCCATCCACCGTCCTTAACGATATCCTCACTGTCTACGGAAGTCACCCACCATCCTGAGTGATGGAATTTGACAAGGAAACAACAGCTAGCTATTGTTCCCATTGCGTAACCATCATACAGAATAGGGTAGGAGCCTTTGTTGATGTGTCCAGTTTTCCCTAAATAAAAAAAAAGTATCCACTTTCATTTATTCTTCTTATCCTTCAGTTCTTCTTCCAAGTTCCTGCTTCCTGGGCCTGGCACTGCAGCACGGCAGCTCTCGCTGAATTATGCATGAGAGTGGCAGCAGAGGGAAGTATTGAGGAGGCAATATGCACATCCTCAGTCAAATGTGGCGGCCCCTCGTCTCTCCTTTCCGTCTCCTTTTGCTTTCTACTTTTTCTCTTTCTCCTCCTCTTCCTCCTCACTCATTGTTTTCGTTTTGCTTAATTTCTTTCTAATCTTCATTTATTCTTTCTCATCCCTTTTTTCCTCTTCCCTCACACCCACTCTCTTCCTCTTTCTCTACCTCCTCTTCCCTCACACCCACTCTCTTCCTCTTTCTCTACCTCCTCTTCCCTCACACCCACTCTCTTCCTCTTTCTCTACCTCCTCTTCCGTCACACCCACTCTCTTCCTCTTTCTCTACCTCCTCTTCCCTCACACCCACTCTCTTCCTCTTTCTCTACCTCCTCCTCATTTTCCTCTTCAGTACGATCCATGGACGAGTCGAAATGAAAATTAGACACATGTGCATTATGTAGGTGTCTTTATTTTAGACGTTTCGCCATCAAGTGGCTTTATCAATACAGATTCAAGGACATAATTGAACGAAGTATAAACAAAAGAAGAACTATAAACAAAAGATGAGGTAATCAGTCCCTCAGCCTTGGAGTTGAAGAGCAAAGTAGTGAAGACTATCCACAAGAATTTACGTCTTGTCAACATTGTATAATATTCATGTAGTACAATCACGAGTCGAAATGCTGAGCAGGATTGTTTTACACCTGTTGCCGTGTTCACTTAACAGCAAGTAGGTACCTGGGTGTTAGCTAACTGTTGTGGGTCGTATGCTGACCGAGAAGATTAATGGAGCCGACTAGAAACAAGCCAGTCTGATGACATGGCTTTGTTTTGGGTTACCCTGGGTTACTAACCCTCTGGATGGATAATCCGAAGAAAATCTTCACTATCTGCTACCATTTTCCTATTTCAGCCTATCTCACTCACTCTCTTTCCTATCTCACTCACTCTCTTTCCTATCTCACTCACTCTCTTTCCTATCTCACTCACTCTCTTTCCTATCTCACTCACTCTCTTTCCTATCTCACTCACTCTCTTTCCTGTTTTGTTCTGCTGATAGAGGCCTGGTCATGGGCAGGGCCGTAGGGGCGTTGACCCCCGGACGTTGACTCCAGGTGCCAAAATCGTTGGAGACAGATGCAGGACCTGGCCCCTGCCCTGCTCTGAGACCCGAGCGCGGGGGCGATGATCCCCGGGACCTTCAACGAATATCAGATAGCAGATAATATCCCGTGTCCTCGTTCTCCCTCTCTTCCCGTATTTTCCTCCTATCATCCTCTTCCCCTCTCTTCCTCCTGGCAGACTTCAACACCTTGTGTGATTCGCATCTTGCGTAACGGAATATAAAAGGGAAAACACAGCTTTTGTCCCGCTGTCAAATATCATGTATCGAATTTTGTTTACTAAAAAAAATAAAAATCCCGAAAATTCTGCCCAGTCGGTGGTTGCCGGCGACCTTCCGTGTGTGTGTGTGTGTGTGTGTGTGTGTGTGTGTGTGTGGTGTGTGTGTGTGTGTGTGGTGCAAGTGAGTTGTGTTTGAGGTGAGGTATAGTGTTACCCCAGCATGTGTCAGTCAGCAAGGGCAGCTATATGTCCCCAGTGTGAGGTCTATACACTCAGCTGTCAACAAACACCTCCCCAACTCTCCCTGGACTCACCCCTCCCCTTACTCTTGAGTTTGTCCAGATGTCCAGTAGAGAGGGAGAGAGAGACACAGAGAGAGAGAGAGAGAGAGAGAGAGAGAGAGAGAGAGAGAGAGAGAGAGAGAGACAGGCAGACAGAGACAGAGAGAGAGAATGTGTACTGACGAATTTGTTCTCACCAATTTGAGGTTGCAGGGATAGAGTCTAAGCTCCTGGAGACTACCTGGAGGGCATTCCGGGGATCAACGCCCCAGCGGCCCGGTTGCAGGGGTCGATTCACAGCTCCTGGCCCCGCCTCTTCACTGGCCGCTACTAGGTCACTCTTCCTGCTCCATGAACTTTATCATACCTTTTCTGGGTGTGTACTCACCTAGTTGTGGTTGCAGGGGTCGATTCACAACTCCTGGCCCCGTGTGTGTGTGTGTGTGAATGAGTGACAGCGTGTAAGGTATGTTGTTGTGGTGACCGCAACTTGGTCGATAAAAGCTCTGCAGTAATTTAATCATTTGGCTGAGACAGTGTAAAAAAAAATGTCCACCCGAGTGGCCAACCTGCACACAGTGAGGCAGACCAACATGTATATGTAAGAGGAAGGTATTTACCGTGTGTTTATTTAGGGGGACATACCTGGAACGTACGTGGAGTCGCTTCCGGAGGTCACCGTAGCCAGGTCCTACACTAGGCCTCCTGGTTGCTGACTTGATCAGTCAAGCTGCTGTGTATGTTAGTGTCACGAGATGTTAGTTTTTAAACCAATAGACGGGGTTATACAGGCTGCAGTTCACCTGTTCACGCACATTACGAATGATGTAAGCCTTTAAATAAAGATTGAAATAAATTCTGCGTATATTGACTGAGGGATTTACTTTCACACGTCTCCATGCAAGCGTAGCAACAGAACAAGTGAAGGGGAAGTTATCTCAGATTAAGGTAACGTGGTGACACCTGCAGCTTCTCTCAGATATGAGAGGTCAGACCTGAGCACCTCCCATTTTGCAAGGCTCTGTTGTACCTCTCAGGCTCCAGAGATCATCTATAAGTGAAGGAAGCTCTTTTAAAGCTTTATGCAACGTGATTTTTTTTTGGAAATGCAATTCAAAAATTTCGCCCAAAAATTGAATAATTTTATTAAGAAGGTTTTGCCACACTGTTTGGTTTTTCAATGTATTTTCCAATAATAATAATAATGCTTCTTTTACTAGACATTTACTCTAATAAAATCCTCTGCGGTTAAAGTTCACGAGATTATTAACTAGATTTAATAATGTGTCAACTATTGATTATTGATGTTGTGTTCTTGATGAGGAGAAAAATCTTAGCGTATGTAGCGTAAAATAGCGTATCTTAGCGCAAATAGCATTCTCATATCAGTGACATCATTTAAACTGATATCCTGATGTTGTCACTAACACATCATGCAACACTAACGCAACATCATGCAACACTAACGCAACATCATGCAACACTAACGCAACATCATGCAACACTAACGCAACATCATGCAACACTAACGCAACATCATGCAACACTAACGCAACATCATGCAACACTAACGCAACATCATGCAACACTAACGCAACATATGCAACTAACGCAACATCATGCAACACTAACGCAACATCATGCAACACTAACGCAACATCATGCAACACTAACGCAACATCATGCAACACTAACGCAACATCATGCAACACTAACGCAACATCATGCAACACTCATGTTTCTCTTACATAACATGTGCCTAAAACATTTAATAACTAAGGTTAAACTGGTAATGGAAATATAGTAAGCTTTTGCATGTGGTTTAGGTTCGTTACCCCTCTAGAAAGTTTGCTGGGGGGGATAAGGGAGAATTTTAATTAAATAGTAGTTTGTGTCTCCCTATCTTGCTTGAGGTATGGTAGCTGTCACCTTATCTTGCTTGAGGTATGGTAGCTGTCACCTTATCTTGCTTGAGGTATGGTAGCTGTCACCCTATCTTGCTTGAGGTATGGTAGATATCTCCCTATCTTGCTTGAGGTATTGTAGCTGTCACCTTATCTTGCTTGAGGTATGGTAGCTGTCACCCTATCTTGCTTGAGGTATGGTAGCTGTCACCCTATCTTGCTTGAGGTATGGTAGCTGTCACCCTATCTTGCTTGAGGTATGGTAGATATATCCCTATCTTGCTTGAGGTATGGTAGCTGTCACCCTATCTTGCTTGAGGTATGGTAGATATCTCCTATCTGTTGGGGTATGGTAGATATCTCCTATCTTGCTTGAGTATGGTAGCTGTCACCCTATCTTGCTTGAGGTATGGTAGCTGTCACCTTATCTTGCTTGAGGTATGGTAGCTGTCACCCTATCTTGCTTGAGGTATGGTAGATATCTCCCTATCTTGCTTGAGGTATTGTAGCTGTCACCTTATCTTGCTTGAGGTATGGTAGCTGTCACCCTATCTTGCTTGAGGTATGGTAGCTGTCACCTTATCTTGCTTGAGGTATGGTAGCTGTCACCCTATCTTGCTTGAGGTATGGTAGATATCTCCCTATCTTGCTTGAGGTATGGTAGCTGTCACCCTATCTTGCTTGAGGTATGGTAGCTGTCACCCTATCTTGCTTGAGGTATGGTAGCTGTCACCTTATCTTGCTTGAGGTATGGTAGCTGTCACCCTATCTTGCTTGAGGTATGGTATATATCTCCCTATCTTGCTTGAGGTATGGTAGCTGTCACCTTATCTTGCTTGAGGTATGGTAGCTGTCACCTTATCTTGCTTGAGGTATGGTAGCTGTCACCTTATCTTGCTTGAGGTATGGTAGCTGTCACCTTATCTTGCTTGAGGTATGGTAGCTGTCACCCTATCTTGCTTGAGGTATGGTAGCTGTCACCTTATCTTGCTTGAGGTATGGTAGCTGTCACCCTATCTTGCTTGAGGTATGGTAGCTGTCACCTATCTTGCTTGAGGTATGGTAGCTGTCACCTTATCTTGCTTGAGGTATGGTAGCTGTCACCTTATCTTGCTTGAGGTATGGTAGCTGTCACCTTATCTTGCTTGAGGTATGGTAGCTGTCACCTTATCTTGCTTGAGGTATGGTAGCTGTCACCTTATCTTGCTTGAGGTATGGTAGCTGTCCCCCTATCTTGCTTGAGGTATGGTAGCTGTCACCTTATCTTGCTTGAGGTATGGTAGCTGTCACCCTATCTTGCTTGAGGTATGGTAGCTGTCACCTTATCTTGCTTGAGGTATGGTAGCTGTCACCTTATCTTGCTTGAGGTATGGTAGCTGTCACCTTATCTTGCTTGAGGTATGGTAGCTGTCACCTTATCTTGCTTGAGGTATGGTAGCTGTCACCCTATCTTGCTTGAGGTATGGTAGCTGTCACCTTATCTTGCTTGAGGTATGGTAGATATCTCCCTATCTTGCTTGAGGTATGGTAGCTGTCACCTTATCTTGCTTGAGGTATGGTAGCTGTCACTTTATTTTGTTTGATTTTGGTCGAGTGAGTAAACAATATCAGTGTGTCTTGTCTACAGTAAAAAATTACTTGAATTTCCTTAAATTTCTGGGGTTAACTTGTTGATTAGCTTATCTGTAGTCAGTTCCGGGGGTTATGACCCCCGCGACCTGATCCCAGACCGAGCCTCGTGGTTCCTTGCGTGATCAGTCAGGCTGGTGGTGCTAGCAACACGTAGTCCAGTCAGGCTGAATTCATCCAGATCCCTCTTGGAGACAGCTAGTGGTGTTGGAGACAGCTAGTGGTGTTGGAGACAGCTAGTGGTGTTGGAGACAGCTAGTGGTGTTGGAGACTACTAGTGGTCTTGGAGACTGCTAGTGGTGTTAGAGGCAGCTAGTGGTCTTGAAGACTGCTAGTGGTCTTGGAGACAGCTAGTGGTCTTGGAGACAGATAGTGGTGTTGGAGACAGCTAGTGGTGTTGGAGACAGCTAGTGGTGTTGGAGACAGCTAGTGGTGTTGGAGACTGCTAGTGGTCTTGGAGACTGCTAGTGTTGTTAGAGACAGCTAGCAGTGTTAGAGACAGCTAGTGGTCTTGGAGACAGCTAGTGGTCTTGGAGACAGTGGTCTTGGAGACAGCTAGTGGTCTTGGAGACTGCTAGTGGTCTTGAAGACTGCAAGTGGTCTTGGAGACTGCTAGTGGTGTTAGAGGCAGCTAGTGGTCTTGAACAGCTAGTGGTCTTGGAGACAGCTAGTGGTCTTGGAGACAGCTAGTAGTGTTTGGACACAGCTAGTGGTCTTGGAGACAGCTAGTGGTCTTGGAGACAGCTAGTAGTGTTGGACACAGCTAGTGGTCTTGGAGACAGCTAGTGGTCTTGGAGACAGCTAGTAGTGTTGGACACAGCTAGTGGTCTTGGAGACAGCTAGTGGTCTTGGAGACAGCCACTTCTACGGCTCTATGCTGTACTTTTTACAAGATTGATGGACTGAACACATCGACTCCAGGCCGAGGGACTGATTACCTCAAACTCCTACTCTCCTCACAACTTTCTGCTTTGTATTGGACTGATGAAGTCACTGTGTGGCGAAACGTTTCCTTAATAAAGATTCCCATATGTTGCATAAGTGTCTCAATCTTCAACCTGAAGACAAATTACAGAGGAAGCTGTTGCGAGGACAACATTTCGCCCTGTGTACGAGCGAAATGTTGTCCCAATAAAAGAATGCTCCTCAATTTGTATTTGTCTCAATGTTTCTAAGCAATACGCCATATAATTTAGGACAGAAATCTTCATCATAACTACTGCAGTTTCGTACAAAAAAAATTCTTTGGCCATAATTTTTATGTGATTTATTACAATTATTTAGAGTTTTTTTTCTTTAACCGCAATGTTAATTGTGTTTTACTCGCTGTGTTTACAGTGTTGTGTGAGATAAACACCGCCGCCAGTCATTGTGTTTACGGTGACGCGACGCTGTGTACAGCTTCCGTGATGAGGACCCGTAGAGCAGGTCTCGTTGGCCTTCCTAGTACGTCGCACCACACCACGTAAATACCTGTGGCGCAACTGTGACGCTACTGACATATATTAGTCTCACACATGTGACATACAAGAATGTTTTTTTTTTTTTAAGTGTTAAAAATATTTTCTTCTTAAAAGCAAAAGAATTCGTCTCAAAAAAAAAAAAATGGAAAAAAAACTGCTAGAAAAGATATTTAAGGTTACATGTGTAGTAACCAGTATGTTTTTTTTTATATAAACAATGGTTTACATTTGGGTCGGAAAAGGTGATATTATTGGTATACTTTAGAGAAAGCCCCTGGTTTAACAGAGCATTTCGGTAGGTGGACTCCTGGTAGGTAGGTATACCTGGAGGAGTATACGTGGATGGTGTTCTGGGGGGGTCAACGCCCCCACGGCCCTGTCCATGACCACGTAGGGTGGATGTGTGGGCCTGTTGGCCGCTAGTAACAGTCTGGTTGATCAGTTAGAGGGGAGGAAATCTGGAGTTAAGCCAGGGAGTGACATTAGTACTCTCGAAACTGGTCACAGGTGACGGCAGAGTTTTGGGTGTTGGTGAGGCGCGGCAACCTTTCCTCCCCACAACCCCTATCAAAACACAAACATTGTCTCGACTTCCCCTACCACACACTCCCCGCCCTCCAACCACACACTCACCGCCCTACAACCACACTCTCCCAGCCCTGATAAGAATCCCCCAACCTCACATACCTCTCCCAATTCCTTCCAGACTCCCATTCTACCTCGTCAGGTCTCCACCTGACATCCCTCACCCTACCAGAATACCCCAAAAGCCTCGCTATCCCTTGCCACTCCCTCCCTCAGTGGAAATAGGTCAATTTGATTGCATTGGGTTATCCAATAATAATAATAATAATAATAATAATAATAATAATAATAATTTATTATTTCTACAAGTACATATACAAGGTATACAGGCCTAGCTGACATCAGAGACATATACTACTATATAGAAAGCCCCTTGTTATGCAGAGCATTTCAGGCAAATTAGTTCAGTTTTGTTCCCAGGATGCGACCCACACCAGTCGACTAACACTCAGGTACCTATTTAAATGACAGGTGAACATGGACAGCAGGTGTCTTAAGGAAACACATCCTAATGTTTCCAACCGTACCTAGGTAATGTCCATGTGTTTTACCATGTAATGCTATTGTAATCACATATATACAATGGTACATATGTGCAATTGTAAATAAACTTACTTACCCCACCATACACACCTTCACCCACCCCACCATCCCTTCCCCTACACCCTCTCCTTAATTTTTAATATAATTAATTCACATATTTAAAATTACTTTAAATAGTTCTGGATAAAACTTAGAAACTCCTTATGTAAAGAAGCCGTACACAGGTCGAAAATATTTGGTAAATACACTTACTGCTCTGAAATAATTGGTGAAACTTTTCACAGTTGTACATTGTCCACTGACCGCTTGTTGACACTGTACAGACCTGTGTCAGGACGGGGCGAAACGTCGTCACAAGGTTTCTCTCGTAGTGCGGGTTTCTGCTGAACCTTGCCTTTTATTCATAGCAATTATTTTTTGTGGTACGTATTTAGTTATCTTTGTTTTAGTGTTGTCAGTCAAATGTCAGCTGTCAGTCAGGTGTCAGCTGACACTCAAGAGAAAGGCTAAACTGTTTCCCCGGGTGGTACTGCAAGTGTTGTGACGCTCATGTGGGAGAAGACAACTTTATTCATTAAATCTGCGGAGGATTAATAATCCACGACAAATCCAGGAAGTCAAAGAACGTGTTTACTGTTTCTGGGATCCTTGTCTCGCACAAGGTATGTAATACAGACGACTGTATAAATTACACGCTTGTGCAACGTCAGAGCACTTTTAATTGAATATGTTTCGCTTACCAGATGAACGAAACGTGTCCTAATTAAGGTTTCTGAACTTTGAACATGTGTATTCGGATCCTAATTGGTTCTTCCTGACAGTAACGAGACAAAACAGTTGATTAACTAATTAAAGTATCTATTGACCTGAAGGTCAACCTGGAGGGCGTTCCGGGGGTCAATGCCCCCGCGGCCTAGTCCTCGACCAGGCCTCTCGGTGGAATAGGGCCTGATCAGCCTATTGCTCCCGACAGTTGAGGTGCCCGAATGAATTTATACAAGTAGTGAAGGTTCTCTGTACATTCTCTAGATCTGCAATTTTTGCCAGCCTTAAAAGTAGCAGTGTGTGTACTTTACTTCGTACTACAGTCCAGAGAATGAAGTAAAGAGTATGATCATTAGCTTGGCATCTCGTGCTGTGAAGGTTCTAGTTATCCAGCCTATTATTTTCCTTGAGGATGTGGTACTAACGCTGTTGTGATACTGGAATTTGAGATTTTCTGACATTATCACTCCTAGGTCTCTCATAATAATCTTCCACTCTAATGAGTTATTTGAGTTTGTTTAATACCTCGTTATTTTTTTTTTATTCCCCAAGTTTCCCATTAGCCATGCTGTTAGAGCAAAGCAAGTCTCTGTTAAGACAACGTTTCGCTCAAGGAGACCTCTATCACGTCATCACTTTAAGCGAAAGTTTGTCTTAGACTTGCTCTGCTCTAAGTATATTTATATTACTTCTATTTATCGGCAATCTGCCTTCCACTGAGGCTAAACCGTTAATTAAGTCGCCCTAAAATTTTCACATGACTTTAAATGTTCGCGTGTGAGTGTACGTAGTTGACGACCAGCTGAGTCGTCATCAACACTGATGTTATTAACGACCAGCTGAGTCATCATCAACACTGATGTAAACTTAAGTTCAGCAAGTTTGTCAGTATTAAAGATGGTGATGGGATCATGAGATAACGCTGAAGTAATGCATGAAGTGGTTGTTAATGAGAGAGAGAGAAATGATTGTTTCATTTTGTTAGTCTTGTGACTTAATAATGAGACTTTGCTTCTAGCAACCTGACACCCATGAGGCTACTCTCCTTCCCAATTAATCAGCAGGTTGCCATCTGCTTCGCCAGTTTTCATTCGCGAAATTAACATCCCAGAAGCGATGGCAAGTATAGTGAAGGTGGTGGAGGCAGCTACGTCAGCGAGGGTCCACCCACACCTCCACCTCCTCCTTCTCTTCCCCCCAACTCCCTCCCCCTTCTCCGTCCCTCATCCTCCACCCTGGCCCTCAAGTCCTCCCTGGCCCTCAAGTCCTCCCTGGCCCTGGTCTTCCAGGCAGCCAACACTAACTAAACTAAGTCGTGTTAACGCTCCTTGCAACTGACCAACCCTCTTATAAAGGAGAGAAGTGTTTGTATGTCTACTCTTGTGTGTGTGTGTGTGTGTGTGTGTGTGTGTGTGTGTGTGTGTGTGTGTGTGTGTGTGTGTGTGTGTGTGGGGTTTGGACTCGTTGCATGCTCTTAACTCTGCTTTTCAAGGTTTCTTTCTTCTTCTCTCCTTGGATTTTAATATTTCTGGTGTGCATGATTCTCTTATAAGTCAATTCACACACGGATGGGACTCGAACCCACGGCAAGCGTGTCCTAAAACTCGTAGACCAGTGTGTTATCCAATGGACTATACCGGCCTCATAAAATTAATCTAACTATTTCTACACATATAATTAATTTTATTTAGGCACAGGTACATATAAGTACAATTACTATACATAGTGTAAATTACCTAGAATAATCCCAAAAAGTCAAAGTGCCATATTTCCATTGGGAGGTTAGCATGGGCCTCACTCTGACCACAAATGTAGTTTTTTTTACGGATGACTTTCTGAGAAGCGTTTTGATTCGTCCGTCTATTATATTAATTCCATTTTTTTTTCATGGCTTTCCAGCACTTTTTATTAAGTTGTTCTTTATTATTTCATCGTATATTCTATTTTTTCCAGTTAACTGTTTAATTCCGTTTTCACACGTAACCAAACTTTGTGTTTAATTTATTTATATCTGACTTTTGTAATATTTTACTCGATTTAGTCTATTTAAAATACTGTTTCAAAACATTTTCCTTTTTCTTATAATTCAGTTGTTCTTCTTTGTGCATTTATTTTTATCCCTTAAATCATATTTAACAGCATATGCTATTTTCAAAAGAACATGTTCTTTCTTTTTAAGTGTGTGTGTTAGTTACCATTTTGTTACCATTTTGTCCTAGGCACATGTCAATTAGACACTAGGCCTGTTGTATATATGTGTGTGTGTATGTGTGTGTAAGGAAACACTTCGAAATGTTTCTGCCCCACCGGGAATTGAACCCGGCCCCTCCGTGCGTGAAGCAAGAGCTTTACCCACTAGGTGTGTGTGTGTGTGTGTGTGTGTGTGTGTGTGTGTGTAGTTACATTTTGTCCTAGGCACATGTCAATTAGACACTAGGCCTGTTGTATATATGTGTGTGTGTATGTGTATGTAGGAAACACTTGAAATGTTTCTGCCCACCGAATTGAACCCGGCCCCTCCGTGCTGAAGCAAAGCTTTACCACTGGCCACCGGGCGTGTGTGTGTGTGTGCGTGGCGGGGTCTGAGCGCTGCGTGAGTGCGTGAGTGCGTGCGTGCGTGAGTGCGTATGGTGGTAATCCATTATGGGAAGCAGGAATGTCAGGGACTAGCACCACCATCACCACGGTCACTAACACCTCAGGGACTAGCACCACCATCACCACGGTCACTAACACCTCAGGGACTAGCACCACCATCACCACGGTCATTAACACCTCAGGGACTAGCACCACCATCACCACGGTCACTAACACCTCAGGGACTAGCACCACCATCACCACGGTCACTAACACCTCAGGGACTAGCACCACCATCACCACGGTCACTAACACCTCAGGGACTAGCACCACCATCACCACGGTCACTAACACCTCAGGGACTAGCACCACCATCACCACGGTCACTAACACCTCAGGGACTAGCACCACCATCACCACGGTCACTAACACCTCAGGGACTAGCACCACCATCACCACGGTCACTAACACCTCAGGGACTAGCACCACCATCACCACGGTCACTAACACCTCCAAGCTTCGGTCAGTGTCATTCCTCTTGGGAACCTTGTAACATTCCACACAGATCACACGCAATGTGCGTAGCGAATACTTCTACATCCACGCGTGAGAGAGAGAGAAAAAAATAATGCTGTGTTGTACACCGAGAAGAAAATGAAAAGAATTTTTGGTCAAGTGCATCTGGTCCATTTTGCCATCATAGTCAATTGTAGTTTGACATACCGATCCAGCCACTGGGTCATGTGTAAAGTGTGTGAAGTGTGGCTGGCGAAGAGTGCTTGTGTTAACTGTAAAGTCTATCGATTGCAGGTGCATCATTATGGATGCAATTCACATGTATACTAACATCAAGAATACGGTGGGAGACGGCCGACTTGTTGAAAAAAAAAAAAAAAAAAAAAATATATATATATATATATATATATATAATATATATATATATATAATTTATATATAAAATATATATATATTTTAATATATATATATATATATATATATTCAGATTTCACATTGTTCAAGACTATAGAGCTAAAAACTTCTCAAGGTTGAGGGACTGACCACCTGAAAACTACTTCGAGGTTGATGGACCGATCCCGTCATCTTTTCCTCACCAATTTTTTTTTACTCTCTCCATATTTAGTCACCTATGTGTTTGACTGAAGAAGCCTACTGTGTAGGCGAAACGTGGAGCCTGATCATTGCTTCTGACTCATCTACCCACTTTTTGTGGGGATTTATTGACGATTATATTGGGTAAAGGTATGTAAACAAATCCTCAAAGATAGTCCCTTCAGCATTGTAGAATCTTTGGAGATAATGGATGGAAGAGCACCTAAGATTCTACTGGAAGAAGACTTTATCTTAATTAAAAATGGTTATAATTATAACCTTAATTTTTAAAGGGGTGGAGGGGTAAGCCAGGGGAAGGTTTCGGTCAGATGACCAAAAGATCCAGCGGCGGGTCATCATATGACTAAGACCCGCGGCAGGAAACACTCGTCCTGTTTCCTGACAAACCTTACCTAACCTAACCTTACTTTATCCTGATCAGTAACCCCGGAGGGTTAATATCCCAGGATAAACGAGAAATCTAACACTAACTTATTTACAGCACCGTCCGTAGGTCCTCCCTTAGTACGCGACCTACTACAGTCGGACCGAAACGTCGTCATTAAGTTTCTGTCTCCTGTGTGCGGGTTATTTGTGTATTGTTCCAGTCATGGTATTGTTCCTTTTTGCTCTTCATTATCTTGGGTATCTGTTTATTCTAGGTAACAAAGTCAGGTGTTAGAAAACTCGCCCGTATGCCTTACCCCAGCCAGGAGTGAACCTAGGTTCCTCTTTGTTATTAAACGACCGCTCTACCACTGATCTTAAGAGGTATTCACGTTTACTTTGAGCGTTACAGTGATTCAGATGCATTACGTCACAGGATCGTCTCTCTCAGCAATAGAATGTAAAATATTTATTTCCTTCGTGAGGATACCCACCACCAGGTCATTGTTATCCTCTGTTCGATCTTCTCCCTCAGATTGTTGCTTCGATCTGTTATGAGATACAGTATCTGCTTTCTCTAGAAATTTATTTGTACATATTTATAGACTGATAACATATGCAGCTGCTGATATATTAAAAGCCTTTTAGTGGAAAAATTACTAATGGGAAAACTAAGAGAAGAACTTCGAAGCCACGTATAGAGAAACGAACAGCGAGCGGCAAGATATGGAGAGTCTGAAACCATCAGTTAGCTTTGGGACGTGTGCAGGAGCGGTTGTGTCGCTCTGAGGCTCTCTGAGCTGTGTGAGGCTGCAGAGTGCAGTGTGTGACTCCCTCGTGTGCATACTCCTGTTGTTTGGACTGCATGTTGTGAAACTGTCATGCGTTTGCGTATTATCAGTGTCATTCTTGTGGATTGAGAGGCGTGTGACCGATGGGATTTCTTTCATGAAGGTCTGTGGAAGGCGTCAACATGCGCACCATTAGGGAGAGCAACGACTCCGAGGTCGTCCTGGTCAAATGTGAGTTGCTACCCCGATGGTTGTTATTTATTGTCCCTCAGGGTGCAGGGAGAGGCGCCGAGGTCTGGTGAGAGGGAGTCCAGGTCCTGTCCTGGTGGGGGCGGCAGCCTTAATGCATCTGTGGGACATTATAACTTAATCTCATTTTAGTCTCTGACAGACACTACCGGATAAACATTCATGTGCAATGATATGAATTTGATATTCATTAATCCACCTTTTTTTCAGTCCCATATGGAACAGGTTCTAAACATGTCAACGCAGTTTGATGATGATGGACGTATCCTGTTGTCTCATGGTACTTGTCAATTTAAAGCATTATCAACACATTCCAGAGGCCACAAACCAGTTATTGTGCTTTATGGCACCTTACTGTTGAGTGGACGAGCGGTGGGCAGCAAGACTGGCTTTGCTGGTTTCGGGGGTCATCGCCCCCGCGATCCAGTCTCTGAGCAGGTCACCTGGTCACTCAGTTCTAGGTCTCTTTTTTTTAATTAATGTTAAGTGGGTCAGTGCAAGAGGTGGTGGAAGCTTGATCCTCCGTTTGTTGAGCACGAGACAGACCTTCCTTTTTGCACTCGCAAAGATAGTTCTTGATCATACCAGATGCGAAAAGGACGTGGGAATCCAGGCAAGTAGAAATCTTAAGCCAAGATATCAGTGTCTGTGTGCCTAAAATAAGCCTCACTAGTTCGTGCTTAACAGGTCCTACGCATACTCTATCATTCTCACTTGTGTATTTTTAAAACTACCCAAGAATTAACTTCAAATACATTGCCTGGCTGCTAGTTCCAAACCAGTTCCTTTCTTCATATCCATTCCAAATCTGAGTTTATCCTTCTTGCATCCATTGCATCGAGTTTTCTTGGTTATATATTCTCAGCAGTGTCTCCTTTATTGATACGTGTCTTCCTTTTGGCCCGGTGGTCCGGTGGCTAGAGCTCTCGCTTCATACACGGAGGGCCCGGGTTCGATTCCCGGCGGGTGGAAACATTTCGACGTGTTTCCTTACACCTGTTGTCATGTTCACCTAGGCAGCAAATAGTTACCTGGGTTGTTAGTCGACTGGTGTGGGTCGCATCCTGGGGGGACAAGATTAAGGACCCCAATGGAAATAAGACAGACAGTCCTTGATGACGCACTGACTTTCTTGGGTTATTCTGGGTGGCTAACCTTCCGGGGTTAAAAATCCGAAGAAATCTTATCTTAATCATATCCACTTCATTCTACGCCTTTGAAGACTATTCTCAAGGGTTTCAACCTAACTTCGTATGAAGGATTCTTGGTACAGAGGATCAGTTTTGTCGTCCTTCTCTATATTTTTGAACACATGAGTATTCTGTAAAGTGGAGACCAGAATTGTAGAGCATAATCTAAATGAGACCTTATTAATGTAAAGGGTTCAGTAAAACATTTGTACTTCTGTCACTTATACTTCTTGATATAAATTCAAGCAGTCAGCTTTATTATGGACTCTTGGCACTTGCTGTCTTAGCTTCAGATTTCTGCTAAACACTGCCAGTGTTCATCCGAGGTTGATATCTAAACAGCCGCTGGGAGCACACTGATTGGGCAGAGATTAATTTTATTCTTCTCCACGGACACCTTTGCACAGTCCATGGCAATTTTTAGCGGTCAGGACCCCTAACTAGCCTCTTGTTCCCTGGAACACTTACCCCACCAAGGAATTAATGTGTAGACTCCGGGACAGGAACACAGCTGAATAATATCACAATATTTTCACCATCTTCCATTAATATCAATGATAATCCTAAAAACAGATACCATCATTCAGATTCTGTATATCGATGAAGGACTTTTCAGCTTGACAAGTCCCTTTTATTGTGCAAATTCCTCTCCACATGACCTTCCATTCCTTTACTGTTGTTTACATACCCAGGTCACCCACACCTCTCCTACGGTCCTCACTCTGCTTATGTTTTCTCACTTTATACTCTTAAAACAACTTGGTATCCTAGCCAAACGTTGCCTTAATAAATGTCAATTCTGCTTTTGTGACTTGTTTATCTTTTCTCAAATTATGTTCATCGCTAAGAAAATTAAGAGCATAAGAGCTTTAGATAAATCAGTCCATTTAATCCACTCTATCTTTTTCCGTGCAGTTGAAGACAGACACATGTTGCAATCTTGCGAAGTAATTATCGTTCCCTCCCAATATAAGCATGTTCTGCAACGCACGTCTTTGTCTGCAATACTCTGCATGAACCTTACAGATATGATAGTAACAGGACTGCCCTGCTAGTTTTAGGACTGGTTTGCCATCAGTTCGAACCCCCATCCCGTTCAGTGAGTTTACCTGGGGTCGCTTCTGGAGGTCACCGCCCTCGCGGTTGGGTCCCAGACCAGTAAGTTTGTTTAGGTACAGGTATATATAAATACAGTTACACAAATTATCATATATAAGTAACATATGTGTAAATTACCAACCTGGATAACCCCCAAAAAAAGTCAGTGACATTGCCATTGGGGTCCTGTTTGCTGACCTGTTCGATCAAGATAGCTAGGGGTGTGTTGGTAATCCCCCTTATGCATGAAAGGAGGGGCGTTGTTTACTTTCGTGATGTTACGAATTCGTGAGTCAACAAAATTGTGGCCATTGAACGCAAGTTCTTCCAACGTGGTTGCCTACACGTCGCGACGGATCTAAGTCTACTCTGGTTCTCTGCGTTCCTTTTAACATAAGACCTTCCGACGTGTAGATGAGACACTCGTCCAGCGCTCGCGTATGTTTGTTGTAGAATAATTTCGCCCACCAGTGGTTTTCATCAATTTAATACCAAGAAAAACGGCGGATGATGCGAAGAAGAAGACTGGAGTGCTTAGGACCCCAATGGAAACAAGTCACTGTCTGACTTTTTGGGTTATCCTGGATAATCTAATTCATGCTATGTATGATAATTTGTGTAACTGTATTTATGTGTACGTCTACCTAAATAAACTTACTCAGCAGTAGCGTAGGAACGTGGACGGGGTTTATATACTGGAAAGTGGTTACCACCTCGTTGCGACGGTCCTGCGTCCAGTCTCGTCTGTTGACGTTTACCGTCGACCTACTTTCTAATATAGTGAAGCTGGTGATAACTCCAGGACCTACCTGCTTAACTCCTCAGCCATGTACCTAACCTCCCACCACAGTCATATTGTACCTGCTTGACCAGTGGTGAAATTTCTGACTAACCCACCTGTATGACCCATATGGGTTTAACGTTTCAGTTTTAATAATAATAATAATAATAATAAAAATAATAATTATTATAATAACAGTAATTAATAATTACAATAATAATAATAACTAACTGCTGGTTTTCGATCTACGTTCTTTGATCATAAGCAAAATAGTTACAAGATACTAAATAAAATACTCAAAGAAATCAAAGTTAAATACCCAGACAAAACATTCTAAACTAAATACTCAAATTAAATATTAAAAAAAGGCTTAACAATTATTCATCAACAATATTCTCAAATTACTCGCCCCTTCACGGGAAGGGGGATGTCCTTAATACCAGTGAATAAGCTCTTGATCCAAGGAATTAGACCTGGTTGAACTTGATTCTCCAGGCACTGTATTACCAATAAGGGTTTACCACCTTCCCAAGAAAATATTAGAAAATAATAATATAATAATAATGGCCTTCAGACAGGGTGTTGCTTTAGTAAATCCTGTTTTACGTCTCATCAACATTAATAAACCAGCCGTCGAAACAGATGGTTTATTGTGCACTCCATATTTATCATGTGGATGGTGGAAGATGGTTTTATTGTGCACTTCACATCCCATTCATCCAGTGGAAGGTATACCTGGAGTATACCTGGAGAGGGTTTCTGGGGTCAACGCCCCCCTCGGCCCGGTCTGTGAAGGTAGCACAAAATGCTATGGATACTCAGTACTACGAATTAGATCTGAAATTTAGTATCAGCCAACACATATTTTTGCACCTTAGATAGGTTTCGAGGGCCTTCCTACTCTTATAGCCCGGCCCTGGGCCAGGCTTGTCTGATGCTTGCTTACGGCCCGCTGGCCCACATATCCATCACAGCCTGGTTGTTCCAGCTTCTTGGTGGAAGGAATTGTTCAGTTTCCTTTTGAAGACTTGAGCAAGCATCGGTTCGAGTTATGTACCGTATTTTTCGTTTAGCTCTTTTAAATCGTCCAGTATCTGTTTAGAGTAAAATGATGATGGTGGTTCAACGAGTGTTGCGTCCGTCGCTCCGCAACTCAACTGCAACACACAATTGAGGGAATCGTGTTCAATCCACATATTTCTAGGCTGAGGGAGTGATTACCTCAAACTCCTCCTTTTTCCACCGTTCTTCTTTGTATCGGACTGAAGAAGCCACTGGCCGGTGAAACGTTTCCTTAATAAAGATTCCCACCTGTTGCACAAGTGTCGCATTCTTCATGAATGGAAATGTTGATCGTAGTTTCCTCACACCTGTTGCTCCTGTGTTGACCTAGCAGTCAGCAGGCATCTGGGAGTCAGCAGACTGCTGTGAGTCGCAGCCCAGTGGACCATGTTGGTGGTATAAATCTTGGTAACTGATACCGACACATTGGTTTAAAAAGACACTTGAGCAAACACTAGGACATATATATTAGAAACCGTTTCGGTCCTGGGGCCTTGATCAAGGTACCAGGACCGAAACGTTTTCTAATAAATTTGTCTTAGCGTCTGCTCGCGTGTTTTGCTTTTTTTTTGTATGGATCTGGATAATATGTTTTTAACCTGTAAATTTATTAGTTTAAAGATTTTTTTTTCCCTTGCTAGTGCTAGAAGGATCTCTGTAGGCGGTGTAATCTCTTCTCGATCTCTTCCTTCAAGGGAGGTGCCTGGACGCTAATCATGGAGTCTTGGCTGAATGAATTGGAGATACCGTCTTACCTTACCTTTGCCTTGAGGCTCAGGCCTGATTACCTCTCATTCCCCTGGCGCTGTGTGACCCATACATCTTAAAGCACATCACTTTGCTAATAACAATAACAATCCTCGATATTTCACTACCTCATTACTTTGATTTAGTGATTTGATTAAAGTCTGCGAGGCGCTATTGTTGTTGTTAAGCCATGTCTCTTCTATCTTTTTTTTTCTACAGTCCTGGGTAATATTTAAAAAAAAAAAATGTTTGCTTCTAAGGATGATATTTTTCAACAATTTCTTAATATCCGATTCATTTGCTCGTATTTTCCATTTGTATACTTCTATTATACCCTCCTTCATTCTACGTAGTTTTAAATAATATAGTATATTATGGCTATTTAACAAATTCCTGTGATGGTTGTGTGGGCACCAAAACTCTAATTGGTCAGAGGGTCAGAAGTACCCTGGACAGCGGTCATAAGTATGTCCTGGTACGACAGATTCAAGATACTGTGGATCAACTTGTTATCTCTTTGATTTCTCTTTCGTTTGTATTTGAATGAGGGGAAAACAAACAAGAAATAACTGCTTGAAATGGAATTGTTCTTGGCCCTTGTAAGAATGTTATGAATTACGTTTAGTGGTAAGTATAAGGTTTGTCGGGAAACAGGACAAGTGTTTCCTGACGCGGCTCTTAGTCAGGTGATGATTCACAGCTGGAGCTTTTGGTCATCTGACCGAAGCCTTCCGCCCCTCCATTATTAACCATTATTATTATATTATTTTACGTTTAGTGGCTACTAGCACAAACTGATCGAGCCAATAATAAAAAGGCTTGAACTGCGACCAGGCCTCGGGGGCGATGACCCCTGGAATTAGCTGCCGTTTGTGTGTGCGTCTGTGTGTGTGTGTGACATCTTTGTTGATGTGGGCATTTTTACCCGTGATCTACCTGTGACCTGCGTAGGGAGTTTTCCTACTCCATGTTGACTGATCGACGAGGCTGTTGCTGGTGACGTCCGGCCAGTCCACATGTCCTTCACAGTCTGGTAGAATTGGCAGCGGTTTAGTTTCCTCTTGAAGACCTTTACACTGGTTCCAGCAATATTTTAAGCATCTGTTGGTGGCAGATACGAATGATGACACAGTGTTCTCGTAATGCGCCCGTGGCTCCCCTGCTTTTCACTGGCTCTGTTTTACATTTTGTCACATTCTCTCTCTCTCTCTCTCTCTCTCTCTCTCTCTCTCTCTCTCTCTCTCTCTCTCTCTCTGTCTCTCTCCACTACGTTACGTCAACGTGGAGATTTGGATCTGGGTCCTTCAGTATTTTCCCTGAGTATATCATCACGTATTTTTCCAGAGTACATTTTCTGGTCTTTGAGGCGTCCACAGACGTTTAAATGATTTAGTGGTTCTCTGGAGGCGGTAAACGTTCACTGATTTTTTTCCCCCCTAGCTCTGTTATCTCACCCGCTTTGAGCAGCGACGAACGGCACTCTTGTTTAGACAGACGCCCTTCATCTATTTTGACGAGGAATGAATGAAGACTAGACACATTTATGTCAGAAGAGAACGTAGTGTTATATGCCAGTGGACTGGATTGAAGTTGATAAACTACTGAATTTTACTGAGAAGTAGAGAAGTATTAATTGCGGTATTAAAGTACTGTGGATTATTGCGAGATTATCCTCGGTAATTTACGCAGGTTAGTGCGTAAGACAACCATAATTATTTATAACTGAGTAATATTACCAAACATGTTTGCTTTCCGTATACAAAGCTACACTAGTGGAATGATGCCTGGAAGTGACTGCTATTGAGAGAGAGAGACGGAGACAGAGACAGAGACAGATAGGGAGACTGACAGAGACAGTAAGAGGTGGGGGGGAGGGATGGCAGATAGATCAGTTGGCGACAACTACCACAGACCGTTTATCAGTAGAGATGTGGAACTTGTCGCAATAAATTTCAAGTGGAAAGTTGTTAGTGTGGGCGGAGGCTGGTGTGTGTTTGTGTGTGTGTGTGTGTACTCACCTAATTGTACTCACCTAATTGTACTCACCTAATTGTGGTTGCAGGGGTCGAGACTCAGCTCCTGGCCCCGCCTCTGCACTGTCCGCTACTGGGTCTCTGCTCTCCCTGCTCCGTGAGCTTTATCATACCTTGTCTTAAAACTATGTATGGTTCCCGCCTCCACTATATCGTTCGCTAAACTATTCCACTTCCTAACTACTCTATGGCTGAAGAATTGCTTCCTAACATCCCTCTGACTCATCTGAGTCTTCAGCTTCCAGTTGTGTCCCCTTGTTTCTGTGTTCCCTCTCTGGGTGTACTTGTGTGTGTACTCATCTATATGTGGTTGTAGGGGTGTATGTGTCTACCTACCTGGAGGGCATTCCGGAGATCAACGCCCCAGCGGCCCAGTCCATGACCAGGCCTCCTGGCGGATCAGGGCCTGATCAACGAGGCTGTTACTCCTGGCCGCATGTAGTCCAACGTATGAACCACAGCCCGGCTGATCTGGCACTGACTTTAGATATCTGTCCAGCTCCCTCTTGAAGACAGCCAGAGGTCTACTGGTAATTCCTCTTATGGTTGGTGGGAGGCTGTTGAACAGTCTTGGGCCCCGTACACTTATTGTGTTTTTTCTTAGTGTACCAGTGGCGCCCCTACTTTTCACTGGGGTTATGTTACATCGTCTACCAAGTCTTTTGTTTTCGTAGGGAGTGATTTCTGTGTGTAGATTATTGACCAGTCCCTCCAGAATCTTCCAGATGTAGATTATGTACTTATATGTGGTTGTAGGGGTCCAGTCAAAGCTCCTGACCCCGCCTCTTCGCTGGTCGCTACTAGGTCCACTCTCTCCTGGCTTCAAAAGCCATCTCGTACCTCTTCTTAAAGTCATGTACGGATCTCGCCTCTGCTACTTCACTTTTCAGATTGTTCCACTACGTGACAACTCTAAGATGAAGAAATACTTCCTAACATCCCTATGACTCTTCTGAGTCTTCAGATTTCAGCTACTCTCTTGTTTCCATTTTCCATCTCTGAAACATTCTGTTCCTGTTCACCCTGTCAATTCCTCTCAGTATTTTGTACATCATTTTTATATCCCCCTATTCCCCAGTGTCATCAAGAGGAGTTCCCTTAACTTCTCCTAATAGAACATACCCCTTAGCTCCGGAACTAGTCTTGTTGCAAACCTTTGCACTTTCTCCAATTTCTTGATAGGCTTGACCAAGTGTTGGTTCCATACTGTGCTGCATAGTCCAATATGACTCCTTAGATGTCGAAAGCTATTCTTAGATTTGCCAGAGGAGCATTTGCTGCAACTTTTCTACCCCCGAGCCTGTATTCCGTCTGCAGTCTTCTTTGTAGTTCTCCAAGTTTCATAATTTTGTACTTGGTGGGTTAAACTCCAGGAACCATTTGTGAGACCAGGCCTGTAGCCTGTTCAGATCCCTTTGTAGTCTTTCGTGGTCCTCCTCCGTTTGTATCCTCAGTTTCACTTCGTTTGTGAGCAAGGACACCTCGACTCTATCCCTTCTATCATGTCATTCACGTGTAGAAAAAACCAGCGATGGTCCTTGGACTGATCCTTGTTTGACCCCACTCGTCACATGCACGTATTCAGAAAAGTAAGTGTAAATGACGTCGCTGCTAGAGCACCGCCTGGATTGGGTTTCCAAAAAATGACACGCACCATCATGCAACTTGTAATAGGCATTATCTCAGTGCCTCTTCCCCTCTTTCTCCGCTATGTCTTTCTCTCACGGAAGAAGCTCACTGAGGCAAGCACGGTCGACCGTCATCAGGTCTGTGTTGGTTCACCAGCGGGCTGCCTTACCCGTACGAGACTCAGTCGTCAGGTAGTGAGCACACGGTGATGGGTGTGAGCAGGTGTGGTGTGTTCCACCAGCACCCCGTGGCTAGCTGCCTGCTACCACCCACAGCACAGGCAGCAGATGGTAACGGTGGAGCAGAGGAAGTGTGGGTCGGACTTACGCTCTCCGATGCCGCCCACCTCTCAGTTTCATCTTCCTCCTTATCTCTCCTCCTCCTCCTCCCTGTACTCTTTCTCCTCCCTCTTTTCTTCTCCTCCTTCTCTTTCCTCCTCCCTCTCTCCTGTTCTAGTCCTCAGAGAACATCAGTGTACACACTCTGAAACTCAATATACACTCTTGACTTCAAATGTACACACTCTGCAGTGGGTGTGCAGCTGTACCAGGCAACACTTTGCCAATTTACCCATTCTGTCTGGCTTTACAGGTGGCTTAGGCAACTGAATAGGCTTTTCTTTTTAAATTAGCATCATTAGGTACACTGATTGTGATGTAGTCAGTGTGCTTGTGAGGTCTACCTAAGCAGCCACACCTTGCCTTGGTAAATAGCTGTCAGACACGCCTCTTGGCTTGTCTCAGGCCTTTGTCTTTTGAAATAGCGTCAAGTTTCAGCGTCAGGTCAAAGCACATGGTGCACTCCTCATTTGGCGGGATGCTTGGAGGACGATATAAGGCCGAGGAAACAACTAGAGGGAGACATTCTGGCGGAGCTCTGGCCTGTGTGCGGAGCTCTGGCCTGTGTGCAGAGCTCTGGCCTGTGTGCAGAGCTCTGGCCTGTGTGCAGAGCTCTGGCCTGTGTGCAGAGCTCTGGCCTGTGTGCGGAGCTCTGGCCTATGTGCAGAGCTCTGGCCTGTGTGCAGAGCTCTGGCCTGTGTGCAGAGCTCTGGCCTGTGTGCAGAGCTCTGGCCTGTGTGCAGAGCTCTGGCCTGTGTGCAGAGCTCTGGCCTGTGTGCAGAGCTCTGGCCTGTGTGCAGAGCTCTGGCCTGTGTGCAGAGCTCTGGCCTGTGTGCAGAGCTCTGGCCTGTGTGCAGAGCTCTGGCCTGTGTGCAGAGCTCTGGCCTGTGTGCAGAGCTCTGGGAGAGAGATGCTGGAGAGTCTCTGGAGGAGACTGTTGGAGGTCTTGAGACCTGTGGCTAGTGTGACTGAGTTCCTGTGGTGAACTGTCCTCTGAACTATATTGTAAGTTATATTCTGTTTCGTCAGTTAATTGTATTCCCTGTCTCCCCGCTTATGTGTACAGTCCCCATTTATCTAAACACAATAGTAATAATAGTAATAAACTGAGTGGAATAGTAATATTCACTGTCCTCGATATATTATTCTTAAACTTTATTATTATATTTTATTTCAAGTACTGAGAGGGTGAGTAGTGTAGTGGTAATGAGAGGTGATGGTGTAGTCACCAGTGTCCTCACATTACCTCCACTCGTCACTCCACTCACCTCTCCTACCTTCTCACTCCCTCCTTACTCCCTTATATTTCCATATTATCCCTAATTTCCTTACCCCCCTACATGACATGATACCTTATACCCAACACTTGTGTACCTACTCAGGAACCTTCGCTGTCCGCCGCGGGGGATACACAGGAAATTCAGGCACAGAGAACAATTTACTGGGTCGAGTAATATAATTTTCTCGTTAGGTTTAGTAGCTTAATGTATCGACTTGAATGTTGTTGTTATTGTGGAACTGGGGGAGACCGGGGTGAGGGGGAGCAGAGACCGGGGTGAGGGGGAGCAGTGACCGGGGTGAGGGGAGCAGAGACCGGGGGAGTGAGGGAGCAGAGTCCGGGGTGAGGGGAGGAGCAGTGACCGGGGTGAGGGGGAGCAGAGACCGGGGTGAGGGGGAGCAGAGACCGGGGTGAGGGGGAGCAGAGACCGGGATGAGGGGGAGCAGTGACCGGGGTGAGGGGAGCAGAGACCGGGGTGAGGGGAGCAGAGACCGGGGTGAGGGGAGCAGAGACCGGGGTGAGGGGAGCAGAGACCGGGGTGAGGGGGAGCAGAGACCGGGGTGAGGGGAGCAGGACCGGGGTGAGGGGAGCAGAGACCGGGGTGAGGGGGAGCAGTGACCGGGGTGAGGGGGAGCAGAGACCGGGGTGAGGGGGAGCAGTGACCGGGGTGAGGGGAGCAGAGACCGGGGTGAGGGGAGCAGGACCGGGGTGAGGGGGAGCAGAGACCGGGGTGAGGGGGAGCAGGACCGGGGTGAGGGGGAGAGCCGGGTGAGGGAGCAGAGACCGGGGTGAGGGGAGCAGAGACCGGGGTGAGGGGAGCAGAGACCGGGGTGAGGGGGCAGAGACCGGGGTGAGGGGAGCAGAGACCGGGGTGAGGGGAGCAGAGACCGGGGTGAGGGGGGCAGAGACCGGGGTGAGGGGGCAGAGACCGGGGTGAGGGGAGCAGAGACCGGGGTGAGGGGAGCAGAGACCGGGGTGAGGGGAGCAGAGACCGGGGTGAGGGGAGCAGAGACCGGGGTGAGGGGAGCAGAGACCGGGGTGAGGGGAGCAGAGACCGGGGTGAGGGGAGCAGAGACCGGGGTGAGGGGGCAGAGACCGGTGAGGGGTGAGACCGGGGAGGGCAGAGACCGGGGTGAGGGGGAGCAGAGACCGGGGTGAGGGGAGCAGAGACCGGGGTGAGGGGGCAGAGACCGGGGTGAGGGGGGCAGAGACCGGGGTGAGGGGGAGCAGAGACCGGGGTGAGGGGGGCAGAGACCGGGGTGAGGGGAGCAGAGACCGGGGTGAGGGGGCAGAGACCGGGGTGAGGGGGAGCAGAGACCGGGGTGAGGGGAGCAGAGACCGGGGTGAGGGGAGCAGAGACCGGGGTGAGGGGGAGCAGAGACCGGGGTGAGGGGGCAGAGACCGGGGTGAGGGGGAGCAGAGACCGGGGTGAGGGGGCAGAGACCGGGGTGAGGGGGGGCAGAGACCGGGGTGAGGGGGAGCAGAGACCGGGGTGAGGGGAGCAGAGACCGGGGTGAGGGGAGCAGAGACTGGGGTGAGGGGAGCAGAGACCGGGGTGAGGGGGAGCAGAGACCGGGGTGAGGGGGGAGCAGAGACCGGGGTGAGGGGGGGCAGAGACCGGGGTGAGGGGGGAGCAGAGACCGGGGTGAGGGGGGGCAGAGCCCGGGGTGAGGGGGGGCAGAGCCCGGGGTGAGGGGGGGCAGCGTCCTCGGCAACTGTTAAAATTTTGCTACATAAATAAATTATTAAACTTTTATACGAGGCGTCACTTCCGTCCAGTCATAATTTTAACTCATTCTCTCTCTCTCTCTCTCTATTTTCTGCTGACTTCTCACATTTCTTCCCTTTATTTCCTCATCGTATTTCCATATTTCTTGCTGAATTTCTTCCCTTTATTATCCCATCATAATATTCCTCCCATTTTTTTGTCTTCCACTCTCCTTAATTTTCTCCGAATTTCCTTTAACATAATCTTTATGTCAGGTCGAATATATTTAGTGTACTGCTTTCACGTTTTCGCTTTCTCTTTCTCCTTCCTTTCTCTCTTCTGCACTTATAATAAGCCAGATTGTGATGATTAAGACAGATTGTGATGGGTATGTGGGCATGCGGGCTGCTGTTAATGACAGCCTGGTTCGATCCCCTGGCAGGGGTGGAGACATTAGGAAGTGTTTCCTTAAGACACCTGCTGCTTCTGTTCACCTATCAATAAAATAGGTACCTGGGTGTTAGTCGACTGCTGTGGGTCGCATCCTGGGGACAAAATTGACCCAATTTCCCCGAAATGCTCAACATAACAAGGGTCTTTCTATATAGTAGTATGTCACTGATGTCAGCTATGGTCTGTAAACATTGCACATTTACTTGTAGAAATAAAGATTATTATTATCATCATGCTTGATACCTCTCAGGCTGGAATTAAAGGTATCATGGACATCAGTCACAGACATGTCTCATCACTTCACTCCTACTTTCTCTCTTCCTATTTCTAGTACTTTTCTTTTTACGTCCTTCCCATCTCTTTTTCTCTTTACCTCTTCCATTTCCTCTTCTTACTCGGTCTCCTCATTCTTCTCACTTTTCTCTACTGCCTCCTCTCTTCACTTTCCTCTCGTCTTCTCTCCCGTCTTTACTCCCACCCCTTTTCGCTACTTTTTCCCTCTTCATCTCTCCACTCTTTACTCCTGCTGCTTTTCTCATTGCTCTTTCATCATCTCTACTCTTTACTCCCGGCCTTCGCTCTAGTTACAACTAACGGCACTTCCAACGAAATTAATTAATGCTAACTGCGTAATGTCTAATCTAGATGTCAGTGGCCTCAAATTGTTTGTCAGATTTTTTTGGTGTGTGTGTACTCACCTATTTGTACTCACCTATTTGTGGTTGCAGGGGTCGATTCATAGCTCCTGGCCCCGCCTCTTCACTGATTGCTACTAGGTCCTCTCTCTCCCTGCTCCATGAGCTTTATCAAACCTAGTCTTAAAACTATGTATGGTTCCTGCCTCCACTATGTCGCTTTCTAAGCTATTCCACTTCCTGACAACTCTATGACTGAAGAAATACTTCCTAACATCCCTTTGACTCATAGGAGTCTTCAACTTCCAATTATGACCCCTTGTTTCTGTGTCCCTCTCTGGAACATCTTGTCTCTGTCCACCTTATCTATTCCTCGCAGTATTTTATATGTCGTTATCATGTCTCCCTAACCCTCCTGTCCTCTAGTGTCGTCAGGCCGATTTCCCTTAACCTTTCTTCGTAGGACAATCCCCTTAGCTCTGGGACTAGTCTTGTTGCAAATCTTTGCACTTTCTCTAATTTCTTGACGTGCTTGACCAGGTGTGGGTTCCAAACCGGTGCTGCATACTCCAGTATGGGCCTGACGTATATGGTATACAGAGTCTTGAATGATTCCTTAGTGAGGTATTGGAACGCTATTCTTAGGTTTGCCAGCCGCCCGTATGCTGCAGCAGTTATCTGATTGATGTGTGCCTCAGGAGATGTGCTCGGTATTATACTCACCCCAAGATCTTTTCTTTGAGTGAGGCTTGCAGTCTTTGGCCACCTAGACTATACTCTGTCTGCGGTCTTCTTTGCCCTTCCCGATATTCATGACTTTACATTTGGCAGGGTTAAATTCAAGGAGCCAGTTACTGGACCAGGCTTGCAGCCTGTCCAGGTCTCTTTGTAGTCCTGCCTGATCCTCGACTGATTTTATTCTTCTCATTAACTTCACATCATCTGCAAACAGGGACACTTCTGAGTCTATCCCTTCCGTTATGTCATTCACATATACCAAAAAGTACAGGTCCTAGGACTGACCCTTGTGGAACTCCACTCGTCACAGGTGCCCACTCTGACATCTCGTCACGTACCATGACTCGTTGTTGCCTCCTGTCAGATATTCTCTGATCCATTGCAGTGTTTTTCCTGTTACGTGTGCCTGATCCTTTAGCTTTTGCATTAACCTCTTGTGAGGAACTGTGTCGAACGCCTTCTTGCAGTCCAAAAAATGCAGTCTATCCACCCCTCTCTCTCGTGTCTTACTTCTGTTACCTTATCATAAAACTCCAGTAGGTTTGTGACACAGGATTTTCCTTCCTGAAACCGTGCTGGTTGTCGTTTATAAGCTTGTGTCTTTCTAGGTGCTCCACCACTCTCCTCCTGATGATCTTCTCCATGACTTTGCATACTATACACGTCAGTGACACAGGTCTGTAGTTTAATGCCTCGTGTCTGTCTCCTTTCTTAAAAATTGGGACTACATTTGCCATCTTCCACGCCTCAGGTAGTTGCCCAGTTTCAATGGATGTGTTGAAGATTTGTGTTAGTGGCACACACAACATCTCTGCTCCCTCTCTAAGGACCCACGGAGAAATGTTGTCCGGTCCCACCGCTTTTGAGGTATCGAGTTCACATAGCAGCTTCTTCACCTCCTCCTCGGTTGTGTGTATTTCATCCAGCACTTGTTGGTATACCTCCTATTCTGAATTCCTGGAGTCCTACCTGTCTCCTGTGTAAATACTTCTTTAAATCTCATGTTGAGCTCCTCACATACCTCTTGGTCGTTTATTGTGAACTCCCCACCTTCCTTTCTCAGCCTGATTACCTGGTCCTTGACTGTTGTTTTCCTCCTGATGTGGCTATACAACAGCTTCGGGTCAGACTTGACTTTTGATGCTATATCATTTTCATATTGTCGCTGAGCCTCCCTTCTTACCTGTGCATATTCGTTTCTGGCTCTTCGGCTAATCTCTTTATTTTCCTGGGTCCTTTGTCTTCTGTACTTTTTCCATTCTCTATTACACTTACTTTTTGCCTCCCTACACCTCTGGGTGAACCAAGGACTCGTTCTGGTCTTCCCATTACTTCTGTTTCCCTTGGGGACAAACCTCTCCTCTGCCTCATTGCATTTGGTTGTCACATATTCCATCATTTCTTTTACTGGTTTTCCTGCCAATTCTCTCTCCCACTGAACGTCTTGTAGGAAGTTCCTCATGCCTGTGTAGTCCCCCCTTTTGTAGTTTCGTTTCTCCCTTCCTATTCCTGTGTGTGTTTTCCTTGATTGTAATGCTAGTCTGCTTTGCTATTATGTTTGATTGCTTGAGTGTGTTTGTGTAGGTGTCCTTGTGTGACTAGTGGAGACAGCTCTCTGCGTGTTTAAGATGGAATGTGTATGCGCAGTGTGTTAAGTATACAGAGGTTATTTTAGTGTGTAAAGCCTGTAAACCACAGCATCCGTGTTTTGAGTCACTCTGAATGTACTCCCGGGAACGTCAGACGACAGAGATGTTTGATACACTAAAATGACTTAATTGAAGTGAAAGATATGGAAGAAAACATAAAGCCATAGGAAAGTGGTGGTGGTGGTGGCATGGGAGAGTGCCGTTGTGTTGCTGGTGGCGCAGCTGTGATGCTGGGGATGGCTGTGATAGTGCCTTTGTGGTGCCAGTGGAGGCAGTGTACCCTTGGACTGGTTAACACTTAGCAACCAGCACACAGTGAGAGGCAGGACCAGCGCCCTTTCCTATCTGCCTTGCTGACTGTGTCGCTCCTCACAATAGGAAGTTAATGTTTGGTTAACCTCGAGGCGTATCTATTTTTTAATGTCGCCTCATTAACGATGAGAAATTATGTATTATAGATCACCGAGTAAGCACTTGGAGGTCCATCTTCGAACTCTTGAGGGAGAAAGTGACCAGTCTGCAGCTCTCAAGAGCAGTAAACAGTAGTAAACATTAAAGGCTAATAAACACTGACATCCCACATTACCAGAATATCTGAAAACATTTTGAGAGGTAAGATTGTTAAATAAATAAATTAACAGCATTTGCACGTTCTAGAGGTTCTCTCTGGCTGAAGTTCTGCAGAAGGTTACCTCAAGATTTCCTGAAGGAAAAGCTGTCTGAATATATCACTTGTCAAAACCCAATGTGAGATTCATGAAGCTGTTAATGTTTCTCAAGTAGCCGAGGCTCAGGGCCGGTATATCAATGGTATATCAAAAGTATATGATAGTTAGAAGAGCCTTGCAGAGGCTGCAAAGCTGCGACAGTCTGGCTCATCATGGCGTCAATCAGGAGGCCTGAGTCATTGTTGCTAAGACCACATCAGACCTGATTGGCAAGCCAGTGAAGGATATTCGCACTCATGAATAACAAAAAAAATATTCTCTTAGATCTTTCAGTTTTGCGGCTCCGGATAGGAGGAACAACTTGCGGTAATGTGGTTGAAGGGACACGGAGGTCACTTCTGCAAGTCATGTGGTGTGTATGTGTGTGTGTGTGGTGGCCTTGCTCAGCCTTGTATCAACCCTCCCACCAGTAACCATTGTCACTGGATTATAGAAAACGTGAAGTCATCCTATATCTCACCACAAAGGATGAGGATGAGGATCCCTGCTTGCGTAGGGAGCATGAAGCAGAGAGAGAGAGAGAGAGAGAGAGAGAGAGTGAGTGAGTGAGTGAGTGAGTGAGTGAGTAAAGTACTTTACATTTGCGACCATATTCTGAAGTATTCTTGTGAGATCATGAATTAGTCTCGCACACCAGCGGCTGCTTTTAACTTCATCCCCCACCACAGCATCACCCTTCAGTGGGTCATCTCGTGATAAAGACCCCATGCCAAGTGATTTTCTATAGCAGCTACATTAACATAAACATATGAAAGTTATATGTGCTATATTTGTTGATAGTTTAGAGTTTTATTGGCATATTCTGTAAACACCACGCAAGTCAACATGGATGTAGAGCGGGAACATTATACTTGTCGCAAGTAGTAACTCGTTTTGACAAAATGACGGAGGTATTGAAGGAAAAACCAAAATGCAGGTCTGGTCTGCATGGATCTCGCTCAGGCATTTGACATGCGAGGTTAATGGGTATAAAGGGAAACAATGTAGAAAGTGGTATTACAAGAAAATTTATGATACTTTCGTGGCAGCCCGCGTTGGCAATGTCTGGATTTTTTATTTACAAGCTTCGCACAAGTCACTGGAGGAGCGAAAATTTCTTGAATCATTGTGTATTTTCGGTACTGAATTTCCGTTCACTGAGTATTTACTCGTCTAACATACCTGACTCCTTGGAGCTGATAGAAGTTTGGATTTCGGGTTAACAAGCGTGACTGGGTTTATAGCTTTCACAACAGCGCAGTTAATAGGCCTGTCATAATAGGCCTAGCTGGCTGTTATTCGTGTGAGGTTCTGGTGGTAGAGAGGTTGGGATGTGTCACAGTGGGTTGGTGGTTGGTGAGGGGTTTGGTGAGTGTGGGGGCTGAGAAAGGGGGTTGGAAGGACTGATAGGTGTTACGGGAAATTGATGGTAGAAAGCTGGATGTGAAGCGGTGTGGGTATGATGATGGATGGTACACCCCGGTGAATGGTATGTCCTGGTGAATTGTACCCCATGGTGCCCCCTGGTGGGCGAGGCAGTCTGCAGGTGAGGAGTTATACCCAATGGAGGGCTGAAGGTGATGAGTGGTACCCAGTGTGGGGTTGATGGTGATGAGTGGTACATCATGGGGGAGTGGTACCCGTGAGTGATTCCTCTTGGTATGTGAGGCAGCAGTAAAGGAATGCCTAGGTTCCTTTCCAAACTGCCTAATAAGAATGAAGAAAAAGACAAGATTAAGACGACAAGCGTTGAGAGCAAAAAAGAAAAAGAAAGGAATGGAGGTAATAGAGAGGATACGAAAGAGGAACGAAACAAGAATGAGAGGGATATAAAGACAGACTGAGAGGGAAAGACTTCTACCTGGACAGCTGAGTTGCGATGGTGGTCTTGTTTCCTAGGGTAAAGGTGGGGAAGTTCATAGGGGAAAAGAAGTATATTGGGGAGGGGAAATACAATAAAGGACAACATCAAAAATGAAACAAAATATACATTTTTGTGTTAGAGCTGTGTTAAATTTTCATTATTTACCATTGACGTATTGATAATACAAGTGTGTGTTGTCAACAGTCTTGATATGAGTAGGCTGACAGACAACAACAATCCAAAAAGGTACGACCATCCTGTCAAATGAGTTCGAAATGGAAATCTGTTGACAGCTGGACGAAGTTTTTTTTTTATCTTATGACCACAAAATGAGAGGAAAATCTTATCAGCTTGTATTTACATTCATTATACATATACCTTTATTTACCTATGTGCTTCTTAATAGTTCTTAAACCTGTAATATTTCCTCGCCAGCCTAGGAAGCCTGGTCTGAGACCGGGCCATAGGGGATATAATCCCCAGAACCACTAAAAAGTAACATAAAGTGTACAGTAAGCTGTAAAACCGTATCTTGAGTTATAAGCGTTGTCGTGGTGAAGGGAGAGAGATTACCTTGCTTGTGTTTTCTTTGCGCGAATTGAGCCCAGTCTTGTGTGTGGTTTGTGGCTTGTGATGCAGTGCAGGGGACTCCCAGGGATGCTTCCAGGGGTGCTGCCAGAGACGCCTTCCAGACGCTCTGGCGCTTTCCACTGGTGAAGGGCTTTTGATTTAAACAAGTGCAGCTTCCATTCTCTCCCTTGGATTAAGTCTGATTACCAAGTGCTGCGTGACCTCTAAGGGCTTGTCGCTTGCCCACAAATAAACTAACAACAGTAAAATAACATTAATAACAATGATGGTGTTTTGTACCTATCTTTTAGTAGTAAAATATAATAGGAAAACGCGTATAGGTTGGAGTGGCTCTATCAGTCTGTTACAGAAAATGACGATTGGAGACAGTGGAAGGCGTAACAAAGTAGTTTGCGGTGGTCAGTCCCTCAGCTTTAATGAATCTGAAATAGATGGTCGGGCATAAAGACTTGCATATCAGAGACATGTGAGACGAGGCAGTTCTGAGCGGGCACCACAGGAGGGCGGGGCCCACTCTTGGCATAGCTCAGACCTCTTGGTTACCTGTAATCACATTCGTCCGTGGCTCGGTCCACGGCTCGGTTCACGGCTCGGTCCACGGCTCGGTCCACGGCTCGGTCCCAGACATGGCCTCCTGGTTGCTGGCTTGGGAGATCACACAAAATACAGACGACGCACACTTCGGGTAAATCGGCTTATGCCTGGATCATTTTTATTAACACTGATGCGAAGTGAGAAACCACTTGGACAGTCATATGAAAAATATGTAAGAAAGATATGCCATATTTAGGTCTCAGTCAGAGGCTCTCTTCAGCGGAATCGAATAATGATAGGATAAATTCAAATGTTTTGTGGTCGTAGTTCAAGTACTCGTCTCTTTTCTCTGTCTCTCTCTCTGTCTGTCTCTCTATGCCTGTCTGTCTGTCTCTCTCTCTGTGTGTCTCTGTCTCTCTCTCTCTGTCTCTCTCTCTCTCTCTGTCTCTCTCTCTCTGTCTCTCTCTCTCTGTCTCTTCTCTCTCTCTCTGTCTCTGTCTCTCTCACTCTCTTTCTCTGTCTCTATCTCTCTCTCTCTGTCTGTCTCTGTCTGTCTGTCTATCTGTCTGTCTCTCTCTCTCTCTCTCTCTCTCTCTCTCTCTCTCTCTCTCTCTCTCTCTCTCCTGTTCACCCTACATTCTGTTTTTTGTCACTACAGATGAAAACGCTAAAACATGTGGCACAGGAGACGCCACGCCTCTGGTATATATACACTACTGTGTTGTCACTGCTTCTTTCAAGGGCAACACTGAGAAGATGTCTGAGGAGATACCCGAGATAAAAAAAAATAGAGGCCACTTAGAATTAATAAAACTGGGATCGCGTCAGAACACTTTAAACATATTCTGCTCTTAGAAATAGAGACGACTGATATTTGTGGGTTACATCCTCAGTCTGTACGTTACCATAACAACTTACTGGAGTGACGTACAGAAGTAAGTGCAGAATATACCCAGTGAAAAGCAGGGCGCCATTGGCAGAGTGAGAGATCACTGTGTCAACATCAAACCACCTGAAGTAAATCTTGGGAATGTCTTGAAAAGTGTGCAGCCAGGGTGGTGCATGTAAGCTGCCGACAACATCAACTGTTTTTTTCCTAACAGCAGGGGCCTACTCGGGACTATTGAAACTGGTGCTGCCGAGTTAGGCTTCCTCAACTTTCCATTGTCTTCTCTGCTCCTTCCTGTTTCCGTCATCAGTTCCTTTTTCCTTCCCTTCAAGTCCCCCTCCCTCACATCTTCCTTCAGTAGCTAGTCACTTCCATTCCTTCCCTACAATCCTCCCTCCCTCCCTCACCGCCCATCACCAACAGCATCATGGTGGCTGGACAAACACTGTGGCGCGGACCCTGTGGGGCTGCTAACGACCTGATCACCTTACCTGCCTGGACGTCAGCTCGTCCTGTGAAAGAGAGAGAGAGATGGAGGGAGGGAGGAGAGACAGAGAAGGAAGCAAGAGAGGAGGGGCGAGAGTGTGGCTTTGTACCCTTGGGTCAGGTCAGATTATATAGTGAGGTTGAGGGACGAGGAGTGGGCAAGGTTTACCCTGCCTAAATGTTCACAGGTTGAAGGCGGCGCAGTGGCGGATATATGTAGGTACTCTGTTGTACTCGCCTTTCTGTGCTCGGAGGGTCGAATCATAACTCCTGGTCCTGCTTAATAGCTATTGTCAACACGGCTACAGTCATTCTTGGCCTCTAGGCTTTATCATACTTACTCTTGAAACTGTGTACAGTGCCTCAACTACGTTTAGCCACTCTAATCACTAGAATAATTAGGAATGATCACAAAAGTAGACGAATGGTGAAGATAGAGTCCAGGAGCTGGAGCTTACTCCCGCAAACACGTGATCACACAAATGATATTGTCAAATATGCACGTCACTGAGTACGCAGCTCCAGTGTGGATCCTTCACCTGTACATGCAGGTGTGAAAAATACCTACTTGGATGAGTCTTGTTAGACTTGCCAACTTAAGGACTTGCCTGCCATGGGTTCGATTCCCATCCGTTCAGTGATTTGTCATGTGTTGACGCACTCGCGTCCGTGCGTGTGTGAGTGCGTGAATATTCCTAACAGTCTCTTTTAATTAAGGTGAACTAACGTACCACCCACTTAAGAAAGGAGGAGCACTGCAGTAGGCCTACTGGCCCTTGATACTCATGTCCACTAGCAAAAATATTTGCCCAACCCATTTTCAATGTACTCATTGAGTTGTATTTGCGATGGTTGAGACTTAGCTCTTGGTTCCGCCTTTTGGAAGTGTTGCAGGCAACCTCCATATACAGGCAAAAAAAAAAAAAGTTCAAATCCAAATCATCTTGAAGGAGCCGGGAGCTGCGACTCAACCTCCACAAGCACAGCTCAGCAAAAACAGCAGCACAGTCACGCGCGGGGTCTTGTGTCCTTCCTTCGAGGCCAGGTGAAGTGTTGATTCAGGTACTAAATGCGAAGTGTTAATTTACCACTTCACCCTGAGGGCGCAGCGTCAGCCATGTGTGGCAGTATTACTAGTTGTCAAAGGTACTTGACGATTGTGTGTGCGCGTAGATGTTAGTTAGTTACCATTTTGTCCTAGACACATGTCGATTAGACACTAGGCCTGTTGTGTGTGTGTATGTGAGGGAGGTGGGTGTGTTACGACATCCTGCCTGATCCGGCCAAGAGCCAGGAGGCCATGGCTGACCCTCGATGCATTGTCAGCGGGCAGACAGTTGAGATATATCTTGAGATAACTGTGATACCGTAATATAGCTGAAATATAAATGTATAGAACTATAAAATAGCTTAAACTGTGCCTAAACAAATTTTAAGCAGAACTAAGAATACCTAAATAGAACTACAGTGGAACTAAATAAACTACAATGTAGCTCATTCGAACTATAACTTAAGTAAGAATAACTATAATGTAACTAAGAAAAACTATAATGTAACCAAGACTAACTATAATGCAACTAAGAATAACTATAATGTAATCAAGAATAACTATAATGTAACTAAGAATAACTATAATGTAACTAAATATAACTATAATGTAACTAAATATAACTATAGTGTAACTAAATATAATTATAATGTAACTAAATATAACTATAATGCAACAATATACCACCCTAAAGTATCTAAGAATTCCCTCAGACTAGAGAGAGAAAAAGTTAATTACCTTCAGTAGAGAGCATTAAATGATAATGATGTTCAGATCCGTAAATAAATCTGGAGTCTGTGTTTGTATCAAGTAATGATGCACGTAGCATGATGCACGCAGCATGATGCACGTAGCATGATGCACGTAGCATGATGCACGTAGCATGATGTACGCAGCATGATGTACGTAGCAAGTAATGATGTACGTAGTATACACGAGCAATAATACCACTTGGCTCTGGCACTTTAAGGAGGCAGGGGCGGGGACCACCTAGTGACTCTCGCATTTGTCTTCAGATTAATATCAGGTAGGTTCAGGTAGGTGGAACTTTTAGCGTAGAGGCTATAAAGCATTTCAAAATATGGTGCCGATTTTATTTTGCATTAAGTGTACTTTCTGTAGCAAAATTTCGAAGCAAAACCCACTTAAGGATCCACATCGCATCTATGTAATATGATAAACGTGTAATGTTGGTGTCTAGTATTCTTTGTATTTTGAATGGGAAACCAAGGTTATTCCACTAGAGTAAAAAAAAAAAATCAATATCGTGGCTGGAACAATACATGGTAACCCGGACTCAGGAGACTTGGACCATTAAGCATTCAGTCTCACTCAGCTCACATACTGAGGTCCGGGGGGTCGGTCCCCGGTACGGGTGGAAACATTAGGACGTGTTTCCTTAGGATACCTGCTGTCCATGTTCACCTATCAGTAAAATAGGTACCTGGGTGTTAGTCGATTGGTGTGGGTCGCATCCTGTGACAGAATTCACTAATTTGCCCGAAATACTCTACATATCAAGCGGTTTTCTATATAGTAGTATGTAGTTGATGTTAGCTAGGCCTGTATACCTTGTACATGTACTTGTAGAAATATAGGTTATTATTATTATTATTATTCCATTACCTAATCTCGTATCATATTTGCCTCTGAGAAACTTGTGATTGTTACCTTAGATTATAATATGACGTGTTTTGACTCGGGAATCTTAGTATTAAGTCTAGGTAAGTACTGGTTATTACTATTTTGATCGATACCTCATTGTCCAGATAACATTGGGATCAACACAGTGTTATCTGTTAAGTAGAGCTGGAATTATCTTCTGTGTTGGAGGAGAAATATTACTGAATTAAGAAGTATTAGAAGCACATAGGAAAGTAAGGGCATAGATCAACCAGGCTGTGATTTATGTGTGGGCCAGCCGGCCGTCAGCAGCAACAGTCTGGTTGACGAGGCAGGTACCAGACAAGCCTGGCCTAGGGGCGGTCTCCAGGAGTAGGAAAAATCTCGAAATTCACCAAAGGTATATCAAAGGTGTATACAAAGCCAAGCTTAATCAGATCATAAGCTTTTAAAACTACGTAGAGCCAAACCTTGTCTCAATAAACGCTTATTCTGCAGTTCGTCACTGTCCTCATACTAGTCTGCCATACGTCAGTTTATACACCAATGGCATCAATATCAGCCATACATCAACGATATTATACCCCAAGCGACGCGGGATCAGACGCTGTCAGCTCAGGGGAAAGCGCGTGTGAAGTGAGTGATGGTGGATGTTAGTATAGTTGACACCCTCCCCTTATACCTCGTCTGTTGCTGACGTTCGAGCGTCAGCTGGAGCACCACCTGAGTCAACCCAAGTGCAGTACCACAGTTGTTGCCATATACTTCTGTGGCAGTTCTTATGGCTTCTGCTCTTGGCCATACATCCCAACGATATATTGCCCGCTACAGGGAAGAAATGACAAGTTGCAGGGCAGTTGATAGTACAAAGATTTGCTCTGTTTGGAACAATATATATATATATATATATATATATATATATATATATATATATATATATATATATATATATATATATATCAACAGGAACATCAGGTTAAAGCATCATGAGACACATGATGCTTGTATCTTGTATCTGTGTTCTAAGACGTTTCGCCAACCATTGGCCTTTTTCAGTTCATTACAGAGAGATGTCTTCACGGTAATGATACCCAGGTGTTGTACATGTGTCTAATTCCTCATCTTCTCGTTAATGTAGACCATCATTGTAATGGTGAATCATTATCTCCCACAGTTTGTTAAGTAACTGATAATGGTAGTCCACCATCGAAACAGTAGACAGTTTTCTGCAGATAGTCTCGATGTAGACCGAGAAGTTGACTGACTGCTCGCTGCCTCCGTCATGCACTGTGCATGACGGAGGTTGAAAAGTCTAGTAAAATTGCTTGGTTGAACAGCCTGGTTGAACAGGCGTTCAACCAGAAAACCTCCCTTCAAGAGAGGGGGGTGGGGTTGTGCCTTGACGCCGGAGAAAGGCTCTTAATCCAAAGAATTGGAGCTACCCAGTCTTTCCCCTGAATCGAATCTGAGTGCCTCCCAGTCTTCTGTTTGACCCCTACGGATTTAGCGCTTACCCCGTCAAATAGAATAAACAAGGAGGCCTGGTCTCGCGTCGAACTGCGAGGCTTCACCTGGAGTCGCTTCCGGAGGTCACCGACCCTCGGCCCGGTCCCAGACCAGACTTGGTTTCTGGTCTGATCGTTCAAGTTGATGTCGTGGGTACGGGTGTAAATTCTTGGGTAGTGGTTGTTTTGATAAGGACATGCCTTGTATGAGCCAGTAGGCCTTCTGCAGTGTTCCTCCATTCTTATATTCTTATGTTTAGTGCCCACAGTCCAGCGTACGCAAAACAGCCTGGCTGATCAGGAACTGTTGTGGGGAATCTGTCTAGTTCCCTCTTGAAGACAGCCAGGGGTTTGTTGGTAATAACCCCTTATGCCAAGAAGGAAAGGTGTTGGAAGAGTCGTGGCCCCTTAACAACACTTACCGAGTTTTCGAAACCACCCACAGACATATCACAGGTGTGCGCTTAATGCACCCATTGTAACAAAGTAAGAGTGTAAAAATACACGTATATTGAACTGAAAAATTTTTTAGTAAATGGAAGAATTTCTACTCCTACGAAAGCAAAAGACTTGGCAGGCGATGTAACTACCCCAGTGAAAAGTAGGGCGCTATTAGTACACTAAGAGAAAACACAATAAGTGCCCGGGGGCCCCAAGACTGTTCAACAGCCTCCCACCAGCCATAAGGGGAATTACCAATAGGCCCGTGTCTGCCTTCAAGAGGGAGCTGGACAGATACCTAAAGTCAGTGCCAGATCAGCCGGGCTGTGGTTCGTACGTTGGACTACGTGCGGCCAGCAGTAACAGCCTCGTTGATCAGGCCCTGATCCACCAGGAGGCCTGGTCATGGACCGGGCCGCGGGGGCGTTGATCCCTGGAATACCCTCCAGGTAGACTCCAGTACGTACGCTAGGAAAGGAGGCGAAGGAAGATAGGAAAAGGAGAAGGGGGCATTGGGTAGTGGGTAGAAGGGAGGAAGGGAGAGGGAGGAGGGCAAGGGAAGACGATTATGAAAGGGTTGAAATTTGTGGTTTAACCACAGAGTCGTGCGCATGAATAGGTGTTGTTTACTGCAATTTTTTGTTTTTATTATCGGTCGTGATTGATGGTAAACAGGAGAGATTATGCAGATTTAGGCACCAAGCCGATGAATATTACTCCCTCTTCATGTCTGTTAAATATATGCTAAATATATGCTCTTGCAAGTGTGAAGATCGTGTTTAGGTGTTGCAGGAGCATTGGACGCTTCCTGGAACCCCCAACATCCTTTCAGGGTGTTGGAGGGCACTGGATGCTCCTCTGGAACCGTAGTCTCCTTTCACGGTGTTGCGGAAACAATGGATGCTCCCTGGAACCCCAACCTCCCTTCAGGGTGTTCCAGGAGCCCTGGATGCTCTTGAGCCCTACCTTCCTTTCGGGGTGTTGGAGGAGCTCCGACCGCTCTCTTGAACCCAAGCTTCCATTATCCCTTCTTCTCTCAAGAAATATTGCTAGAACAAGAAGAAGGTTGGTAAAACAAGTAACGCTCTCACGGAGATCGACAACAATGTCTGATAAATCAGATTTAGTTATCATTGTAAACAAAAATGACTATAATTGTAAAATGAAAATTCACTAAGCTACTTTGATACTTAGTACTGCTGAATGAGAATCCTCTTTAATAGATTTATTGTGTAAAAGACGAGAATGTTGGGAGAACGTGTAGTAGGCTGTAGACAGCAACCACACAGGGACAGCCAGTAGTTGATGGCAGTTTCTGACATACTTCAATTTTTATCTATTATATGTAGATTATCACAGTTTTAATCGAAAATTATGATAATTTACGATATTTCGGACTATTTCGTACTACTAAAATTAAACTATTTTGACCAAAAATCCATTATTTTATGTTATCAAAATTGTGTCCATTTCCATTCCACGACGAACGTTGGCCTGGTATGCTAATTCCAGTTTCGCACAGGAACACTCATCACTGATGACCAAAACTCTTTGGGAGGAGCGAAATGAACGTGTGTTTACAGTGTACACTGGTATAAACGTCGGTAACAAATACCGAAAATTGGTTTAGAAAAAACACGTAAGTAAACACTAGGACATTTATTAGAAAACGTTTTGGTCCTGAGACCTTAAAAGGACAGATATATATAGGCGGAGAGTGAGGTGCGAGTCTACCACTAGTTCTGTTGTAGTTCTAGCAAGTGCAATTCACTGAATAACTTCCTAGTTCCTAGTTACCCAAAGGTTTTAACTATCACACTAATTTGAAGACTGTCAATGCAGCATTTTCCACCTGACTAAATCCATAAATACTCATAAGAAATAAGAACATAAGAAAGGAGGAACTTTTCAGCAGGCCTGTTGGCCCATATTAGGCAGGTCCTTCACAATCCGTCCCACTAACAGAATATTTGCTCAACCAATTTAATGCTCCCAAGAAATAAGCGACAATTCTACCCACTCATGCGCGAGTCCCACCAAATCCCAACCCCTCTCACTCATGTTTTCCAAAAATTTTTCCCCTATACCTTTTTCAAACTTTCAAGAATCCTTTTTTGGGGGGGTTTTTTAAATTCCCCCTTTTTTTCCCCCCTTTTTTTCCCCATTTTCCCTTGTTCCCTGACATGTCCCCTATTCTAGTTTAAAAATGAATTTTTGGGGCCTTCAACTTTCCTAAGGAAGTTTCTAATCATTAAAAAATTTTACGCTAATTTTTTTTGGGGGTTTTTTTTGTAAAGGAACCAAACAGCGCAATCTAGGGGGCCCCATAATAGAAAAGTTAAAAATTTTCCCTTTGTTGCAACATTCAAAAATATAACTTTTCCTTTTATTAGGGCTTCTGTTCGCAGCTCAGTTTTTCCCCTTTTTAAAAAAAAAAAAAAAAGGGAAAAAAATTAATTGTCTTCCTTACAAAAAGTTAAAATTTTAAATTACATTCATTTAAGGGAAAAAGGGGGGAAAAAATTTAAAGTGGAAAGGGGTAAAAAAAGGGGATTTTGGTTTTGGGGTTTCCCCAAAAAACCCCCAAAAATAAATTTTAAAATTTTTTAAAAGGATATGGGAAATTTGGGGTTTTAAAAAAGGGGGGTTTTGAAAAAATTGGAAAAGGGGTTTTCCCTATGGGGGGTTTTTTGGGGGGGAAAAAAACCGGGGAGTTTTAAAAATTTTTAGGTTGGGTAAATTCCAAATGGGAAAGGGGTTGGTTTTTTTTTTTTGGGAAAATTGGTTAAAAAAAAAAATTATTTAACTTATAAGTGCTTGGGTTATGGACACTCCGGGGTTTGGGGGCCCTTTGGTAGTTTTTGTTATTCGGGGTAGACTGTTTGTGACTTGATGCCCACTTCGTGGGCGAAACGTTGTCAAAAAAGGGGATAAATTATTGCTTATGTTTTTTTTTTCCATTGTGTCGGTTTTTTTATACCTTTTTTTTCCCCTTTCCCTTTTTTCCCCTTTTGCCTGCTTGCTTACTTGGCAACTACTAGTAAAACCTCCCCTAGATTAAAACACATCTGCAACGTTGGGTATCTTTACGGGGATGAAACGTTTCGCCTACACAGTATTTCTTCGTCAAAAAAAAAGGCAACAGTAAAACCCGCCACAGATTGGGAAAAATTTTGGGGGTGATGGTAACACAACCTTAAACCAAGACAGCAATGCCAAAGGGCCCTAATAAGGCAAATAATTACATTTATATCAAAAGTGTTAGCAACAGAAGTCCAGAGGTTATATTACAGCTTTATACATCATTAGTAAGGCCTCACCTAGATTACCAGCTCAGTTCTGGTCTCCATATTACAGGGGGGACATAAATTCGTTAGAAAACATTCGCGTAGAATAAAAAAAATTAATACATAGCATTAGAAATCTTCCTTACGAAGAAAGATTGAAGACCTTAAATTACATTCACTTGTAAGACGTAGAATGAGGGAAGACATGATCGAGGTATAAAAGGGGAAAAGGGGTATTAAAAAAGGGGGATAAAAAGGTCTTGGGGGTATCTCTCCAAGAGAGCCCTTGGATTCAAGTTAGATAAGTTTAGATTTAAAAAGGATATGGGAAAGTTTTGGGTTTTGGGAAAAATAGGGTAGTTGATGGGGGGAAAGTCTGCCTAGAGGGTTATTGAAGAAAACCCCCTTTGGGGAGTTTTAAATTTAGGTTGGTAAATTCAGAGTAAAAGGGGTTGGTTTTGGGATTGGGAATTGCACATGAGTACAAAAAATTATAAAAGCTTTTTTGGGGGTGCTTGAAAATTGGTTGAACAAATATTCTGTTAGTGGGATGGAATGTGAAGGACCTGCCTAGGGGGGGCCAACAGGCCCTGCTGCAGTGTTCCTCCTTTCTTATGTTCTTATGTTCTTATGATGTTCATCCATCAACTGGTTTTGTGTAGGCCAAACTTTCCCCAAAAACTACCCAAATTTTCAATTTTCTGACTCATCAACTAGTTCTTGGAGAGTGCTTTGCCCGAGTTGTCGACGCATGGAACAATCTTCCAGTAGGGTGACAGGGGTAAGACCTTGGGGCAAAAAACAAAAGAACATAAGAAAAAAAACCCCAGCAGGCCTGTTTATACTCGGTTTCACAATCCGTCCCACTAACAGAATATTTGCTAAAACCCAAAATTTTAGTGCTACCCACTCATCCCGGGGTCCCACTCAAACCCAAAACCCCTCTTTTGAATTTACCCCAAACCCAAATTTGAAACTGGCCCCGCTTCAAAACCCTCAGGCGACTGTTCCACTCATCAAACCCCACCAAAAAAATTTTTTTTCCCTTTTTAAATCTCCCAAAATCCTTTTTTGGGGTTCTCTTGGGGAAAAGGGGCTGGGTTTGATTGTTTTTCCCCATTGTTTCAAACTATGGAACAGAACTCTTCTCCAGGCTGGGGACTGACAACCTCCTTATCATCTGCAAGGCTGATGGACTGATACACGTCTTCCCTCTCTACTGCTCCTGCCTTCTTCTGTACTTTGACCCGAAGAAGCCTCCCCCATAGGCCTTTCGGGAAAAATGTTCCCCAACTGTTGCCTATGTGTCTTCCCCCCAAAAAATGGGGGAACCTGCAGAAGGCCTACTCCCTACAAAGCAAGTCCTTATCAAAACCACCCCTACCCAAAACTACCCAAAAAATTTCCCCCCACCCACGACACCAATCAAACCCAGCCCCCCCCCCTTTATGTTCTTATGTCATCAACTTCCCGTTGCTTGTCTTCCCTCTGGTCGGCCGTATCAGTGCTGAGGAGGGCGGGGGTAACTCTTCCCCTTCCCGCGTTTGTCGATATGAAGACTTTTTTTAAACCTTTTTAAATTTATCCTACCATCCTTGGGGGCCCCCCAAAACCCTATCTCGAAGATTTGCGCCCTTTTTTTTTAGCGATCGTTAGAACATGAACATAAGAAAAAAGGAAAAGGGGAAAACTGCAGCAGGCCTTTTTGGGGCCCCCCCTAAAAGGGGGCCTTCACAATCCGTCCCCCTAACAGAATATTTTCTCAACCCAATTTTCAATGCTCCCCCAAAAAAAGCGACAATTCTACCCACTCATGGGGAGACCCACTCAAAAAAAACCCCCCTCACTCATGAATTTATCCAACCTAAATTTGAAACTACCCAAAAGGGGGGGCTTTTTTAACCCAAAGATGTTCCCCTTCCCTCAATCCCTTTTCCAAAAAACTTTTCCCCCATCCTTTCTAAATCTAAACTTATCTAACGAATCCATTATTGCGGGTTTTCCTTAAAAATCCTCAAGACCTTATTTTTATCCCCTTTTTAATAAACCCCCTTTTTCCCCCTTTTATACCTCGATCATGTCTCCCCCCATTCTACTCTTACAAGTGAATGTAATTTTAGGGGCTTCAATCTTTCTTCGTAAGGAAGATTTCTAAAATTTTTTATTAATTTAGTCATTCTACCTGGGAAAGTTTTCTAACAATTTATGTCCATTCTTTTAAAAAGGAGACCAGAACTGAGCTGCGTAATCTAGGTGAGGGGCCCTTCTAATGATGTTAAAAAGGGGGTATAACCCTCTGGACTTCTGTTGCTAACACTTCTTGATATAAATCCCCTAATCTATTTGCCTTATTACGTCGCTTAGGCATT